>JAPKLX010000228.1:398517-413225 GCA_026898415.1 Leonotis leonurus | reverse complement strand
TGTATGATGCCTATCTGTTATATGATAATCGAATTCGGGTTCCAGTGGGTTAGCGTCTCCACTCGAACTAGTGTACACAATGGACTGTGAGTCAGCGAAAGGTTGACCGGTCAAGTGTCTGTGGGAAGTGGCCACTTCCCCGGCACATAGAAACTTCAGATATGGTTAAATACAAAGAACTAGGACAGCAGTCAACTAGAGCTTTCTCAAAGAATTGTTTTTGTGAACATAGGTGCTTTAGAGACAAAATCCCTATGCTTCACTCGAAATGGCTTGACAGTTATATATGTACGTGTGCGATTTCGGCACGTGTCTACTGAGTACAAATTGTACTCAGCCCTGCATGTATTTCTAAACGTGCAGGTTAAGAATGAAGAAGACGTGGATGCTAGATCGTGCTTCTTGTCGAACTCCATAGTAGCTGACTCTTGGGGGTTCTACGTGTCTTCATACACGTAGGATTTTATTACGCGATCCTGCATATTCCGCTGCTAGACTTTTATGTAATAGAACTGAAACAAAACTCTAAATTCTGTTAAGTTATGTATCGAGCTTATGACTCTGACTTCCCGATTTACGGGTTAAGTCCTTGCCTTATGTTATGAAGGGAGTATTTATTGTCTTTTTCTCATCGCTTATTCCTTTCATTGGTCATGTTCCCGACTTTACTAGAATTAGTAGAAAGCGGGCGTGACAGGCATGCACTAATTAGAGCTGTCAAAACCGACCCGAAATGACCCGGCCCGATGGGCTGGCCCGGCCTACTCGCATTTAGGGCTGGGTTGGGCTCAAAATTTGATGGCCCAAAAAATCCCGGACCTAAATTAACCGGCCCGGTGGCCCGACAGGTCAAACGGGCCATGGGCCAAGAAAACCCTATAAGGTCCAGTAATTAAGTATATATATTTTATTTATTTAGAAAGTTAATTTTAGGGTTAACTAAATTTTATGCTATTTGTTTTGTAACTTTTGTTTTAGGAAAATAATATCATGTGTCTTTTTTATTATTTTCCATCTTTATTTTATTTTGATAATAATAATTTTAACATAATATTTAATTTTATAACTATTAATAAATCAAATATCACTAATATTATAGCCTTGTAGATGTCGTTTTATTACTCTAAATAATTTATTTGGACACAAAAATTATTAATTTAAAAATAAAATATTATATGAGCCTTTTTGGCCCGGTGGCCCGTTAAGGGCTGGGCTGGGCTAAGATTTTGCTGGCCCATCAACTTTCCGGGCTGGCTCGGCCCGGCCCAAAATGAAATGTTGGCCCGTTGGGCTGGGCTGGCCCGGCCCGACAAATTTGACAGCTCTAGCACTAATTAACTACTGGAGCTCGAAAAATGCAAAGGCTAGTAATACGATTTAAAATAAATTTGGGATAATTTTAATTCATTTATAAAAAGCATTTCTATATAAAAGTTATATTTTGACATTTTCTTGAATTATAGAAACTTAGTAAGAGAAATAGCAGCATTCGAAAGCATATCAAATTCCCACCAAGATTGGGATGCAAGGATTTGGTCAATGCTATAGATGAGGTATTATATATCAATATATTGATTAGATTTATCATTTATATCAATATAATTTCTTTATGTTTTAATTAATAGTACCGTCGCGAATTCGACAAATAACCCTCGAAGTTGGATTTGTTTGTCTATACGAGACAAAGAAAGAATGAAAAACCAATTGATATGAACACCGAAGAGAAAATTGTAAGTATTCACTATTCTTTATTTGATTAAGAAATTATAATTTTATAGCTTCTATTTTAGCAATGAATGTGATTTTCAAGATATTTTTTTAACTGTTATCATGAATATATATATATGTATATAAGTTAATATAATGACATTTAATATTATTTTGGTTATTTTATTGGTGTATTTTTTTATGTTATATATAACATAAGAATTGATTGGATATTGATTTAACTTTTATTATATTTATATTGTTTTGAAAGAATTGAAGCATAAGTAGTCTGAAAATTTGAGGGATGATGTTAATACTAATAATGAGATATTTGAAGATGTTGTTGGGAATGAAGCGTCGGGATGCTTAATAGGTAGAAGTGTGAGTTCAAAGATTAACAATGTATCTTTTATCTCTTGAGAAGAATTTGATCGAGCTATCGAGAAAAAATCTAACAACCTAATTGCAAGTGTAAGAAATGGCTTTGAAGATGAAGTGACAAAATTGAAAGACACCTATGACTCTAGAATGGCGATGCTTCATGTTCGACTTCTCACATTAGAAGGTCAAAATGCTCATGTAAGGTTTTTTTTTTTTTTTTTTTTTTTTTTTTTTTTTTAAATGCTCATGTAAGTTGAAATTTTATATTTTATTTATATTATGAGGCATTTTAACATTATATATCTATATAATATTTACATCCATATGTATTATAGGTATCCAAATCTTTCAATACTCGACGTATACAAGCTCTCACCAATGAAGAATTTATGAGATTGGAGAACTCCAACAGAGAAATTTTAAATCATGAGATAAAAAATAAAAATAAAAATTACCTTAGTAATTCAAAATAAATTATTTTTTTATCATTTTCATAATATTATGTTTGATCATATTTGTTAGATGAGATAACACAATAAGAACTCGGTTGAAACCAATGTAAACGTATGCTATAATGCATACTTTTGCAGGAGCAAGGGAAAAGTGCGACAAGAAAACACAAGAATAATGGAAAATAATATGATTATCGCTTATATTTGTATTTCATATCTAGATAGATTAACATTTCACTTTTTTAAAGTTATTTTTGAATCATGTTGGAGACATGTTATTTAAATAATTTGTTTTGATATTTAGTAAATATTTTATTGGTATTTTGATATATCGACACGCTTCTCATTTTAGTTTCAAGTGAAATATATTGTATTGGTCATTAGGTTTGTGTCATTTCAATTAATATCATATAGCTTATACAATAATCACATATTTATAAAATAATTGCAAAATATATTTTTATATATTAAAATTTATTATTAAACTTTTGTAATAATTTTTAAACGTGCTAATAGAATATGACACAATAAATACCGTGTAATAATGTCATGGTTAGTTAAGTCAAATTAATTAATGCCACAAACTAGTGTCACAAATTATAATACATCATTTTAATCAGTGTCGTACAATTGCCACAAGATTAATGACATATTAATTAAGTGTTGCAAAATTTGTATTATTTTGTGACTTGTCACAAAAAAGAATTGTGACAAAATTTAATTTTCGTAATACTATGTGTTGCTTAAATTTATGCCGCTATATATGATGTGAAAAACTACATCACATTATAATTACGTCACAAATCTAATGTCGCAGATTATGATACATCATTATAAATTATGTCACGGCATGTGTCTTGAATGGATAAGTGTCGCTAATACTAATGACATGTTGTGTGTCATAAAATTTATGCGACATTTAAGAAATTGAAGCACAAAATGTTACATATCTTGCATCACTATTAAAAAAATTATCGTTAAAATGCAATTTCACTTTTTGCGACACAATTAGACGTGATGCACAAAATGTCGTAAATTCAATTTTACAATATTAAAATAACAATTTATAATACATTTTTCATGTCCCAAAAGACAGTTTTCTTGTAGTATAGAATAAGAAAAGATATAGAAAATTATTGGTATTGATGATTATAGAAACCAATATATAATTTGTCCAACTGCGAGTATGGAATCAAATTCTACTTATAATCCACCATTTATTTTGTCTAGTCAAATCATACTCATAAAATAAATGACGTCTAAAAGTATGATAACTCTAACTTTCATATCGATCCGTGAAAATTAACTAAAGAGTCGTTCCTAATTCATCTAGATAGTTCTCTCCGCCCAACTAATAGTGGTTTGATTTGAATAAATTTGTGAGAGATTTTTTTGTCAAACAAAACCATTTTAGTGGAATAGAATGAGTAAAACACCATTATTGTTGTGTCAGATGAAGAATAGAATACACATATAATGATTGATGATGTAATGATAATGAAAATAAATAAATATCATAAAAATGCAACTACAAACAAACAGTGTAGTTAAAATTATGCTAAATCCAATCACGAATACGACCTTTTATATTCAAAACATGAATACGACATAAACCCAACACAAACACGATAACTTTCGTATTCATACGACACAATAAAAATTTAAAGTTATACGAGAAATTAAATGATATAAAATTTTTAAAATTATAATATAAATAATAAAAATACATTATGAATTTATACAATGTATTTATTGTTATATTTAAAAATACAAAATATGTTGGAAAAATATTTAAAAATTATATTTATTTCAAAATGAAAATTATTAATATATTATAAATTTATATTATGGGGTAATTAGTACCCGATCTACACCCGGCCCGATTGAACTCGATACGATAATTTTGTGTTCTGATCGGGGCCATCGGGCCAACCTAATAACGATCAGAATCCAATAAAGTTTGACACTAATTATTCATTAATTTCGTACGTCTTCGTGTCGTATTAAAAATTGATAGTGCAACTAAACTGATTAGGGCATACATTTGGATTTGGGAAGCACTGGCTTTTGGTCTAAGGTGAATCGATTTTCCTTGTGTGCGTAGATTCGGTAAGATCTTTATCATGTAAGAAAAGAAGATATCGTAAGATATATGTCCTTATCAAATAAAAAAGTTACTGACATTTCATGGTAAATAATTTTAGAAGTTGTGAGGATAAAGGATCTAATATGTGCGTAGTGTGGTGTGTATAATTTGTGGCATAATGAAGACTCAAATTATATGTTCATTAAACTCCAAAAATTGTGCATGCACATACAAGTATACAACTCATGCATGATAGGAGCGTGTATTCCTTATCTTTTGGAACATTTATTTTATTTAATTTGAGAATGCTGATTCAGCTATTTGTAAGTATTCTCAAATATTTGATGAGAAATTGCAGGTATTCAAAGATCCTTTCAAATTTATATTCTTATTTGTATATGGTCCTCGATATTGGACCACACTAACTCCATTCTTTGCTTCTTCGCTTCTTTTCAAGGCTTTATAATTTATATAGGATATTGATTTTAAAATATATGAACTTTTCATGTTTTATATAATTTGATATCACGTTGACTATACAAAAATTAAAATTGATATGGCACAACTTATCTGGTATGGACTTATGACGTGGATTTTAAATTATTTAAAATACATGAACTTTTCACGTTTTATTAATTTTAACACGAATTTTAAAACATTGTTTAAAATACATGAACTTTAGTACTTACTCGATTTTTGACATAAAGTTGACTTTACACAAAATCGGGACTTATGACGTGGATTTTAAATTATTAATATTTTTCCTTCACTTCAATTATTAATTATTTAGCATATAAGGATATACTATATTTACAATTATTAAATACAAATCATTATCTAAATATTCATGTTCCTGAAAATAATATATATATATATATATATATATATATACATTGTTCCGAAAAATACTTAAATTAACTTCCATAGCTACTCAAGCTAGAGTTAAACAATCAACGTCATCAATAAACTAAATTTAATCATAAACTTGCATATAATTCCTTCGGATTACACGCTGTTTACATATCGATAACGAACTTGAAACTCAGATCCCAAGCGGGAGAAGTAAGGCGGCAACACCATACTCGAGGATGTGCTTGGGGAAGTTGAGGTAGGCGATGCGGCCGCGGAGGTGGAATACGGCGGTGTCGTAGTCACGCGCCGCTGCTAGGGGGAGGAGCAGGAGCCGAGTCAGATTCTGGAGCGCGTGTTCGGTTCCCTGACCTCCGCCACCCATTTTCCTCACTCCCTGACTTTTGGAGCCGAGTACTCAATCTTAAATGCTAAATAATTAGTAATAGAATTGAAGGAAAAATATTAAAAACTTAAAATCCACGTCATAAGTCTCGATTTTGTATAAAATCAATTTCATGGTAGAAATTAAGTAAGTACTCGTGTATTTTAAAAAATATTTTAAAATTCGTGTTAAAATTAATAAAACGTGAAAAGTTCATGTATTTTAAATAATTTAAAATCTACGTCATAAGTCTCGTCAGATAAATTGTGTCATGTCAGTTCCGATTTTTATGTAAAGTCAACGATATGTCAAAAATCAAGTAAGTATTAAAGTTCATGTATTTCAAATAATATTTTTTAAAATTCATATAAAAATTAATATAACGTGAAACGTTGATATATTTTAAAATCAATATCTCATTTATATTTTGATAGTCTCAAATTTCAAATGAATCGGTACCAAATGTTGAGGGATTAGTTTATATTTTGATCACGTACCCTTGCACAGTCCATTAATTCTAAAAGTAATGTTGATTAAGAATTTATGGCCATATTATTATTTATCAAATTTATCTTGAGGAATAATTTGACAAATTAATTTCGTCATATCTAATTTATTTAAAAAGAAAGAAAAAGAAACTCATATTATCCAAAAAATACAACTCAAGAAGTATTAAATTGGGCGGTACTAAGTCTTGAACCCTAATAAAGGGACCTTAAGAAATGGTTAATTAGATTCATGATCTTAGTTTATGGTTCATACACTATAATACTACCTCCCTCCCACGTTAAATGTCACATTTTATTATTATAATACACTCAACGAAATATAAAATGGGACAGTATATTAATAAGTGCCAGTAGCCCAAAAGATATGTGTGAACATTGTTGTTGGTTGGTTGTGCATAGCGCTCGCGCACACACACATATATATAGGATGTAGATCATATAAAAAGTGGTTTTAAAGTAGGAAATAGGAAACAATCCTAGCCATTGAAATATATAATCTAACAGTACATATTACATCATTAATTTTCGATTTTTATTGCAATAAAATATTACATAATTAAGATCTTAAGACTAATTAGGTAAATTGTACAAAGAGAGAGAAAGACTGTATCAATCTACAGTTGCATGATGTGAGATAATTAAGGAATTTAGAATCATGTTTCCATAACTGAATATTTATGAATGATATTAGGAATCAGTTACGTAATTAACCATTTTAATTAGGAGAATTCAATGATGAAGATGTGCTTTGAGATTCATATGAAGTTTCGTTGAAATCCCTCACCTGCATCGCCGCCTTCATCAATGTCCTCACCGTTATCTCATTCGCCTTCTAGAACGTCGCGATGTTGTACGACAACTCATGCTTCCTGCACAGCTCCCTCACCGCCGGCGCCACGCCGCAGAGCTGGCTCCGAGGGAGGCGGGGGAACAAATGGTGCTCGATCTGGAACTGCATTCCTCCGTGGAACTAGTCCATCCACGGAGAACAACTAATGTTGAGCATCCCCTTTGTCTGATTCTCGAACAAGTGGTTGGCTTTCGATATTCCTACGTAGACGGCGGCGGAGAAATGGCTGAAGGAAGTCTCTGACAAAGTAGGAGGAGAAATCGGCATCTGAGTTATACCTATCAAATTTTGTATCGTGTCTGACCACTCGTTAATAACGACATTCTCTACATGGACATGGGCGTCTCCGACGGCGCCCGCAAAGGCCATCTCTTATGCCCAGCGACTTGCATTGCGCCTAGTTGAATTTACGTTGCACCACATATACATCTGGATTGCATTGTCATATACGTGAAAATTGCATGATTATTTCATCTTTGTACTGTTTAATAATATCATGTTGCACCACGCATATATGTGAATTGCATTGACATATACATGTAAATTGCATTGTCATTTTATATTAATATGCAATGTTTTCAGTCCAACCAATTTATATTTTGTACATACTGCAATGCATCAATAAATATAACGTAATGCATTTTGTACAGACTGCAATGCATCAATAAATATAATGTAATGCATTTTGTATAGACTGCAATGCATCAATAAATATAACGTAATGAATCAGACGTTTGATTGTGAATCAACATGGCGTAAATCGGTATTGCATGCGATGAAGTTATTTTCGGTTGCGTTTCCCAATAAAAAATTTTGTAATTCAAAATTTGGGAAATTTTCAAATATTTTTAGAAGATTATGTTATCCCATAAATTTCTCCAACTACCAAAATTAAATGGTAGTACAATATATCTATGTCTAATGCAAATTACGTAACTTTACAGTGCAATACTATATATATATCTAATGCAAATTATATGAATATACAATGCAACAATAAACAAACGGCGGTTGGGGAAGTTTTTCTCTTTCCTATTATAGTTCCGTAATTAATGGTATCATATCAATTTTCGAATCTCATGATCATAGGAACCGCCAAATTTTTTACCTAAATACCCTTCTTGCATTGTAATTTCACGATGCAATACGTTTTCAAACATAATTTTCAAAAATTAAGGGATCAATCACAACCATTAAATCTATTGTAATGGTGGGACAAGATCACCTATTTTTTACCATTTGGACTATATATATATATATATCTTTGCTATACTCAGCGAGCAATTAATTTTGTATTATTGTTAAGCAGTTTAATTTCATAATATTATACACTATTGTTACATATATAGGAGGGTAAAATTTAAAATATTCAATCTCCAAAATATGCAAGTTAAAGTTACTCAATTTTTAAAACACATGCAATAAATATTCAAAATAATTAAAACAATACATCTAAAAGTTCCTCAGTGCAAACCACTTTTGAGTGCAACTCCAAACTCATCTCCCTTTCACCCTCCTAAAAGGTCTATTTTTCATTTTGCGCTCATTTTTCATCTTTTGCATCCTACTTTTTCCTCTTCTTAATTTAATTAGTTTGCGCCCCACTATTTCATGCCTCACAAATCATTTTCCCCTCCCCATGCAAACTTATTTCCTTCCAACCCAAAAGTACTTAATCTGCATGCAGTTCATTTCTCCAATTTACGAAGGTTCAATTTTAGTAGTTTGCGCACGTGAATTGAAAATTTACGCTCGATCTATTTCCAATTTTCAATATTTAAAAAGATATATTCCAAATTTTATAATTTCTCTAATATCTCGATTCTACATTAATTTTCGTAAAGAACAATTTAAAATTAATATTTTCAAACAATTAATTATGTGAGAGATAGTCAAGAAAGTAATTCGAAACTAAATTCTCAATTTATTACAAAAAATTATTCACCAACGTAACCCAATTACAATTTTAAAAACATTATTATATAATGAGCATTTCTTGTATGCAATTTAATTTGTTCATTTTCCTAAGCGAGCATTTTTATCTATTACTACTATATAAATTAAAACATCTAAGATTGGAAATATAATTTGTGTATGTAACCCGTATTATTCCCCTGAATATGCTGGCACTTAATTAGAATTTTGTTTCTAGTAATAAAAATATATATATATATATATATATAGGGCATGATTATATTGAAAATAGATCTGTTAACTAAAAATAAATCTGAACCATCCATATTTTTCATCCAATGGATATAATTAAACTATACCTTAATCAATAAACCCTAGTCAGAAAGAATAACAAATTCTCTGTTTTTAGGGATAAAATATTTTAAATAAGATATATACCAAAATTATCTTTTAATCTGCACCATTGATCTAAATAATTCAACAGTCAAGATTTATTTTTAGTTAACTCATACAGAATCATTTTTATTTGATCTCTTCTATATATATATATAGGGGATGGTTATAATGAAAATAGATCTGTTTGTGTTAACTAAAAATACATCTGAACCATACATATTTTTTATTCAATGGATATAATTAAACTATACCTAATCAATAAACCCTAGTATGAAACAATAACAAATTCCCTATTTTCAGGGATAAAATATTTTAAATAAGATATATACAAAAATTATCTTTTAATCTCCACAATTGATCTAAATAATTCAACAGTCAAGATTTATTTTTAGTTAACTTGTACACAATCATTTTTATTTGATCTCTTCCATATATATATATATATATATGTATATATATCTTAGAAGAAAAATAAATATTGCATCCGTCTCGTCCCACTTAATTAGACTCATTTTTTTTATTGGGTTGTTCTATTTAATTAGACATATTTTTTTATTTAGCAAGTTTTAAAGCACAAAACTCTCTCGTTAAAATTTATTATAACTAAATATTAAATCTAATTAAGCGGGACAGAGGAAATAATAAACTTGTGCGGAGTGCACGCACGGAGTCATCTCCTCTTCTCTCCTCATGTAGCATTGGTCAGAAATTGAAAGACTGCATGCATGCGTTGCAAAAAGACTAATTAAATAAGGATAAGTTATCTAACCAAAAGTTAAGGAATACGATCTTATGGCATCTATCTATCTATCTTAAAAAAAGAAAGAAAAGGAAAACTAGTAGCTAGCTGCATGGGAATGGGATTGAAAGAGCTATATAGGGGATCTAATCCCACTATATATCTTCTTAGAATCCCACTTGGTCATATTGCATAACACAAGAAAACGACTTTTCATTTCAACTAAAAAGCTCTTTGATCTCCATCTTCTTGACTTGCTTCCTTTATATTGCGAGTGTATAATCCTTTGAGCACAAGAATCACATATCCCCTCAAGAAAATATTGAGCCCATTTGGAAATAATAGTAGAATCTAATTAATTAGACCCTCCATAATCACTCAAATATTTGTCAAGAAGAATCAAGATTTTCAAAATATTCGTCAACTTGGTTCACAGCATCTACTTTTTCTCTATATTTAAGGAGTTTGGCGGTATGACTTGTTTCACCAACACACTCGCTAGCTAGCTCATTTAACTACTTTCCTTCTTCTTCTTGTTGGGATCAATATTATCGGATGGCATCGAGCTCGATGGCACGAGGGTCGACGTCGTGGACGGCTAAGCAGAACAAGCAATTCGAGGAGGCTTTGGCAAAGTACGATAAGGAGACACCTCAGCGTTGGCATAACATAGGGAGAGCATGTGGGAAATCTGCAGAGGAAGTGAGGAGTTATTATGAGGCTTTACAAAACGACATTCACAACATAGAAACTGATCGAGTCCCTATTCCCAACTACAAATCTATTTCTCACTCCAGATCAGGTATATATGTATACCTTTTCTTCATGTTTACACCCTTTCTATTCTTCTACCTCATTCTTGTTTTAGATGCATACTATCAAATACATAGGCTTTTTTCACTAAAACTCCACTCACCTCTCATGATCACCTGTTAATTATGAAAATATATATAGGAAGATCGAGCATGAAATTCCCGATTTTTTAAAGTACAGTTTTTTTCCCTTCATTTTTTTCAGTTTAATTATTGTGAATTTCTATCTATTTTGGTTAAATTGAAATTTATTAACTATCGTTCATTAACCTACTTAATTAGGCTTTAGTTAAACTGTTTTTACATTCAATTGGCATCTTTTATTTAAAAAGTAGTTAATTGGTAATTGTTCCAAAATTAGGGCATCTAACTTCTTATTAGCTATGTATTTTTAAAATAGTAAAATTATGTGGAACAAATTAGGAGTCAGAGAGGACACTAGTGATGATATATGCATAAGAAGATGTTCATAGACTATATATTTGTATGATAAATTTTGAAAACATGCCTTTATGAAATTTTTTGTTAATTAATAATGTAAATCAAGCTATCAACTTTTGTAGGTTAAGTTAATTTCTTTTTTCCATGAGGCAGTACTTGTCATTCTATAAGTACTCAACTGATTTTAATTGGATATGTTGATTTTAATTAACAGGCTTCTGAAGAATCTCAAACTGTAGTGATATCAAATATCTCAAACTTGCACGTGCCTTAATGAACGGGATGCGTTCAATGTATACATAATTGTAATATTTAATTTAGTTTTAATTAAAGCAGAGTTGTACGGTGTGTGTTCATGTTTTGTGTGATATATGAAAGAAATTAATTAATGCGTAACAAATTCCTTTGTCTCAAGATTTTAAGCTGCGATCTTTAATGACTTCAATCATGATATATCAACTATTTGCATGTGTACTTTAAGTTAGTTGGAGATGTATTCTTACAAGGCAAGATCACGTGACTGGGAATTTTACTTTGAATCAGTGTACCACCACAACAGAACTCTGAACAACGTTCCGTGTCTTTTAGCGCCAACAAATACAAAATAGATTATTCAAAGGGTAAAAATTAAAATTACCCAAAACCAAAAACATGTATGTTAAATATGACCAAAACCTAAACTAACATGTATAAAATACCCACTTTATCATAAGTGTTCCAAATTTGTCTCTCTTTTTCCTAAATTTCAACACCTATCTAACGGTACACTCTCTTTTTTGACCATTGGGGCCCACTTGGAATTTGTTGTTGGAGAATTAAACCTACCATCAATTCTTCCTCTTCTTCTTCTTCCTCTTTCCATCGTCGGCCACCGCCCTCTCCACCGCCAAGAAGTATCTCTCTCCACCGCCAATTGTCCCACACAGCCCCATTAAGGTGAGTGCCATCCACGACTATCAATTCTTGCCCTTAAGGTGAGTGCCATCCACGACTATCACAGGCCTCATGCACAAAGCAAACACGGCTCTACAAGCTCCAAGAGCGACAAATAAATGTCTAAATCTACCATCAGGGCCGACATCGAGATCAGCGAGTGTACCTTGATTCATCACTTTAAGCATATGGAGATACCCAGACAACAACTGAAATGACTCCTGATACTTGCCGTAAATCATCTCCAAAGCTTGATTCCTCCCCCTGAGCGCAACATCATAACTCACATCCATGCCAAAACACCTCCTAAGCTCCTCCTGAATAGCCTTCGGTCTCATGATCTCATTTGCATTGCGCATCTTCTTTGCAAAATATGCACCTATCACCTTCGAGTGAACCTTTCTCGGAGCAATATTAGCTATGTCATCCACACATGTGTGATGTGCGGAAAATTCGGACACGACCCACATACCCCCATGACAATGAGCACGCAACATGAACGAGCAGTTAGAAGACGATTTGCATACCCAGTGCAGTCGATATGTGTCTGATCTAATGACTCGGTACTCAGCTCGTCTCTCCAGGTTCCACATTCCAACAGCAATATTCAAGTCTTCCTTGTCGTTGTAGATCGACCCCTCAACTAATTCTTTAAGTGTAGGGTTTTTCTCGACCAACACGTCACATGTCGATGTCAGAGCATTAGGAGGGATCATTGGAACCATCCAATTACTTAAACAACCTTCTGTGTTAGGATTGTACTCCACATCACCATCGACATCCGGATACATCATCTCAAGGACTCTTCTCATACCTCCTGCCTCGTGCATCCATGCTGCGAATTCGGCGAATGTAGCACTATTCAAAGCACCGAGTCGTTCTTCTTCGGAAACGGACGAAGAACGCTCAGAACTCCCTTCAGAAGCTACATAATCACCATCATCATCATCGTCATCGTCACCATCTTCATCTGGACATGTGTTCAGATCAGGAATTCCAGTTGGCTGGTGAAACCAGTCGGAAGATGCCGCGACCCTTCTGATGTCGTCGAGATCATCCATCCAGTCAGTATTTCGTGATGTCCCGCCTACTTCATAAGACGACATAGCAAAATCGGCATACACTATAGGAGACGGGTGGTTCCTACACAAAACTTGGAGTTCTTGATCGGTGGTCATTCGAAATTTGATAAGCCGACCATTCCTCGATCTAGACAAATAGGAGATCTCGTATTGTGTGCCAAGTGAACTCCACATGTACTCAATGCAGCCTCTCAAACATGATATCGTGATGTTATTCATCGGGAGAGGTGCTATCCTATCCTCACCATCTGTGTACGTACACCCGACCCAAGTTCCCCCAGTTTTCACTATCATGTACATGTATTCCTCCATCTGCATCGACATTTATAAGAAATTAGCAACTACAAAGATTGAAAGAGCTGTAAAACACTACAACCGGTGGTTAAATGTGCAAAAATGTCAACAGCCGGTGGCTTTTATCCACCGGTGGATGCTTGATTCAACCGGTTGTCGTTGATTAAGGTTTTAAACATGCTTTAAAACCTGAAAAAACGACAACCGGTCGCTGGAGGTGAAATAAGTTCACCCACCGGTGGCCAAGGACCACCGGTGGGTAGTGTTTGTGCGACCGGTTGTCGTGTAAAATAGGTGGAAACCATGTTTCCACCTATTTTACACTACAACCGGTGGTTAAAGTCCAAATATAAGCAACAACCGGTGGTCCTATGGCCACCGGTGGTTGCACTTGTGCCACTGGTTGTGCATTTTTACCGAATAAAATAGAGTTTAATGAGTGAATACCTGGTTTTTTGGCAAGAATCTCTTCAGATGGATGAGCTCGAGCTTGAAACCGAATGAAGAATTGATATGCTAGAGAGAATATTTAATTTGGAGTTGGGAGAATTGTTGGTCAAATTACAATAATGATGTTATCATTTAAAATTTAACTAACATACTTTTGAGGAAAACAAGACAATAATGAGAGAATATTTTCTTATTTTTATAAAAAGTGGGTATTTTGTGCATGTGTCTTTATATTTTGGTTATTTTATATATGAACCATTTAAAAATTGGGTATTTTTACCCATTATCACTTATTCAAATATATATCTATTCAATCAAATTGAGATAATTAGATATTAAGACGTGGCAAACTTAGAGGAATTTAACATTATCACGGCTAACTGATCGATCGCCGATTTTCGAAGTGAGATTTGCACGATGATTAGAAA
>JAPKLX010000228.1:327119-383517 GCA_026898415.1 Leonotis leonurus | reverse complement strand
TTGAGCAATCTGTAATCCAGAAAGCTTAAGTCTCTCTGCTTAATTAGTCAAGTAAACTGAAAAGTTTGTATTTGGTGTATTCCCCCCCCCCCCCATACACCAAACCTTGCTCTTTCGGGACCAACAAGTGGTATCAGAGCAGTGGTTCAAACGACCATTGTTTTTGTTTCACAGGGATAAAACCTGCGTGGTCAACTTGAATAGATCTTAGAAAATCTTTTTCATTCACTAGCATATTATCTGCTATGGAGTCATCTGTTATCAAGGCATGCGAAGAATTCTCTATCCAAGGATACAGAGAGTGGAGTTTCAGAATCAAGATGTGTCTCAAAGCTCATCACTGCTTGATGTGGAAAGTAATTGAGGAAGGACCTCTAGCCATTACTGAAGAAACTACTCGCATTACTGAGACAGGAGCAGTTAAAGAAACTGTACTAAAAGATCCCAGAAAGTACACCTCAGAAGAAAGAAGAGAAGCAAATCTAGATGATTTTGCTAAAGGAGTTATTTCTAGTACTGTAAAAGGAGTCCATCTGGCTAAGATCCAAGATCTTGACACAGCCAAAGAGATGTGGGAAGCTCTAAGGGATCTCAGCATAGGCTCTGAAGCGATGATTGAGAATAAGTTATCTCTGGCATGCAACAAGTTTGATGAATTCAAAATGAAACCTGGAGAAACCATCGAGCAGATGAAGAACAGGTTCATTGAAGTACTGCTTGAAGTTTCTGCCTTCAAAAAGAATAAGTACACACAGAGAGAGAAGAATCTCAAGATTCTGAGAGCTCTACCGCCAAGCTGGGAAATTTATTCAGCTATGCAACCTCTACGTGCTGATTTTAATGACCTATCTGTAGAAGCACTATTTGATCACCTAGCTGTCCATGAATGTGACATCAGAAGGATTCACGGACCAGATTATTCCTCCAGCAAGAAGAGTGAAAATAACTCGAAGAAAGAGAAAGAGACTGCCTTCAAAGCGAAGTGCAAAACAGATGAATCAACAGCATCTGCCACACCAGAAGAAGGAGGTTATGATAAGCTACTCAAAGAATTCTCAATGATTGCCAAGAGAATGGACAAGATGGAAATCAGATCGAGAAAGTATAGAAGGTTCTACAAAGATAACAAGAGTAGATACCAGAAGAACAAAGAAGCAGAACGATCTGATGACAAAACAGAAAGTAGAGGTAATGGTAAAATCACTAATCCTACTGACTATACTTGTTATGGTTGTGGGAGAACAGGCCATTTCAAAACAGATTGCCCAGAATTATCTAAAAGTCAAAGAGAAGAACTACGAGCTAAGAGAGATCGAAAACTAAAAGCTTAACGCAAGGCCATGATAGCAGAAGAAGAAGAAGAAGAAGAAGAAGAAGACTCTAGCTCAAGTCACCTGTCAGATAGTTCATCAGAAGATGATGAAGCATTCTTTGCCAATGAAGAAGAAGATTGGGATGAATGCTATGTAGGACTAAACAACGGTCTAGATGATGTAGAGGTAAACTCTTGCAACTCTAATTCTTCAAATGATATTAACCTGGAACAGGAAATAGAAAATCAAGATGAATATTCATGGGATGAAGTTAATGAGATGTTCAAGAGCTACTCGAGTATCAAGAGACTTTTTAGAGAAGTTGTTGAAGAAAATGACAGATTGAAGAAATCTGAAGAGATATTGAGTAAAGCAAACATTAAATTTGTTGCTAACATCAACGTTCTGGAAGAATAGATCAAAGGAAAGGACAGTGAGATTCACTCACTAAATTCAAAAGTGAAAGACCTTATCACAAGAAACAATGTAGCTGAGGAAAAGATCAAGAAAGGAAAAGAAATGATCTACAAGAGTGATGAACGTGCTAAACTGTTAATTAATATGCAGCAAAACGGCACATCTGGAGTAGGATATCCAGGTCACTCAGAGAAGTCCTCTAGCACCATAAAATTCGTACCAGAAAGGAAACAGATACCAGACCAAGTGATAAACCTCAAAAACAAGAAAGATCAACCACAGAAGATGATGGTGAAACAGACTAGCAACAGACAGTACCATCATACAAGAGAACAACCAGCAGATTACACAAGAACAAAAAGGGTACACAACAAGAATGTCAACCAGACATTACCCAACAAGAGTGTCAACAGGACAATACCCACTAATAAAAGACTGAAGAATGATGGAATAGAAAGATATCATCCATCCATATTTCATTCTGTGTCAAAAGTTGATAATGATGGAAATACTATCACTTGCTATATTGCTGTTCCCAATCCAAAAGTGTTCTGGATTCAAAAAGGAACATTTACTAATAACCAAACACCCAAATATTGAAAGGGTAGCTAAGTGTGATTAATTGCAGGACCAGAAAACTGCAAGAAGGTACAAAATAGCTAAAGGAGCAATCTGGATCATAGATAGTGGCTGTTCGAAGCACATGACATGCACTACAAAAAAAACCTCTTCTGGCGACGGAAAAATCCGTCGTTAGGAGAAGAAATCCGTCGTCCCAGGGGGCTAGCGACGGACTGGCGACGGATTTTTTCCGTCTGTATTTCGTTCGTCGTTAGCTCCGCGGACAACGGAAAGTACAGTCCGTCGTTAGCTAACGACGGATTTTTATCCGTCGTTAGGCACGACGGACTACAATCCATCGTCAGAGTCTACCGGAGACCGTTGACGGCGCCGGAAAGCTAACGACCGATTAAATCCGTCGTTAGTGGCGACGGACTGCAGTCCGTCGCCAGCCTCCGTTGACCGTTGACCTAGCGACGGACTGCAGTCCGTCGCCAGGTAATATTTTTTTTATTTTAATAAATATTTTTGTTTTTTTCTTATTCATTACCTAAAACGTGTCATAACAAACAATACAAACATATGCCAACATTGAACAATAATTTAAAATTGAAACAAATCAAATGAAATTCAAAATGAACGCGGATTTTATATAATGAACAAAATAAATAATTGTATCAGTAACATCCCACGACAAACCAAAAAATAAAAAAATAGTAAATGTATCAGTAGCATCTACGAATCGTAGTCATCATCAGGAGGAAACTGGGGAGGGGCATCAGACGGGGGAGGCTGATAAGAGGGAAAGAAGGGTGCACCTCCCTGCTGAGACTGCATCCAGCGCATCATCTCGGCATGCTGAGACTGCATGAGCGCCATCTGCTGAGCCAATCTCTACTGCTCAGCAATGTACTCACGGCGCTCGCGATCCTGCTCCTCGACTCGGCGCCGCAGCTCCTCAACCTCGTCTCTGGATGGGCGTGATGCGGACGAGGATCCCCCGAATCTGGATGCTCTCAAGGCCTTCGCCGCGCCTCCCGTGCCGAACATCCTCTTCTTCTTGTCCGGGCCGCCAAGAACCTCCAGATACAGCTCGTTGATGTCGACTGCATCGTGGTCCCCCTCGGGTAGCTGGGCCCGCTCCTCGTCAGCACGGCGAAACACCTCAGTTTGCATGCATGTAAACGAGAAATGAACATTTGTCAGTATACATATTATAAATATTGAAAATCTAATACATATATATATATTAGATTTAAATTAAAACTTACCGCTATCGCCGCAGATTTTGGATCGGTGTATGTCCCGTCCGCATATCGATGCTCGTCCAGAAAGGAGTCGAACATGCACGAAATGGGAGCTACTCCCCTCTCACGACCCTATGCATCAAATCACAATGGAGTTGTGTCATTGAAACATGTGTATATGAATTAAAATTGTACCACATAATTATAATTATTATTTAAAGTATATTAATTATTACCTTTTCCTCAGCTCGTTCCATGACCGACTTGGACCCTCCCCTATGCTTGATAGGACCAGTACCCGGTCCCTAAGGCTCAGACAACCGGTTGCGCCTCGCTGCCTGGGATTTGGCCACAACGTCATCCCAGGACCAGTAAGCGAGCCAACCCATCCAGACATCATCAGTCCACCACCCAGGTTTCCCACCTCTGGGTGGCGGATCATTCCTCCTCCTCTTGATCCCGCAGATATAATCCTTATATCTCTCCCGGATCTTATCATACCATAACTCCCGAATCTTGGCATCGAGTGCCGGATCCCAAGTAAATTTTTTCTAGCATTATGAATGTATGTTAGAAATTGTAGTTATAAGTTATAATTAAGAATGAATTTGAAAGTTATAGTAAATTTTCGAACCTTAAACTCCTCCCAATATCGCTGTCTCACGTCCTCAGGCGTGAGCTTCCAACTGTAGCCAGTCGGGTTGGGAACTATCTTAAATAGTTCCCAAATGTAATCTGCCGGGTCGGCATGCGGGTAAAATCCCCTGCATAAGTAATTTTAGATTGATTGAGTTAGATTTTTGAATAACTAATTAAATAATTGTCAAAATTGAAGATGTGATTGTATTTACGTACCCCAGCTCACTCACAGAGAGAACACAGTCTCCTGTGGGTCTACGCTCTCTCTGACCATCAGTGTCAGAGCCAGAAGACGGACCGCCTATTTGTATGCCACCAATATGGTGGCTCAGCCCGCCGGTCCCGGACTCATATCCAGACGATGAGCCTGGGGAACTACCCCGTCCAAGGGATAGCTGTGAACGGCGTGAACCCCTACCACGAGGAGTCCCCACATCCTCTCGCCGACTGTAAGACATCTATTATGTTGAAAATAAATAGATAAATAAGATTCATGATAGACATATCACGTATACGTAGAATGTTTATATTGAACATATAATTACAAGTTACATTTATTATTAATAATGTAATATTTGAATGTGTTAAGTTTTCTACACCAAGTGTTAATCATCGTCCTCTTCATCGTTATCATTTTCATCTTCCTCATTCTCATCTTCATAGTCATCCTCCTCATCTTCATCTTCTTCTTCGTCATCTGATGCTTCATCCTCTTGATATTCATCATCCTCGTCATCTTCTTCTTCTGTTTCGAGGACATTACCAGAGTCCACGTGGTCATCATCATCTTCAATTTCTACATGTTCACCGTCTCGGGCAACTGATGTAATATCATCTACATCTACAGTAGTGACCACATGAGCGTCATCATCCTCCTGAAACGGTGACTCCAACGTAGACACATCCGCTCGAGACTCATCGATAGTGGCCCTTGCCTTTATAGAACAAGCTTCCCACCATTCTCTACGCTGTTGGTTCATACTCGGATATGAACAGTAATACACTTGTGTAGCTTGAATGGCTAATACAAACGGTTCATATTTTCTAAGTCTGCGCGTATGATTTACAGACACTAATTTGAACTGTGTATCAACCCTTGTACCGGCCGGAGAGGTGTCGAACCAATCACACTTGAAGAGAACGACCTTCTTATTGTATAATCCTGGGTATGTGAGCTCGCACACTTCGACTAATTATCCATAAAAATCCGTCTGACTCGAGTCCCCATAGTTACCCGCTTTTATGCACACACCACTACTCATAGTTGCTTTGTGAGTTCCATGTGATATCGTGTGAAATTTGTAACCATTCACCAAATAACCATGATATGATGTAATCATTGGTGAAGGTCCACGTGCAATGTCCCACATAACAGGATCAGTTACACAATTTTGTACCTACATCACACAGAAGTTTATACTTATCAAGTTATGGAGTTGTATGTCCCTTATATAGTACTTAATTAAATAATTTCAAGTATCTTAGTGAAAATCTGACTCACATAGGAGCAAAACCATTCAGGGAATTCTGTTGACATTTTCTTGTCAATGTCCATGTCAGTTATCCATGGATTTGAGTGTCTGAGATGTGATTCGTATTCCCTTCATAGAAAAGAACATATTAGTTGATAAAAACCACACATTGCATTAAATAGTCGTGTAATATGATTTGTGAAAGATTACTTGATATATGGATCGATCTCCACGCAATTATGGAGTACATATAGATGCGCAGCTCTGTATTCCCTTGGATCCAACGATCTTTTTGTTGTTTTTCCAAAACCAGTTCCGGCAAGTTTGAATACAGAAGGCAAGTCTGATTGATCTTCTACCCCACTAGTAGAACATCCTCCAACGTAGTTGCGAGGCACCTCTCTATGTTTCGTACTTACATGATCCTCAAAATAATAGGAACAGAAAGCAGTGGCTTCCTCCACTAAGTATGCATTACATATCGATCCCTCAACGCTTGATTTGTTCTTCACATTATTTTTCAGTTTTCTTAAATATCTGTATTGAAAGGATTCATTTAGAAAGCATGAAACAATAGTTAAAATTCAGGAAACATTAAACACAATTGATTCAGTTTGATAAAGTACCTCTCAAAAGGGTACATCCATCGATATTGGACTGGTCCTCCATCTCTTGCCTCGTCGGCTAGATGGATTGGCAAATGTTCCATTGAGTCGAAGAAGCTTGGTGGAAATATTCGTTCAAGCTTACACAAAATCAGTGGGATGTTATTGTTAAGTGTCTCCATGTCGTCACTCTTTATGTTTCGTGATGTCAAATCACGAAAGAATAGACACAACTCAGTTATGGACTTCCAAACAGCTTGTGGGAGTAGTTCTCGAAATGCAATGGGTAGTATGCGCTGCATGAAAACGTGACAGTCGTGGCTCTTCATCCCAAACATCTTAAGTTTACTCATGTCTACACATCTACCCATATTTGAGACGTAACCGTCAGGAAACTTAAGGGTTTTCACCCACTCACACAAGACTTTTCTCTCCTTTTTGTCAAGTGTATAGCATGCCTTAGGATATTTATTAGTGTACTGGTCACGCATCAGCTGGGGTCTATGACAATAGAGGTTCAGTTCCTCCCTCGACTTTGCCGTGTCTTTTGTCTTGCCTTGGACATTCATAACAGTATTGAAAATGTTGTCAAACACATTCTTTTCAATATGCATAACATCTAAATTGTGTCGAATGAGCAGAGAACTCCAATACGGAAGGTCCCAAAAGATACTCTTTTTCCGCCATCCAGTGGTAACTTGTCTTAAGATGCGCTTGTTATTATCATCATAATCTTCGGTTACCTTTACAAGTCCCAAATCTTCAATCTGATAAAGTATCTCTTCCCCTGATCTCCTCTCCGGAGGATCATCTGCAACAATCTTATTCTTTCTAAAGGCCCGCCTATTCCTCCTGAACTGGTGATCGTAAGGTAGGAACTTGCGATGTGTATCAAACCATGACTGCTTCCGGCTATGTGTTAAGGAGAATGCTTCTGTTTGTTCCATGCATCGAGGACCAGCTAATCTTCCGGCTGTACTCCAACCTGACAACATCGAGTACACCGGAAAATCACTAATGGTCCACATCAATGCTGCGTGCATCTGGAAGTTTTGTCTTCTTGAAACGTAATAAGTATGGACACCGACTGTCCACAATTGATTGAGTTCAGATATAAGTGGCTGTAGGTAAACATCTATCTTATCTTTTGGATTTCGGGGACCAGGAACAAGCACTGTGAGAAACATGTGATGTTCTTTCATGCACATCCACGGAGGTAAGTTGTAAGGAGTAAGGATAACAGGCCAGGATGAGTATTGTTGTCCCGATTGCCCGAATGGTTTAAAACCATCTGTTGACAGTCCTAATCGTATATTCCGTGGCTCTGCTGCAAAACCCGGGTAAGTTGCATTAAAGTGCTTCCACGCCGGCGAATCTGCAGGATGACGCATAACACCATCATCAGCTGAGGTTGAATGCCATATCATGTCGCCGGCCGTAGCTTTAGATGCATACAACCTTTGTAAACGAGGTGTTAAAGGGAAGTAGTACATCTTCTTAAGGAACACTTGTTTACGTCCCCGACTCCTATCTTTGTATCGGGCCTCATTGCAAAATTTGCAATTCACAAGATGGGAATCCCCCTCCCAATAGATCATGCAATGATTCCTACACGAATCTATCTTCTCTACAGGTAAACCCATTGCCCTTAGCAATTTCTGTGTGCTGTAGTAATTCATGGGCACTTTGTGGTGATCTGGGAATGCCTCTTTCAATAATACACACAACTCGTTGAAATATTTTTGTGGCATCCCAGAACGGGCCTTCAAAGTCATCAGACGAGCCACAAAAGACAACTGAGTGTGGTTCTTACACCCAGGGTATAACTCTTGATTGGCAGCGTCCAATAACTCGTACAACAACTTTGCTGTAGCGTTTGGATCTTCCTCTGTGTCTGGGTTGTTGAAAGAGGGACCCCCGAGATCATGAACCATCGCGTGGTATGTCCCGTACTCTTCCTCGGGTTCTACATCCACGTCGACACGTGTTTCTTGAGCATATGAAGGTATTTCATTTTCACCATGAAACCTCCAGATCTCGTAACCCCGGGTGAAACCCTTTTTAGCGAGATGAAGCTGTACAACATCTGTAGTTCTAAAGTATATATTCTTACACTTCACACACGGACACTTGATTTTTTCTCCATCCATTAACTGAGGCTGACTACTTGCAAATCTTAAGAACTCGTCAAGCCCAGCAAGGAAGTGTGGATTAAATCCCCCATTCAGAAGTAAACGCAGATACATCCAATCTCGACTCATTTTTAAGACCCTGTTTAATATTAATAAGTATTCACATAGTAAAATCAAGATTCATTAGTTACGGAGAGGGCAAGAATTAATTAGTGGTCGATTAAATTAGACATTTAAATGAAGATTGCACATGTGTAAACATATATAGACTCACTTAGGAAAGTGTTAAATGAGAGTTGAATTATTTGAAGTTAAATAGAGGGAGAGAATTATAAGTTGATTTGGAGTAGAATAGTGGACGACAATATAGGACGAGAATTATGAAAATTATGGTCCCAGGTTGAGAATTATGTTTTGCCGGCGAATATTATAAGTTCATTTGCAATAATTGATTGCATTTGGTTATTTTTGGTCAATTAATTTGGTCATTTTTGGTGATTTGCAATTGATTCCTCCCAAGTTAATATCCCATATCACTAAATCTAATCACAACAGCCAGCTGACATAATCATGAAAATATCCCAACATACATTTCATGATCAAAATATTCGAACATAATAATTAAAATATCACAACACATGCATCTCATCAAACCACCACAACATATATAATATTACACATATTGGGAGAAGATCCTTAAGACGTAATCAAAATCTAACCCGAAGGGAGAAGATCCTTAAGAAATTGATTACGTCTATCCCAATGTCAAAAATCCCTCATTTCGTTATACTATATTACCAAAATCTTTTGAAATTAGAAACAATCAACTATAAACTAATCAACATACATTATATATTTTTGTCAATTAAAACAATAATTTAAATTAAACAATCAATTCACTCATTATGAAATGCAACAGACTTAGAGAAAATATGAACAAAGCTTAGTCTAAATTAGTCTAAATTATTTGGGTGGAAATTAGTATAATTAACCTACACAATTAACTAACATGATTAATCAAATTAAATACAAAAATCAACTAATTCATTATAAATGCTAAATAATCTAAAAATTACCTAATAAATTTAAATAATTAACCTAAGTAATTAAATAAGTACATTATTATAATTTAATTACCTTTCACCAAAGTGGGAAGCGTCGGAGCGGCAGAAGGCGGCTCGGAAAGGCTGAGAGAGGAGTCGGGCAGCGACAGACGTAATTAAAAAAACCCTAATTAAACAATTTAAACTAATTAATCCACAATTTAAACTAAGATATCATAATTTACATCAAGTAGACAAACCCGTCAATTATATTTAACACTAACACTATCTAAACTAATTAATTTATTAAGGATTAATTACAATAATTCTTTAAAAAAAATAAACTATAATTAACTAAACTAATTAATTACGCTAACTAAACTAATTAATTTATTAAGGATTAATTACATTAATTATCCTTAACCCTAATTAAGTAATTCAGAAAATAATTTATTCAATTATTCAATTAACTAAACTATAAACTAATTTATTCATTTACACAAATTAAAATTAATTAACCAAAAATTAGGTTTAACAAATTAATCAATTATCCTAATAAACTCTACTAACAAGTAATAAATCAACAAATTCAATAGTTAAATATAATTCAACTAATTAAATCTATTTATATCAACATAACAAATTACATATATATATTAACAAATTAAATAATTAAACCTTAAGTAAATAGCATAAACAAAATACTCTAACATTATCCTACTTAACATAACTCAACCTACTATAATTAGTTAATTATGTATAATTATATCACATATATAACCTAATTAAAAATAATTAAAAAATAACAATAATTATAAAATAGTCAATTAATTAACATACAATTAACAAAATTCACATACAATTAACATACATTAACATACAATTAACAAATGAAATTATAAGAAATAATAATAATTATAAAAAGAATATAAAAAATTAACAAATTAAACTACAATTAACACATAATTAACATACAATTAACATGCAATTTATACAATACAATTTATAACATAAAATAGCTAGTTAGTTAATTAACATTCAATTAACAAACAAAATTATAAACATTAACAACAATTAGAAAATAATTATCAAAACATAATAAATTAACAATAATTTAAAAAATAAATTAAATTGGACCTTACCTGCGGCGGACAGCTTCTGGCGACTGGCGGCGGACTCCGGCAGCGTCGGCAGCGGCGGAGCAGGGCCGTGGAGGGGCGGCAGCAGGAGGAGCAACGGGGCAGCTTCATCCCCAATTGCAAAATTAAAAAAAAAAACATAGAAATCGAAAGAGGAGAAGCAAAAGGGAAGGATTCGACTTACATTGGAGTATTACGGCGGTGGGAGGTCGAGATCGCCTTCAAATCGCCGGTGGGGGACGGGTTTAGGGTTGCAGGTTCTGATTTCGCGAAAGGAGGGAGACAACTGTTAAAAAGGGCTGGACGACGGACCAGTCCGTCGCCAGCATTAAAAATAAAAATAAAATAAAATTAATATCTAATGACAGACTGGTCCGTCGTCCAGTCCGTCGTTAAGTTTGCCGCCAACATACGCGCCAAAAAACGGTCGCCAGTCCGTCGCCAGTCCGTCGTCAACCAAAGTCTTTGGAGTCCGTCGCCAGTCCGTCGCCAGTGGACGATGGAAATCCAATCCGTCGTCCATTTCGTCGCCAGATTAAGTTATTTTTGTAGTGTATATAGAGAAACCAGGTCCTCAGGTCACCTTTGGATGTAATTCAAAAGGATATACCAGAAGATATGGAAACATAAGAGTTGGCAAGACCACCATCACAAATGTATCATACGTTGAGGGTCTTAGCCACAATCTATTTTCTGTAAGTCAGTTCTGTACTAATGGTAATCAGATTGTTTTTGATGCTAACAATTGTTTCGTGAAAAGCAAGGAACGAGATGAGATACTCCTTACCGGAAAATTGCAGGATAGGTTATATATTGTGCAATGGGACAACCAGATTGAGACTTGTCTGGTCACTAAAACAGTATCAGAAACTAGTTGGCTGTGGCATAAACGACTAAGCCATCTCAATTTCAAGTCAATCAATAGGATTGCACGAGAGAAACAAGTTGAAGGACTACCAGACAAAATATATGACAAGAATCACATCTGTGAAGCATGTCAAGCTGGAAAACAAACTAGATCATCATTTTCTAGCAAATCTATTCAGTCATCCACCAGAATCCTAGAGTTACTACATTTAGACTTATTTGGTCCAGTTAAGCCATTAAGTATAAATGGTAGAAAATACACTCTGGTCATTATTGATGATTATTCAAGATTCACATGGGTAATCTTCTTATATAAGAAGAAAGAAATATTGGAAAAGCTGCCAAACTTCCTCAACAAAATTACCAAGAAAAAGGAAGTCTCTGTTACTACCATCAGAACAGATCGTGGTACAGAATTCCTAAACCAGAAAATTGAGGATTACTGCAACCAGATGGGAATCACACATCAGACATTTGCAGCCAGAACACCTCAACAGAATGGTGTAGTTGAAAGAAGAAATAGATCATTAAAAGAAGCAGCTCGTACTATGCTTAATGCAACCAGATTACCTAAGAAATTTTGGGCAGAAGCGATTTCTACAGCCTGCTACACACAGAATAGAGCTGTAGTTACCATCAGACATGGGAAGACACCATACGAAGTCTGGAACAACAGAAAGTCCAGGATACATTACTTTCGTACTTTTGGTTGTTTATGTTACATCCATAATAATGAGAAATCACAGTTGAAAACCTTTGATAGTAAAACTGACCCTGGAATATTCTTAGGATATTCTGATGTTAGTAAAGCTTATAGGGTCTACAACAAGAAGACTCATATTGTGGAAGTAACACCTCATATTGTCTTTGATGAGTCTTTGGTCATTGACAGAGAGTTGAGTGATGATCATATACAAGGCCAGAACAAGGAAAAGAGAACAGAAGGAATTCTGCTAGAAGATATTCTAATCTGGAATACAACAGATGATAATAAGATTGATGTTCCATCTAATGCTGAAGCAATAAGCTCACAGCAAGGGGGAACAGAACACATCATTCTGGACCTTGACAGAACAAGAATTCAACCAGAAGGTATTCAACCAGAAGAAGGAGATAACAATGAACAAAATCACGATCAACCAGAAGAATCAAGAGATACAAATGGTTGGAACAATAATCAAGAAATAGAAGAATCAGAAGTGGACAATCCTTTTCAAACATCTCATCCCGAATTTGAGGACCCTACAAATGAACCAGAACCTGAGATATCAGAAGAAGAAATGACCAGCAGGAGGAGATGGATACAGGACAATCATCCTCCTGAACAGATTGTTGGGAACCCAAGTGATAGAGTAAGAACCAGAAGAATGCATGGAGAAAGTGCACTTCTCAGTTGCTATCTATCACGTGTTGAACCCTCTGACATTTATGAAGCACTCAAAGATGCAGACTGGGTCATTGCTATGCAAGAAGAACTCAATGAGTTTAAAAGAAACCAAGTCTGGTATATGGTAGACAGACCAGACCATCAGGGAGTAATATGTGTCAAATGGGTATTCAAGAATAAACGAGATGAAAATGGAGAAGTAGTCAGAAACAAAGCTAGACTTGTTGCAAAGGGATACAGTCAACAGTAAGGTATCGACTTTGACGAAACTTTTGCACTAGTTGCAAGATTGGAAGCAATCAGATTATTTCTCGCATATGCAGCATACAAGAGATTCAAAGTGTACCAGATGGATGTTAAAAGTGCATTCCTAAATGGTATACTTGAAGAAGAAGTATATGTTGAACAACCACCTGGTTTTGAAGAAGAAAATCCTGACCAGAAAGTTTTTAGATTAGCTAAAGCTGTCTATGGATTAAAACAGGCACCAAGAGCGTGGTATGAGACGTTATCAACCTTTCTGCTGGAATCAGGTTTCAAGAGAGGTTCTGTTGACAAGACACTGTTTGTCATCAAAGTCAAAGAACACATTTTGTTGGTTCAGATATATGTAGATGACATAATTTTTGGATCTCAATCTTCCCATTTATGTGATAAATTTGCTGAACTAATGAAGAATAAATATCAAATGTCCATGATGGGCGAGATGAATTTCTTCTTAGGCTTGCAGGTAAAACAGTTGCCAGATGGTATTTTTGTAAATCAAGTAAAGTACATTAACGATCTGGTCAACAAGTTTGGAGTTAAAGACAGCAAGCCAGCCAAGATTCCAATGCAGACGGATGGAAAGATAGACCCAGATCCAGAAGGCAAACCAGCATCTATAACGAAATACAAAAGCATAATTGGCTCACTTTTATACCTCACTGCAAGTCGACCAGATATCACTTTTGCAGTAGGAGTGTGTGCCAGATATCAAGCAAATCCCAAAGAATTACATATGGAAGCTGTCAAAAAGATACTTAGATATCTTAAAGGAACAACTCATGTTGGTCTCTAGTATCCGCATGACGACAATTTTGAACTAACAGGCTATTCTGACTCAGATTATGCAGGATGCAAACTGGACAGAAAGTCTACCTCTGGCACATGTCAGTTTCTAGGAAACAAGTTGATATCTTGGTTTTCAAAGAAACAGACATCTGTTGCCACATCAACAACAGAAGCAGAATATATGGCTGCTGGAAGTTGTTGTGCACAAATCCTATGGTTGAAGCAGCAACTAAAAGACTACGAGATTGAAGTAAAGGAGATACCCATATTCTGTGACAGTTCAAGTGCAATTGCTATAACACAGAATCCAGTACTTCATACAAGATGCAAACATGTTGATGTGAGACATCACTTTATTAGAGATCATGTGGAGAGAAAGAATATCCAGATCGAGAAGATTCACACAGACATCCAACGTGCTGACATTTTAACTAAAGACCTGCCAGAAGATAGATTTAAGATGTTATGTGGAAAGTTTGGATTACTAAATCTGGTTAAACAGACAGAAAGACAATAACAGATTGTCTAACAGAAGGTTACCATATAGTTGATAACAGAAGGTTACCAGATAGTTGACAACAGAAGGTTACCAAATAGTTAACAACAGAAGGTTACCAGACAGTTAACAACAGAAGGTTACCAGATAGTTGACAACAGAAGGTTACCAGACAGTTAACAACAAAAAGTTACCAGATCGAAGTTTTCCAGACTTTTAAAGAATAACAAAGCGCCAAGATGGAAATAAAAATCACACGTGGCATGTGGAAATTATTTCTTAAATGCTAAGTCAAGGGGGAACTTTTTGAGGAAATTGAAGTGCTCTTGACGTCACTCACCTAGGTTACAGACTGTAAAAGTTAATTTCTAACCTAGATCTACTAAATCTTCCATTTTTGTCATGATTAGCACATCTTTGGGAATTGAAATCGAGAAAATCTTTGCAAGAAAAAGAAAAAGGAAAGTTGCAGTGGAAAGGAAGATATGAACACGCTCGCCCACAACCCTAGGATCTAGCGCGTATATCACACGCAACGAAAGGCGGCAAACCAATCAACTGAAGCGGGAAAACCTAAAAAGGGAGAAAATTTATCCAATCCTTCAATTACTTACCGCCTTAATATTTACTAATGGTTATTGTGTTATATATATGCGATATCTCTCACTAGACTGTTCACCTTCACTTTCATCGCACTGAGCACTACTCTTCCTAAGCACTTAAGATTTTCCTACTTGATTTCTCTGCAAAACTCTTCCAAAACATCTTACGTTTGATCATGGCACCCCAAACTTCTCTGTTTCTTCAACATGTGGCCGAGGTTCAGAAATTTCTTTCACCTGAACCCTATGCTGTGTTTGATACTCATGGTTTTAGGAAACTTGAAGAAATTTTTGCTATGATTACACGCTGCAAAGGTTTTTATTGTGCTTAATCCTTATCTGCATCTCATTGTCATCATTCTTTATCGCTAATTCCTTTTATGGTGTCCATTATATTGCTTGTGAGTTATTTGGTATTTCAAACTGATGAATATACATCTATACCGTGTATGTTCTTATGAAATTAGGCTTCTGCAACATTGTCACTTCCCACCCGAACATGTTCTTGGCAAAACAAGTTGCCACATTTTATCTGACATGGCAAAATGATAAGCATGGATTTGAGGCAAATGTGCTGATGCCTATTGGTGACAGAACTAGCAAGACACCATACAACGTGATTGACATGATCAATCAAGCATATCGATTGAAGGACGAAGGACTGACCCTGGATGATATCACTTCTGAGCAACTGCAGGAGGCAGTGGAAATAATGATGGTGATACCCATCTCCTACACTGGAAGGATGTTTCAAAGATCCCTGCTTCAACCAGGCTTCAAACTACTGCTTGAACTGGTTCAGAGAATTTTTCTCCATCACAGCGGATCTTACGATCAAGTGACTCCAGAAAAATTCAGAATTCTCACAGCAATCGTCCTAAATCTCCGCGTTAACTGGAGCAGAATCTTATTTGAGTTGATGGCTAAGGAAGCCAAATTGATTACCTACACCAAAGATAGCAGGGGCAGAGGAACTTCAGTGGAAGTTCGAAGAAATCTACGTCATTCCACCAAAATTAGTCTGATGGTGGAGCGATTCTTCACACAGAAAGTCTGGGAAGACGCAGTGGAGTTCAACACCAGCCTTTCCATACCCAAAGACCAACATCAACTGGAGATGTCTCTGGGATTATCACCAGCATTCTTCAACAAGGTCACAGATGAAGTGCATCGTGATGCACTGCTGGAAATGGGAAGCTCTAACCCCACATGGATGCCACCTACTAAAGGTGTTGAAAAGAAGAAAGAAAAAGTTACCAAGGAGAAAGTGGTAAAAGACAAGGCAGCCCGCAAACGAGAAAGCTCGGTTGAGACTGAGACATCTGCATCTCAACCTAAACAGAAGAAACGCAGACTGCAGAAAGTACAAGAGCCATCACCACCACCAGCTGCCACAGCAGAACAGTCGGATATGCCAGAACACACACAAACAGAACAAGACGAAGAAGCACAACAGGCAACAACAGAACCAACAGAAACTCCAGCAGCAGAAGTAGCCCCTGAGTCAAGCTCTCATCCTTATCAAGAGAAAGATTTCTCTCCAGCCAGAACACCAACACCCTCACCTAGCAGAATGGAGAGAATCAGCGAGGATGACGAGGAAGGAGAATCCGCAGATGAAGCAGAAGCAAGGAAACAACAAGCAGAGAGTGTCATCAATCTGCTGGAAAACGAGGCCGAACATTCTGTCATGCAAGAGTTTCTTGGAATCAACCTGCTTCCAGAGAGATTGGGAGCAGCAAGACGCGTCAAATTTTTCTTGCTGGTCAAGGACAGCGAGTACTATGTATTTGATGCACTGCTCCAGCTCAAAACCATTGATGAACTAAAGAAGGAAGAAGCAACGCTGCTGAGTCTACTTCAAGTCACCACCATCCAAGAAATCAGAGCAGAATACAAGCAACTCATCTCTGGCCTTATGAAACAAGAGGCAGAGAGTTTGAAGATTGATCTGCCACCAACACATCCTGAAGCCCAGATGGAAGAAGCAGCACCAACAGAACAACCACCACAACCCGAACAGGGAGAAGCTTCGTCCAAAAAGCCTGCAAAGAAAACACCAATCATCGACCTTGACTCAGGTGATGATGAACCAGTAGGCCAGAATATTGGTGGTGAACCAAGTAATGAAATATACACTCAAGGTGTTGCACAGAAGCTGAAGAAACATGTCAACTTCTACACCGTGGAAGAAATCTTGGAGAGAGAACCCAACACATTCAACAACTATCAACTGGACAATCTGATCACTCTTCGAGTTGAAGATCAGATGACAGATATCTGCAACACACTTCAAGACAAAGCAACACAGATTCTTTCTGACTTCAACCAACATCAGAAAGACTATGTCAACGACATGGATCGTGACATCAGAAGCAAGCTCAGAACCATCAGGAAGGAGCTGGACAAAAAGATTGACGATGATAGATTGGCAAATGAAGCAGGTCAAGCCAAGATTAATCTTCGTCTAACTGGAATAGACGACAAAGCAGAAAAGGCCACTACCTTGCTCGCTGATCTTCTGGCAAAACAACAAGAGACAATTGCTGCTGCTGTAGAACAGAAAGGAAGTCAACTTGCTGCTCAGTTAAAGGAAGACACTGATTTATCCATCCATTCTCAGTTTGCTAACTTTGAAAATCAGAAATTTATGGAGCTGATGCAGAAACATCAGGTAGACGTCCTGAATAACCTTCTGTATCCCAACCCAGAAGAATTTGAAGTTCAGAGTAACCGCATCACTGCTGTCGAAGAGCTGCAAGAAACTTATGACAAGACTCTATCAACATTGAACAGCAGACTAGAGCAGAAACTGGACGCCTCCAACCAAACCATCAATTTTCTGCTTGGGTTCAAATCAGAAGCTGAAGAGAAGTTTGAGAAAATGACTGAAGAGATTGCCTCACTTCGTACACTCATCACTACCCTTCTTGATGATGTCGAAAAGGGGGAAATCTCGGGAGGAAAGGGTAGCAGCAAGGCAGGTAAAGATAGCAGCAAGAGTCTGAGGATAGATGAGGTGGAAATTGCAACAGAAACACAAGCACCAACTCAACCCAGACCTACCACACCTCCAAGGCCAGACCCAACTCTGCTTGGAACAGAAACAGCTCAACCAACATCTCAAACTCCCATGGACAGAGGTAAGAAACCAGTGGATGAGGGAGATCAAATTGCTGAACTGTTGTTGTTCGGTGTGAGCATGGATCAAGCATGTGATCTAGTGTTCAGAGCGAAGTTCTACAAAGAACAGGCAGAGAGGGAGAGGAAGCTAGCTGCACAGGAGGCCAAAGAAAAATCTTTTCAAACTCCTTTCTCCTCGCCTTCATCTACAGAACGCTCACAGCAACAGTCATCCCAATCAACCACTCAGTCCAAGAAGAAGAAGAAGAAACCATTCTCTTGGAATCTTTCCCTGCAGAAGAAGACACCAAATGACGCATGGGTTCCAGAGAATGATCAGAATTATTGGGAAAGGGTCAAGCAAGGCTTCATCTTGAACCGATATTTTTTGAAGGAACCTACTTACTCAGAATCAACTCCAGATGAGGATTTCTACAGATATCTAGATAACTTCAGTGACAAGGAGCTAGTACAGAGGATCAGAATAGCAGCTTCTGATGCCAAGATATAGATCAAAGCTCCGGAGAAGGAATACATGGTCTGCCCAACAATACCTGGCAGCAACATACCTGACAAGACTTACATTTTAAATTACATCAATCAACTGGCCAAGATTAAAGGATACAAGATCGACAATCACGATCCCAATTACGCCAGGGTGAGAGATGGAATTTATGAGAGCATCCAGTTGGTATCTAATGCGCAGAGAGAGAAAATGAAGAAGAGCGGTGCAGCCAGATGGTTTTCTTAGACAGATCTTATTTCTTATCTTCTGTTTTTGCTCTCTGTTATTCTCTGCTGACCACCTGTACTTATCAATTCATATATCTATGAATGTGGAGTTTTCTGGAGACAAAATCTTTCTGTTCCATTGTTTTTCTCCAGAACATGATACATGTTAATTACGCTGATTAAGTGTGGTTTCGACATCATCAAAAAGGGGGAAATTGTTGGGAACCCCACAAATATTTTAAAGTTTTGATGATGTTCTCTCGAAAACACACTTGGTATTATTCATGTTCTATATCATTTCTATTTGGTTTTTATAGACCAGGAAGTTGAAGAAAGCTTCAACCAGAAAGATGAAAGATGTCTCTGACAGAACGCTAAAGCAAGTCAACTTTAACAGAAAGTTGAACCAGAAAGCTTCAAACAGAAAGCTAAACCAGCAAATCTAAGCTACAGAAAGCTGAAGCAAGTCTAAGCAACAGAAAGCTAAACCAGCAAGTCTTAGACAGAAAGTTGAACCAGCAAGTCTCGAACAGAAAGTTGGAGCAAATCAGCTTTAACAGAAAGTTGTTCAACCAGAAAGCACTCAACCAATACTTAACCAGAAAGTACTTAAACAGTGCTTAACCAGAAAGTATTTAACCAGTGCTCTACCAGAAAGGCATTAGAACCAGAAAGGGTGTAACCAAAAGGTTCCAAAACAGAAAGAGTTGAACCAAACCTGTCAATTATGGTAACATATCAATAAAGCTATCTCTTACCACGTCAATATTAAAGTTCATCCATCAAGAATTGGAAAGAGAATCACTGATTGACACGAAGAAAGAAAGTAATCACAGTTGATCTGCTTTCCATTCATAGAAGATTCAGTCAACGACCCTACAAGGAAAGAAGAGATATGATTGATTGGCAATCCACAAATCAAATCATGCCAATCAACTAACGGCTAGAATTTCAAGATTCAAGCCTATATATGTTTGGAGATTTAAAGTCTGAAGATGATGAGCGATACATTACTGAAAAATTCTCAAGCAATCCAATCTCACATCAGACAAAAGCTTCAAACCGTTCGTGATCGAAATCACACCTCGATTCAAGTATGTCTTATCGAGAGAAGGAGATCTTTGCTAGCTAGTAGGTTTCTAGTGGATTAACGTGAAGGGATCCTGTTTTACAGTAGTTTTCTGTAAGTTGTAAAGGGACACGACCCTTATTCGTGCATAAGTTTCAAATCTAGTTTGTAATTGAAACTTGTGGCTCGTTCTCAGCGAGTATAAATAAGAGAGTATCCTAGTAGTGGATATCTAATCCAGTTTGGATTAGACCGTGGACGTAGGGGGTTTCCCGAACCACGTAAAATAACTGTGTTATTTACTTTCTGCATTTATATTCCTGTTGTTTTATTCACTATCTGTCACTCTCATTCAAACTGCATTATTAATCAATCCTCTAAATAGTCGACTAAGATTTGAAAGGCTTTCTAATCAAAGAGCATCGACTAAATCCACCATTATTCCGCACACAATACACTGTTAGAAAATAAGATCACTCTTACTTTCTGCTTTGTATCACTCACTTGAGAGATTCTGCTTGGACAGAACAAGATTGATTAGTTAGTCAATCTAGTCTGTCACATTGAGCAATCTGTAATCCAGAAAGCTTAAGTCTCTCTGCTTAATTAGTCAAGTAAACTGAAAAGTTTGTATTTGGTGTATTCCCCCCCCATACACCAAACCTTGCTCTTTCGGGACCAACAACGTCTTTGCGTCCTTTCTCCCACATATGAACAGAAGATTCAGAAACAGAGGATTCTGCACTTTTGGAAGACCAATCCATTCTGCTCCAGATTCAATCATCCCTTTTCCAAATCTAACAATGACGACTCCAGGTTAGTGCTTCCGCTTACAGTATTTATAACGCTTCATATAATTGTCGTAGAGATCATGTTTTAGGGTTTCAGTTTTATTGTCAAGAGCACCTTTACCACCAATTTGATGGAACTTGGTTAAGGGGCTCACAAATACGCAGGATCCACAAGTATGATAAATTAAACAAAACCATGCAATTTTATAACATACAAATATAATGCAAAACATGCATGTATCATACATAGAAGACAAAACATAAAAAATCGATCCCTAGACATTCTCCTAAGAGATTGAATTTTACCATCTCGTAAAGCTAAATAATTGAGTCGGTGTAGATGGTCGGAGTTACACCCTCTGAACTGCGAACAACAATCCGTGCCTGGAACTGCACTGCAAACGTGTACCGTCTAAATCTCAAACGAATTTTGACCTTCAAAACTTTTGACCAATATCCCGCCTACAACATGAATATCGAGTGTACGATAATTTGTCAGGCTTTATCTATAGAAGGAGGGATCGAAAATACTTAGTGTGGAATACTGTGTATTTTTAAAAATTTTACAGTATAAAAACACCACCAAATTTTTATTGTGTATGAGGTGATGATTTTCGACCAACACCCATCCCCTCTAATTATAAGTGTTGTGGTTATGTAAAGGTTTCCAAGGAGAATGAGCCTGAATCTCGAATATATAGGATCAAGTCGATTAATGTTTTCAATAATTCTTTAATCATGGCCAATGCAATAAATATGATTGTCAATAATTAATATAGGAATTATAATATTAATTTTTTTACTATAGGATAAATAATAAATTATTTAGCCCTGATTTATGTTATGAACTAAACCTCCTTTTTAATATTATGCCTCGCGTTTAAGATTTCATACCTATTAATTAATTAAAGATTGTTGATAATTTATATTAATTAATATATTTTTATTGTAGAACTTTATTCTACAAGGAACCGACTGTGTGACCTTTGTTTGCAATACATAATCGACATAAAATAAATCACAAACCAATGACAAATATTATTCTCATTAAATGGAGTTGAAAACAAGTACGTTACGATACTCAAGTATAAATCATGTTTTGGAGTATACAAAACCTAACACAAAGACCACTTTTAGGTCAACATCATGAGTTTCTTCTTGCAATCTTTTTACTAGCATATTATCTACGTAAACTTGCATATTTCGATCATATGAAATATTGTATCCATCATCCTCCCATAAGTCATCCCGACTTTAATATGTTTGTGCTTAACTCTATTTGGTTATCGATTCTAAGAACTTACACATTTGAAACACAACTTAATTAATTAATTAAATAATAAAAGTATGTAATAAATTTTAAAACATCTATAATATAAAAATCACAAGAATTTAATACGTTTCAAATATAAAAAATCTATGTTCATGGAGAGAAAATTGATGTGTATTATTTTTCACCAAAGAAGATAATCAGAGGTAGAACTCCGATCAAGATTATAGAGAAGATAGCTAAAAATCCACTAAGTTTATACATCAATCTCTTGACTAATGCTCACCCTATCTAACTCCCGTAATCAACACAAACAGAACAATTGTTTATTGCGAAAAAAATACAGTGAAGTTGTCCAGTAAAACTCGTAAGAGCTCTACATATAACTAAGCAATTTGTGACAACTAACAAATCTTTCCCACTCTTTAAAATCAACATTCCAAATATTCCAAAAATCTAGTTGATTGTATCAATTGGATAACTATAATTACATACAGGTCCAGACCCAATAAACTTCTTATAGTGTAGTTCTAGAAAATACGCAGTATTTAAGTTTAGTAGCTATTTAAAATAATGAACTACTACTAAATGTTCTAGTGACCAGCTCCATTGACATGTTGCACTTACCTTCATTAGTGAACTTACTACACTAACCTACATCAGTGACCTGCATGCCGTATCAACTTGATACATCGACCTACTCCAATGTCATGCACTAGTGACGTGCTATACTCAAGCCATAATCCTTCGGTTTAGACTTTAGGTTACCACCATATGCTAACCTTCAAGCTGAAAACCATCATATCACAACTTAAATTTTGAAAACAAAAACTTCCCAAATTTCAACCATAATTTCAAAATTGAGAAAATTGATATATACCACGTTAAATTCTCCTCCTCATTGCCCCATCATGGGACTTGGGGCTACATAATCTTATTACCAAGAGCACAAACAAATTTGACTAACGTGCTAAGCATGATATCATTAGTCAGTCGTTAATTTATCCCAGAATTGTGGGTTGGTTTGAACACCATCCTGAAATTGAAGAGATTTAGCATTGAAACTTTATCGCCCGAAATATGTTTTAGATTGAATGGATTGGATCAAAAATAACCCGAACGTGATAGGATAGTCCAAAATCCGAGTGGATTGGACCGATTACATCCAAAGTCAAGAGGATAACAACTCAGATCATACACTAAGGTCCTTAAGCAATCATTTGAAGAAAGCGTAATAGCTCACTGGTATAACTCCATGTATCGAAAATGTATCAGGGCTCAAGTGATTCACCTAATCGATGAGACCTTAAAAGCTGCCTTTTCAAGTGTCATGAGTAGTGGAACGTTCTGTCAATCGGGGAAGATTTTTGGTGACAAGACCTGGAGATATCAGAAGTGAGAATGCTAACATGATTAACGAGAAATACTATGAAAAACACGATTGTTTGCCAGTGGAAGATTTTTTGCGTTCAATAACCGATATATATATATGAATATTTGATTTTCTATGCAAAAGTTGTATTTATCATATCTACCAGTTATTCATTCACTTTGAAAAATAATTAAGACACCGTTTATTTATGATATCATTACTTTTTCTATTTAAATTTATTTATGTTTAAATTTGATCTTTAACTATGAAATGAAAATTTATTTTGTTTATTATATTTTGCATATTTATTTTACAAATATAGAATTATAAAAAATATACATATATGTTAAATATTTCTGTAAATATTCTAATTCATTTGTCCTAATCGGCTAGTCCTAGAACTGAAGGTTTAAAGTGAAGTTTGCAAATTTTTAATCCAAAAAAATTTAACCAAATTTTGTTCAAAATAAACCAACAATACAAATGAATTGACTCAAAACCAAATGGTGGTCCAATTGACATCCTAACTCCATGTGAGATGCATCCACACGGACCTAAGAGCACCCCCAGCGTAGGTCTCTTGAGAAGCTCAGGAGACCGCGTCGAGCGTGAGTCACGCGCTGCGGGAAGATACTCGGGAGGCAGGGCTGTGAAGAGGGAGGCCGGCCTTGGACACCGGAGGCTTGGGCGCGAGACGCGCTGCGGGTGAGGGTCTCCCGAGACCCCACCCATTTTCCTTTTTTTTCTTAATTTTTTTTAAATAATTATTAATTTAAATTATATATATCTATAAATACTACATTTCATCTCATTTTTCATAAATCTTCATCCACTCTTCATCTATATTATCTCTCATATTCATCAATATCTTCATTTTTTTTTTCCGAAATGTCTTCTTCCTCCGATTTCGATAAGGAAGTTATTGTCCAATTTCTGCATCTAGCATCAAATTTTATGGATGTGGTTTGTCAATATCTAGCATCCGTCAACACATCCTCCCCCAGACGTCCAACCAACAAGAAGAAAAGTTATATCCACAGGCATCGAGAGGCTGCCAGAGAACGTCTATACATTGACTACTTCTTCGAAAATCCAACATTAGGAGACAATTTTTTCTGATGTCACTTTCGTATGCAGAAATTGTTATTTCTCCGCATCGTCACGACATTAGAGAATCATGAAGATTACTTTCGACAACAGAGGGAGGCTATCGGTCGTCAAAAGTTCACCACACTACAAAAATACAAGGTTGCAATAAGGCAACATATGAATAGTGGAGCTGCCGATCAATACGACGAGTATATTAGTGTCACCGAGTCAACGGGCACCGAATGTCTCTAACATTTTTGCCGTGCCGTTGTTGTGGCTTTTGGATCTCAATATTTGAGGCAGACCAACCAACAAGATATCCAACACCTAATGGAGCTTCACGAAGAGAAGTTTGGCTTCCCCAGCATGCTCGGTAGCATCGACTACATGCATTGGACGTTGAAAAATTGTCCGATGACATGGCGCAGGTTTTATATACGTATCGACAAATGCCACCCAACGATCATGATCGAAGCCGTCGCATCCCAAGATTTGAGGATATGGCACGCTTTCTTTAGCGTGGCCGAATTGGCGAACGACATCTGCATGCTCAACCAGTATCCAGTGTTCAACGACATCCTCAACGGGAAAGCGCCTCCTATTTCGTTCAAGGCTAACAACAAACAATACAGCATTGCGTAATATTTAGCCGACGGTGCTTACCCATCTTGGCCGACTTTTGTTCAAATAAAATTATTTTGAGTCGCTCGCAATGTTAACGAGGTCGTCTAGCAATGATAAGCCAACCCAAGTCGTATTCTTAAGGAAGACTTAGCAGCGAAATTTAATTCTTTGTTCATAAACGAAAGCAAGTAAAAGGATTTTTGAAGGTTTTAAAACTAGGCAAGGAATATAAATAATGAAAGCACGTGAAATCTAAGCTAGTGAAACACAACGATGAAACGAATTGTCTAACTAAGAAAAAACGATGCGAATTTAAAAGTGAAAGTAACTTGGAAATCGGAATAAAAAAGAATGCGGAACGTGCTTGGAAATTGAGATTGAAAAGAGCGTAGCATAAATAATCGAAGTAAGAAAATGAAAGCATAAATAATTAAACGAACAAGATAATAAACGAAACTGGAATAATAAACGGGAAACGAACTTGATTAATAACCAGAACGGTCTGGAATCCACAATAAAAAACTGAAGAAGAACTACGAACTAGAATGTTGTGATCGGTTATCCTTCTAAATCCAATACTAAAACTAATAATGAATAGCTAGAAATCAAAAGTCTCAACCCTAGAACAATAGGTCGAGAGATGCTTAAAATATAAGTGCAATCGTCTAGATAAAGGGACCCGAAGAAGGTCTAGAAAACGATCTCTAAAAAGGTCTCGAAAAAGGTGTCCATTGAATGAGAAATGCGTCGGCTATTTATAGGCGAGAGGAGAGGTCAGCGGCCGCTGAGTGGCATGGTTCCGCGAGACGTGGGCGCGGCCGTTGGGTGCGTGGTCAGCAACCGGTGGCCCTGGCTCATGCTGGTTCTCGCACGCTGGCTCGGCTGTGGCTTGACCTTGCCACGCACCACCTAGTCATCGGCCGCTTAGGGCTACGTGGCCGTTGACTAGTGCTCTCGGCACTAGTCTTTATCCTTTCGTCATTTCTTGATCTTTTCTCGTCTCTTTTCCAACATCAATACTCGTTTAAGCTTGTGATCTTGAGACATAAAATGAAACGTAAATCGAGCCAAAACATTATGCAAAGAGGGAAAACAACATGAATAAAGACACATAAAATATGTGTTAGGGTTTGTATACCTCAAAGCATGCTTTATGCTTAGACGATGTATCAGACTTGTTTTCAATTGAACTTTAATGAGAATAAATGTTACTCTCATTGGTTTGTAATTTATTGTTGTTTTATATATATTGAATTGCAAACAAGTCCATTTATTACAATTGTAGACTGTGTGGTGGATCGATGATCACGAAAAGTAACAAAGTCGGCTCCTTTGTAATATAGAGTTACAATCTACAAAGACTTGGACAGTCTAGTCAGTAAAAGCTGCGATATCATTTCGATGCAACTGACCTTAGCCCGCAAAATGATATTGGTATGTATAAGCGGATACACATGCTTTGCGCATACATATTGAGAGGTTTCACAGTCAGATAAGTTCTAACGTGCTGATACTTAGACGGAGAGATTTCCATCTCGTTGGGTGACGCTACACGAGTGTCGGCGGTTGCAGTGGGAGACGTAGAGTTGCAGTTTTCCTCTACCGTTTTAATTTTGCATGATTTTTTATTAGTACCTAGTTTTAGAAAGAACCTTGTTTCGGTTTTTAAACTTGTTTTGGATGAATATTTTGTTTCTTTTGATGATTCTGTTATTATCAAGAAAAGAGACTTGTTAATCTGTTCTGGTATTGTGGTTAACAACTTGTATACTATATTTGCACAACCTAAACAACGTTTACCTTCAACTTTTAACTTATCGACTAACTCCAAGAAGAGAAAAGCTTCTTGTCTTTCGTTGAATGATACATATCTTTGGCACTTACAACTTGGACATATTAACCTTAGGAGGATTCAAAAACTAGTGGAACATGGGTCTTTGGATAAACTCCAAGTCGAGCCATACCCTACTTGTGAATCTTGCTTGGAAGGTAAAATGACCAAAAGACCATTCAGGGTCAAAGGAAATAGAGTCCAAGATGTGTTAGATATCATTCACTCCGACGTTTGTGGTCCAATGTCGACTCAGGCCAGAGGTGGCATGCAGTACTTCATCACTTTCATTGATGATTACTCAAAATACGGGTATGTCTATTTGATGAGCCACAAGTCAGAATCCTTTCAGAAATTTAATGAATTCAGGGCACTTGTGGAGAATCATCATGAAAAGACTATGAAGTGTCTGTGTTCTAATCGCGGAGGCGAATACCTTAGTGCTGAGTTTTTTGGGCCATTTATCGGATGCAGGGATTCAATCCTAGTTAACTGCACCGGTTACACCCCAACAAAATGGTGTAGCAGAAAGACAAAATAGAACACTTATGGAGTTGGTCAGATATATGTTGAGTTATGCAGAGTTGCCTATATCGTTTTGGGGATATGCCCTAGAGACGGCAATTTACACATTGAACTTGGTACCATCTATGTCGGTACCTAAGACACAAATTGAGCTGTGGACCGGGCGCCAACCCAGTCTAAGAAATCTCAAGGTGTGGGGTTGTCTAGCACACGAGCTAGAAAAGGACGCCGACAAACTGGCACCTCATACTGACTTGTGTTTGCTCGTGGGTTACCCCAAAGAGACGAAGGTGTGGGAGTTTAATAGTCTTAGAGATTGTAAGGTCGTGATTAGCACTCACATTCGATTTCTAGAAGAAGACTACATAAACAACAAGTCAAAGAGTGAAATAGTTTTCGAGGAAATGAGAGCTTTAGCCAATCCAAATTCACGAGAAACACAACGTGCAACAACACCAAATCAAAGGAGTACTGTTTCGTTTACTCAAGTACCTTAAATGGACTAAGGAGTACTATTTCGTTTACCAAGCTGATTCATTATGCTCTTTGGGTTACACCGAGTCCAACTTTCAAACGGATTGGCACTCAAGGAAATGCATCGTAGACTCTACCATGGAAGCTGAATATGTGGCCGCATCCGAGGCTGCAAAGGAAGCAGTTTGGCTCAAGAGCTTCTTGATGGACCTAGATATGATTCCGAGTATGCCGGCGAGTATCACGATTCATTATGATAACTCTGGTGCAGTGACAAACTCGAAGGAACCACGGGCCCATAAGGCAAGTAAAAACATTAAGAAAAAATATCACATCATTCGTGATATTGTCAGGAGGGGCGATAAAGTGGTGACAAAGATAGCGTCGGAGGACAACCTATTAGATCCCTTATCGAAAAGCCTGAACGGGAAGACGTTTGAGAGGCGTGTAGAGGGATTAAGAGTGCGACATGTAATAGACCTACTTTAGGTATAAGTGGTAGAGTTATGTCATGTGACACAGATATTTGTATATCTAAAGCATGTTTGAGTATGTTGGGAACCCCGCAAATAAAATGAGTTTTGATGATGCTCTCTCGAAAACACACTTAGATTTATTCATGTTCTATGTTACCTCGATCTGCTCCATATGTAACAGAACACTAATATAGAAAGTGTATCTGATAGGAGAACTGATCCCTGTTCTGTCTTCGAAATGTCTTATTTTGTGAAGGACTTTATCCTATAAAAGTCATTCTGTCTTCTGTTAGTCAAAAGGACTAGAACGTTAAAACAAGACTCATCAGGATAACCATCTGTTCACACCAGAACACTCAGCAGAATCAACTCATCTCGAAGTAAAATTCTGTTGGACCAGATCATCTTCAACCAGATCGTGTTGGACCAGATAATCTTCAACCAGATCGTGCTGGACCAGATCATCTTGAACCAGATCGTGTTGGACCAGATCATCTTCAACCAGATCGTGTTGGTCCAGATCAACTATGACCAGATTGATGTCAACCTGTGTTCAACCAGATCAACTATGACCAGATCAATGTCAACTTGTGCTCGACCAAATCGACCTCGACCAGAACGACTATAATCAGATCGATATTCAAAAACTGAAAACAAACGATATTGACTAATTGTTGGTGAATCTCAAAAAACTAACCTACGCCATTCGTATCATAGAAGGAAGAGAATCAATCAAGACAAGAAGAAGGAAAGCAGTATCTGTCAAACGATCTGCTTACCATACTTAGAAGATTCTGTCAATCTCTTTAGAAGGCAAGGATAGACTAATTAGGGACTTACTATCCTTGATTAATCAAGGTCAACGGTTAGTGAAATCATTAATCAAGCTCAACGATTAGAATTTCAAAATTCTACACCTATAAAAGCTCGGAACAAAGACTGGCAGAATACGCGTGACACACATATAAGAAGATCATCTACAATCTACAAGCTATTACTCTACCCAGAAATCATCTCAACCATCGAAACATTTACTGAGAGAAGATTTCTATTTACCAGATCGTGTTCCGAATCGTTTGTGATCGTAATGACACCTCGATTCAAGTCTGTCTTATCGAGAAAGAAAGAAGGAGATCTTTGCTAGCTAGTAGTTTTCTAGTGGATTAACGTGAAGAGATCTAGTTACAGTAGTTTTCTGTAAGTTGTAAAGGGACACGATCCTTATTCGTGCATAAGTTTCAACCAGGTTGTGTCTGAAACTTGTGGCTTGTTCTCAGCGAGTATAAATAAGAAGAGCATCCTAGTAGTGGATATCTAATCCAGTTTGGATTAGACCGTGGACGTAGGGGGTTTCCCGAACCACGTAAAAATAACTGTGCCATTTACTTTCTGTATTTTATATTCCAGTTGTTTTATCCACTAACTGTCATGCTCATTCAAAACTACATTCTTAATCAATCTGTTAAATATTTGGTTAAGTTTTGAAAAGGTTTTCTAAACAAAGAGCACTGACTAAGTCCACCATTTTTTCGCACACGACGCTCTGCTAGAGAACAAGATCACTCTTGATCTCTGCCTAGTGTTATACACTTGAGAGATTCTATCTGGACAGAACGAGATCGATCTGTTAATCGATCTGGTCTGTCACTTATAGCGATCTGCTTTACAGAAAGCTTAAATCTCTCGTATCCAATTAGTCAAGTAACCAGAAAGATTTGTATTTGGTGTATTCCCCCCCCCCCCATACACCAAACCTTGCTCTTTCGAGACCAACAAGTGGTATCAGAGCAGTGGTTCATAAGGCCATTGTTTCTATTTTCACAAGGGTGAAATCTGCGTGGTCAACTTGAATAGATCTAGAAAACCTCTTTTCATTCATCTGCATCCTATCTGTCATTAAGTAATCATCTGTTATCAGGGCATGTGAAGAATTCTCCATCCAAGGTTATAGAGAGTGGAGTTTCATAATCAAAATGTGTCTAAAAGCTCATCACTGTTTGATGTGGAAAGTGATTGAAGAAGGGCCATTAGTAATTTCTAAAGAAACAACCCGTATCACTGAAACTGGAGTAGGAGGACGTACTAAAAGATCCCAAAAAGTACACATCTGAAGAAAGAAGAGAAGTAAATCTTGATGACTTTGCCAAAGGAGTTATTTCCAGTACTGTAAAAAGGAGTTCATCTGGCCAAAATCCAAGATCTTGACACAGCCAAAGAGATGTGGAAAGCCTTGAGAGAAGAGCTACGAGCTAAAAGAGATCATAAACTCAGATCCCAACGCAAGGCCATGATAGCAGAAGAAGACTCTAGCAGCTCAAGTCATCGGACAGACAGTTCATCAGAAGATGATGAAGAATTCTATGTAGAAGAAACAGATGAAGAATGAGATGAATGCTACATGGGTCTAGATAATGGACTCGACCAGAATGAGGTAAACTCTCATGTCTCTCTGTCTTCAAATAAATATGTGTATGATTCAGGAAATGAAGATGAACCAGAAGTAACATGGGATGAAATTAATGAGATGTTCAAAAGCTAAACCAGCATAAAGAAGTTGTTTTCTGAAGTCATAAAGGAAAATGACAAGCTGAATGACATTGTGAGGTTCTTGAGTGAAGCAAAAACCAAGTTCTCTGCACAAATAAATGGTCTTGGAGAACAGATCAAGACAAAAGATGCAGAAATATATTCACTCAACTCCAAAGTGAAAGACGTGATACACAGAAAGGATGTAGTAGAAGAGAAATTGAAGAAAACTAAGGAAAATATGAGCAAAATCAACAAAATTCAAGAGCGAGCTGAAATGATTATTGACATGCAACAGAAGGGGAGAGCTGGTCTAGGATACAACGGAAATTCCAGTGAAACTCGGTTTGTTGCTGAAAGGAAGAACTTACCAGATCAAGTCAAGGATCTCAAGAACAAGAAAAATCAACCCCAGAAGTTGATGATGAAGGAATCAGGAGATAATAGATATTATCAGAAGAAGGGTCAATCTGCTTACTATGAGAAAACAAATAAAAATCAGAAGCAGAAGACACCGCTCAAGATCTCCTCAACCCTACAAAGCCATAACCAGAACAGATGATATTGGAAGAACGATTACATGCTATATATGTGTTCCTGACACTAAGTTAATCTGGATTCCCAAGGGAACTTTTGCTACTAACCAAGCACCCACTTGTTGAAAGGGTAGCTAAAATTTATTAATACCAGGATCGAAGAACTGCAAGAAGGAGTAAAGTAACAAAAAGAACAATCTGTATTATTGATAGTGGATGTTCAAAACACATGACACGTGATAAGAACGCTCTATCAGACTATGTGGAAAGAGAAGGACCACAGGTAACCTTTGAATGTAACTCAAAAGGCTACACCATAGGATATGGTAATATAATTATTGGCAAGACCACAATCTCAAATGTATCATTTGTTGAGGGTCTTAGTCATAACCTATTTTCAGTTAGCCAATTTTGTGCTAATGGAAATCAGATTATATTTGATACTAACAATTGTTTTGTGAAAAACAAGGAAGGAGATGAGACTCTTCTTATCGGAAAATTGCAGGACATATTATATATTGTACAGTGGAATAACCAGATTGAGACATGTCTGGTTACTAAGACAATATCAGAAACAAGTTGGCTATGGCATAAACGACTTAGTCATCTCAATTTCAAGACAATCAATAAGATTGCAAGAGAGAAACTAGTCGAAGGATTACCAGATCAAGTATATGACAAAAATCACATCTGCGAAGCCTGTCAAGCTGGAAAACTAACCAGATCATCATTTACCAGCAAAGCAGCTAAGTATTCCACCAGAATTTTAGAGTTACTTCATTTAGACTTATTTGGTCCAGTCAAACCATTAAGTATAAATGGTAGGAAGTACACTCTGGTTATCATCGATGATTACTCAAGATTCACATGGGTAATCTTCTTATACAAGAAGAAAGAAACATTGGAGAAGCTGCCAAATTTCCTCAACAAAATCACCAAGAAAAGGGAAACTTCTGTTACAACCATCAGAACAGATCGTGAAACAGAATTCCTAAAACAGAAGATTCAAGATTATTGCAACCAGATGGGAATCACACATCAAACGTCTGCAGCAAGAACACCTCAACAGAATGGAGTAGTTGAAAGAAGGAACAGATCATTAAAAGAAGCAGCTCGCACCATGCTTAATGCAACCAGATTACCAAAGAAATTCTGGGCAGAAGCCATCTACACGGCCTCCTATACACAGAACAGATCGGTGGTTACCCTCAGACATGGGAAGACACCATACGAAGTCTGGAACAACAGAAAGCCCAGGATACAATACTTCCGTACTTTTGGTTGTTTGTGTTACATTCATAATAATGAGAAATCTCAGTTGAAAACCTTTGATAGTAAAGCTGATCCTGGAATATTCTTAGGATATTCTGATGTTAGTAAAGCTTATAAGGTTTACAACAAGAAGACTCATATTGTGGAGGTAACACCTCATATTGTTTTTGATGAATCTTTTATAAGTTACAGAGAGATAGGTGATGAACATACTCAAAGCCAGAACGAGGATAAGAGAACAGAAGGAACACTGTTAGAAGAATTCTAATTTGGAATATAGCAGAAGAGAGTGAAATAGATGTTCCATTTAATGTTGAAGCAACAAGCTCAAAGAAAGGGGGAACAAAACATATCATTCTGGATCTAGATAGATCGATGACTCCAACAGAAGATAACCAACCAGTGGAAGGAGACAATGTTGAACAATCTCAAGATCAACCAGAAGAATCCAGAGATACAAATGGTTGGAATAATAATCAAGAAGTTGAAGAACCAGAAGTTGAAAATCCTTTTCAAGCATCTTCAACATCACATCCAGAATTTGAGGACCCAACAAATGAACATGAGCCTGAGATATCAGAAGAAGAGATGTCCAGCAGAAGGAGATGGATACAAGATAATCATCATCCTGAATAGATTGTTGGGAACCCATCAGATCGGGTAAAAACCAGAAGAATGCATGGAGAAAGTGCACTTCTCAGTTGCTATCTATCACGCATTGAACCATCTGATGCTTTTGAAGCACTCAAAGATGCAGACAGGGTTACTGCTATGCAAGAAGAACTCAACGAGTTTAAAAGAAACCAAGTTTGGTATATAGTAGACAGACCAAAACATCAGGGAGTGATAGGTGTCAAATGGGTATTCAAGAATAAACGAGATGAGAATGGTGAAGTAGTCAGAAACAAAGCCAGATTAGTTGTAAAAGGATACAGTCAACAAGAAGGTATTGATTTTGATGAAACTTTTGCACCAGTTGCCAAATTTGAAGCAATCAGATTGTTCCTAGCATATGCAGCATACAAGAGATTCAAAGTGTACCAGATGGATGTTAAAAGTGCATTCCTAAATGGTATACTTGAAGAGGAAGTATATGTTGAGCAACCACCTGGTTTTGAAGAAGGAAATCCAGACCAGAAAGTATACAGATTAGCTAAAGCTGTTTATGGTTTGAAACAAACACCCAGAGCGTGGTATGAAACATTATCAACATTCTTGTTGGAATCAGGTTTTAGAAGAGGTTCTGTTGACAAAACACTGTTCGTAATCAAAGTCAAAGAACACATCCTTTTAGTCCAGATATTCGTTGATGATATCATTTTTGGGTCACAATCTGCCTATTTGTGTGGCAAATTTGCTGAACTAATGAAAAATAAATATCAAATGTCCATGATGGGCGAGATGAACTTCTTTCTAGGTTTGCAGATGAAGCAGTTACCAGATGGTATCTTTGTGAATCAAGCAAAGTATATTAACGATCTGGTCACCAAATTTGGAGCCAAAGACAGTAAACCAGTCAAAATTCCAATGCAGACCAACGAGAAGAAAGATCCAGATCCAGAAGGCAAACCAGCAAATATAACACAATACAGATGCATTATTGGCTCATTATTATATCTTACTGCAAGTCGACCAGATATTACATTCGCAGTCGGAGTATGCCAGATACCAAGCCAATCCCAAAGAATCACATATGGAAGCCGTCAAAAAGATACTTAGATATCTTAAAGGAACAGTTCACATTGGACTCTGGTATTCGTGTGATGACAACCTTGAATTAACAGGTTATTCTGATTCAGACTATGCAGGATGCAAATTGGACAGAAAGTCTACTTCCGGTACATGTCAGTTTCTTGGAAACAAGTTGATATCTTGGTTCTCTAAGAAACAAACATCCATTGCTACATCAACAATTGAAGCAGAATACATGGCTGCTGGAAGTTGTTGTGCACAAATATTGTGGTTGAAGCAACAACTAAAGGATTACGAGATCGATGTAAAGGAGATAACCTATATTCTGTGACAGTTCAAGCGCAATAGCAATAAAACAGAATCCAGTACTCCATACAAGGTGCACACATGTTGATGTGAGACATCACTTTATTAGAGATCATGTGGAGAGAAAGCATATCCAGATCGAGAAGATTCACACAGATGTGCAACGTGCTGACATCTTGACTAAAGCTCTACCAGAAGAAAGATTCAAGATGCTATGTGGAAAACTTGGATTACTAAATTTGTATGATAGAATGAAGTCAATACTAGATTGATGAAACCAGAACGTGTAGCAGAAAGATACAGATAATAATAGCAGATTGACAAACCAGATTGTCAATCAGAAGGACACAAACCAGATTGTCAACCAGAAGGACAAACCAGATTGTCAATCAGAAGGACACAACCAGATTGTCAACCAGAAGGACAAACCAGATTGTCAACCAGATGGACAATACCAGATGGAAATAATGATTTCACATCTCAAAACTCGCCCAGATTGAAGAAATGCCACGTGGAAATTATTTTCAATAATTACTGAGTCCAAGGGGAATTTTTGGGAAAATTGAAGCGTCCTAGAAGACGTCACTGTCCATAATTAACCTCCTAATTACATTCTGTAAAGTTATTTTCTAACCTTGATTTGCTAAATCTCCTATATTTGTGAGGATTAGCACCCCATTGGAAACTGTGATCGAGAAAATCTCTGCAAGAAAAGGAAACGGAAAGTTGCAGTGGATAGAAAGATACGCACACTCTCTCCTACAACCCTAGGATCTAGCGCGTACATCAAAAGCAAGGAAAGGCGGCAAAATAAAAGGCTGAAGTGGGAAAACCTAAAAAGGGAGATTCTCATCCAACCCTCCAATTTTTATCCCTTTCATCCGCGTCGTTGATTATTTTCTTATATATATACGTTGTCCTTACACTTAACTATTCACCTACACGTTCATCGCACTGAGCACTAGTTTCATTAAGCACTTAAGAATTTCCCAGACTTGATTTTCTGCAAACTCCTTCAAAGTTTTTTGTGTGTGATCATGGAACCTCAAACCTCCTTGTTTCTCCAACATGTGGCTGAGGTTCAGAAGTTTCTTTCTCCTGAACCTTACGCAGTCCTTGATACTCACGGATTTAGCAAACTCGAAGAAATTTTTACCATGGTTACTCGTTGCAAAGGTTTTTAAGTTCTTAATTTTTCATACATCTGCATCTTAATATGTGCTTTGTATATTAATTTTATTTTCTTTTTCTCGGAAAATGCTCTGAATGATATGTATTAACTGTACATGTGCTTGGGATATTCATACTTGATAATCACATAAACTGATGAGTATACATATATGTTCTCTATATATTCTTGTGTTTATAGGATTCTGTAAAATTGTTACTTCTCACCCAAACATGTTCCTGGCAAAACAAGTAGCAACATTTTATCTGACCTGGCAAAGTGATAAAGATGGTAATGAAGCCAACGTGTTGATGCTAATCGGGGACAGGGCCAGTAAAACAACATACAATGTCATCACAATGATCAACCAGGCATATCGGTTGAAAGATGAAGGCCTGACATTGGACGAGATCACCTCTAAACAACTTCAGGCGGCGGTGGAAATGATGATGGTGATACCCATCGCATATACTGGAAGGATGTTTCATCAATCATTACTTCAACCTGGGTTCAAGCTAATGTTTGAATTGGTTCAAAGAATTTTCCTCAACCACAGCGGGTCCTATGATCAAGTGACTTCGGAGAAGTTCAGAATTCTCACGGCTGTTGTACTCAATCTCAGAGTCAACTGGAGCAGAATTTTATTTGATTTGATGGCTAAAGAAGCCAAGTTGGTTACCTATACAAAAGACAGCTAATGAAGAGGTATGTTGGTGGAAGTCAGGAGAAACCTGAGGCACTCCACCAAAATCATCCTCATGGTGGAAAGGTTCTTTAAACAGCAGGTCTGGGAGAATGCTGTGGAGTTTAACACAAGTCTTACTATACCCAAGGATCAGCATCAGATTGAGATGTCCATGGGATTAACTCCATCACTTTTCAACAAAGTCACGGATGAAGTGCATCACGCAGCACTTCTGGAGATGGGAAGTTCTAATCCAACATGGATGCCACCGACCAAAGGTGTTGAAAAACAAAAAGGCAAGGCAACCAAGGAGAAAGTGCTGAAAGAGAAGGCAGCACGCAGACCAACTGTTAAAAGGGGAAGTTCTGTTGATACAGAAACTTCCGCTTCTTAGCCTAAGTAGAAGAGGCGAAGACTGAGGAAGGTTCAAGAATCCCCACCACCACCAGAAGCAGCAACAGAACAGTCTCTACCAGAACCTGAACAAACCAGAACAGAACAAGGAGAGGAGGCGACACAAGCTGAGATAGCACCTCCAGAGGCTCCACAAACAGAATCATTCTTTGTGGAACCAGAAACCAGTTTTAACCCGCATCAGGAGAAAGACTTTTCTCCAGCCAGAACACCCACACCTTCACCAAACAGAATGGAGAAAATGAGTGAGGATGAAGAGGAGGCTGACTCCACTGATGAGGAGGAAGAAAAGAAACGTCAAGCAGAGAGCATTATTAATCTGTTGGAGAGTGAATCAGATCACTCAGTGTTACAAGAGTTTTTGGGTATTCACCTTCTTCCAGAGAGTCTGGGAGCAGCCAAGCGCGTGAAATTCTACTTGCTGGTCAAGGACAGCGAGTATTACATATTCGATGCGCTGCTCCAGACCAGAACGATTGAAGAATTGAAGAAGGAAGAAGCCACCTTACTCAATCTACTTCAAGCCAACACGGTCAGTGAAGTATGAACATAATACCCGTAACTCATTCTTGCGCTCATGAAGCATGAGGCAAGATTTCTTAAGATCAACTTGAAATCATTTTATTCGGATAAAATGGATTTCTTCTCGAGTGTACCAGATGAAGCAACAGATCCAAATGTCCAGAGGGAGGCACCTGCACAACCAGATCAACAACCTCCACCACCAGTTCAAGAAACAAAAAAGCCCAAGACGACAACAAAGAAAATCCCTGTCATCAACCTTGATCCAGTTGATGACATTCCAGTGGGGCAGACCATTGATGGAGAACCAAGCAATAAGTTGTACTCCGGGGGTCGCACAGAAGCTAAGGAAGAATGTCCATTTCTACAAGATGGAGGAGCTGTTGGAAAGAGAAACTAGACCCTTCAACAACTATCAGATCGACAACCTGATCACTCTTCGGGTTGAAGATCACATGACAGACACCTGCAACATGCTACAAGAAAAGGCAACCCAGATCCTCTCAGATTTTAACCAGCACCAAAAGGATTATGTCAATGATATGAATCTTGACATCAGAAGAAAGCTCAGAATAGTACAGAAGTTGCAGTTGCTCAGAAGGTTGATTTGATCACAACTGAGATGAAGGAAGCAACTGATTTGTCTATACATTCTCAACTTGCGGCTTTTGAAAATAAAAAATTTGTGGAACTGATGAAGAAACATCAGATAGATGTTCTGGATGATTTGCAATATTCAAATCCAGAGGAATTTGAGCACCAGAGCACGCGCATCACTGCGGTGGAAGAACTCCAAGAAACCTATGACAGAACCCTGGCCACGATGAACAACAGGCTTGAGCAGAAACTGCATGCATCTGACCAAACAGTCAATCTGTTACTCGGGTTCAAATCTGACGCTGAAGAGAAGATGGATAAAATGGAGGAGGATATTGACTCACTTCGCACACTCATCAAGTCCCTATTTGATGATGTCGAAAAGGGAGAAATCTCAGGAGGCAAAGGTGGTAAGAGCATGGGTAAAGAGAAGAACTTGCTGACAGAAGCAGAAGATGTGGGAGAAGAAACACCATCTGCTGCTGAAATGGGTAAATCAGTAAAGGAGAGGCCTATTACACCACCAAGGCCCCACCATTTTTGAACCAGAACAGGCTCAACCTGAAGCACATACACAGATGAAGCAGACTCCTAGTGACAAATGCAAAAAGCCCATTGATGAAGGAGAACAGATAGCAGAACTGCTATTGTTTGGAGTGAATATGGAGCAAGCTTGTGATCCTGTGTTCAGAGCATAGTTGTACAAAGAAGAAACAGAAAGAGAGAGGAAAATAGCTGCTCAGGAAGCCAAGGAGAAATCTTTCCAGACAACCTTCTCTCCGCCATCTTCTGCAGAACGCTCTCAACAACAGTCTTCCTAATCTACAACTCAGTCCAAGAAAAGGAAGAAGAAAGCCTTCTCATGGAATCTATCCTTGAAGAAGCAGACACCAACTGATACATGGATTCCAGGGGATGACCAGAATGACTGGGAGAAAGTCAAACAAGGGTTCATTCTGAATAGATACTTTATAAAGGAGCCAACCTATTCTGAATCGACACCAGATGAAGATTTTAATAGGTATTTGGAGAACTTCAGTGACAAAAGCTTGATACAAAGGATCAGAACAGCCGCATCAGATGCCAAAATTAAGATCAAAGCTCCCGAGAAGGAATACATGGTGTGCCCAACAATTCCTGGAAGGAACATTCCAGACAAGACTTATATCTTGAACTACATAAATCAACTGGCCAAAATCAAAGGATACAAGATCGACAATCACGATCTAAATTATGCTAGAGTGAGAGATGGGATATACGAAAGCATCCAGCTAGTTTCTGACGCCCAACGAGAGAAGATGAAGAAAGGAGGAGCATCCAGATGGTTCTCTTAAATATCTTTATCTTTAATCATCTGTCTCTATTTTTGTCTTTTGTCCTTCTGCTTTCCACTTATGCTCATCATCTCATATTAATACATGTGGATTTTTCTAAAGACAAAGTCTCATTGTCCAGAAACTTATATTTATGTTCCTGATTGTTATATGAACTCAAATAACAATCTGCTAACCTTACCAGATCATGTTAAATATTTTTCTCACGCTATTCTGTAAAGTGTGGTTTCGACATCATCAAAAAGGGGAAATTGTTGGGAACCCCGCAAATAAAATGAGTTTTGATGATGCTCTCTCGAAAACACACTTAGACTTATTCATGTTCTATGTTACCTCGATCTGCTCCATATGTAACAGAACAATAATATATAAAGTGTATCTGATAGGAGAACTGATCCCTGTTCTGTCTTCGAAATGTCTTATTTTGTGAAGAACTTTATCCTATAAAAGTCAATGTGTCTTTTGTTAGTCAAAAGGACCAGAACGTTAAAACAAGACTCATCAGGATAACCATCTGTTCTCACCAGAACACTCAGCAGAATCAACTCATCTCGAAGTAAAATTCTGTTGGACCAGATCATCTTCAACCAGATCGTGTTGGACCAGATCATCTTCAAGCAGATCGTGTTGGACCAGATCAACTATGACCAGATCGATGTCAACCTGTGTTCAACCAGATCAACTATGACCAGATCGATGTCAACTTGTGCTCGACCAGATCGACCTCGACCAGATCAACTTCGATCAGAACGACTACAATCAGATCGACATTAAAAAACTGAAAACAAACGATATTGACTAATTGTTGGTGAATCTCAAAAAACTAACCTACGCCATTCGTATCATAGAAGGAAGAGAATCAATTAAGACAAGAAGAAGGAAAGCAGTAACTGTCAAACGATTTGCTTACCATACTTAGAAGATTCTGTCAATCCCTTTAGAACGCAAGAAGAAACTAATTAGGGACTCACTATCCTTGATTAGTGAAATCATTAATAAAGCTGAATTGTTAGAATTTTAAAATTCTACACCTATAAAAGCTCGGAATAAAGACTGGCAGGATACGCGTGACACACATATAAGAAGATAATCTACAATCTACAAGCTGTTACTCTGCCCAGAAATCATCTCAACCATTGAAGCATTTACTGAGAGAAGATTTCTATTTACCAGATCGTCTTCCGTTTGTGATCGTAATCACACCTCGATTTAAGTATGTCTTATCGAGAAAGAAAGAAGGAGATCTTTGCTAGCTAGTAGTTTTCTAGTGGATTAACGTGAAGAGATCCAGTTACAGTAGTTTTCTGTAAGTTGTAAAGGGACACGACCCTTATTCGTGCATAAGTTTCAACCAGGATGTGTCTGAAACTTGTGGCTCGTTCTCAGCGAGTATAAATAAGAAGAGTATCCTAGTAGTGGATATCTAATCCAGTTTGGATTAGACCATGGACGTAGGGGGTTTTTCGAACCACGTAAAAATAACTGTGCCATTTACTTTTTGTATTTTATATTCTAGTTGTTTTATCCACTAACTGTCATGCTCATTCAAAACTACATTCTTAATCAATCTGTTAAATATTTGGTTAAGTTTTGAAAATGTTTTCTAAACAAAGAGCATTGACTAAGTCCACCATTTTTCCGCACACGACGCTCTGCTAGAGAACAAGATCATACTTAATCTTTGCCTTGTGTTATTCACTTGAGAGATTCTGTCTGGAAAGAATGAGATCGATCTGTTAATCGATCTGGTCTGTCACTTATAGCGATTTGCTTTACAGAAAGCTTAAATCTCTCGTATCCAATTAGTCAAGTAACCAGAAAGATTTGTATTTGGTGTATTCCCCTCCCCCCCCCCCCCCAATACACCAAACCTTGCTCTTTCGGGACCAACAGAGTATAAGTGAGAGATTGTTAGGGTTTGTATACCTCAAAGCATGCTTTATGGTTAGACGATGTATCAGACTTGTTTTTATTTGCACTTTAATGAGAATAAATGTTACTATCATTGATTTGTTATTTATTATTGTTTTATATATCTTAAATTGCAAACAAGTCCATTTATTACAATTGTAGACTGTGTGGTGGATCGATGATCACAAAAAGTAACACAGTCGGCTCCTTTGTAATATAGAGGTACAATCTACAAAGACTTAGACAGTCTAGTCGGTAAAGGCTGCAATATCATTTCGATGCAACTGACCTTAGCCCGCAGAATGATATTGGTATGTATAAGTGGATACACATGCTTTGCGTATACATATTGAGAGGTTTCACAGTTAGAATCAGAAATTAATTCATTTCTTAATTTGTGACGATGACATTAGTATATGCGGTTGATTATACGCTGCTTTGATTTATCTACACTTGTAAGTTTTTCGTAACTCTAAATTAGTGATGTCTTGGACGGTAGTGATTTAGATTAGCCAGAAGTACTCGATTGTCAGGCGTACATAATCGTCGTCTCTGTGACACGAGTTGATTAAATCCACGTGAGGTGTTCAGAAATGTTTATTACATAAGAAACCCGACCGGTTGGGAATTTATTCCATATGTAATATTAAAGGTCTGAACCGGATCACTCACGAATAAATATATTAATTAATTATGAGTTTTCAGCAAACTCAATTAATTAATGGATTTAGAAAATCTTAAACGAGGAAAATAATTAATGGCAATAGGGTTACATCCGTAATTCGAATGAATCAAGATGAGTTCAATATTTATCATATAGTGAAGTCGATAAAGTATTTATAATAGAACTGCTCTTTGTTGCGTTTACATGGAGTAATTAATTGGAGGACAATTTAATTTAAATTAATTAATTGAAGTCTAAAGGTTGGGCCAACCAATTAATTAAATTCAATTGGGCCCAAAAGGAGACTTGAAAATTAATTTAAGCTAATTATGGATTTGTCCAAGCCCATATTAATTGCGAATATAATTCAAATTTGAATTTGAATTATAGTTGTAACTGCAAGAGATAAAGAGGGGATTATGGTTCTATTATTTGGGATCTAATTCATTCTCCTAAGAAGCCCTATTCTAGCCCACTATGTCTATATATATACAGAATAAGAAGAAGACACTTTCTCTCTCCTGAGTGATAGAAATCGGCGCCCACCTCAAGAGTTTCAACTCTTGATTTTTTCGAAAATTGTGTAGTATTTCTATGCTCCAATTTTTGATCTTCTTTTTCTCTAGTCTACTAGATAGATTCACCCACACGATATTCTAGTAGATAGACCGGGAATAGGATAGTAGTTCCTAGGGTCAGATTTGGTGGAGATTCAAGAAGGAGATTCCAACGGTGGGGATTGTGGATCGTTTGCTAGCGGTTCAAATCGCTTCTCCACAAGCGGAGGATTAAGCATAAGGAGAAGGTATAATTTATATTTCCGCATTATATTCTCCTGTGTGCTTTAAGAATTAATTAATCATATGATTTATTAAACCTATGAATCCTGCATTTTCGTAAGCCCTTCATACATGTTCTATCAATATGAGTTTAGATGATCTAAAAGAGGTTAAACAACCCCTCCACACACAAAACCTTAACTTTTCTCAAGCATAACTTAGTCCAAACTATCCATAAGGAAAAAATCTAATCACGACATGCATTCTTTACAAGACTTCAAACCATTCGAAAATTGATCTTCCTATCATCACGTCACGTCACATAGAGATCATAGAAGCAACTAGACCACTTAGACTAGATAATCATCAATACAAACAACACAAAACAATGATGCACAAGGTAACAATGAGATCACATAACCGGCTAGAGTTTTTATCCATCTTTATTGGCGTATCTTTCTCTTTTATTTTCTTTTCAACATGAGAAATATTTAGGACAATGTTCACCGGGCTCCAAATGTTCGGGTTTTTCCGGTGTGGTTTCTCATACCCGTCTCTTTTATAATTTTGAATTTATTATGAGAGCGGGGTGGAATCCTTATGTATTCCTATTTTTCACGAACTCCAAAAAGGTAATTTAGATCAATGTAAAGTTATATGGTCATTGTCGCGAGGTGTGGACAATTAGGGGTTACCTAATGTATTCTCACGCGGTTTCCCGTGCTCATGGTTGCCATAAGAGCAGAGACCTCTTGACAAAGTTCGATTTTCAACACAAAATATGGATACGCAACAAGTGGTTATAAACAACTAGTCACCGAACCAATCAATTTATACTGTCATGCATCACTATCTCGATCATTCTACTAAGATTAATAATCTGATCATAATGTTCCACACATTCCTAGTTCAACTACAATTCATAACATGAGGCAAGTCAAATCAATTAAGGTTTTCAAATCATATCATATAACCACATGATATCAAGACCAAATAGCTCTAAAACAATCAAGATTTTGCATAGATAAGACACTAAAATAAACGACGAATGCACGCACTAAAAAGACACCCCTCCCCTCTACAAAAATAGAGCAATGCCCTCATTGCAGACATTAAAGAACTGTAGAGTAGGGATAGAATAAATGTCCCCAAATTGCGGCATTCAGAGCGACAAAACGGAAAGAAAAACCTGAAAAAGAAAACTAGAAAGCAAAGCAAAGGAAAAATAAAGGTTAGCCAATCAAAACTCACACGAAAAGAAATAAAGTAATAAATGTACCTCAACAGCTACACGAGGTCTCACTGTTGGTCGGGAGGAGGGTGGGTGAGTGCTCCGCTGATGGTCCAAGATGACCATTGTTGTTGCATCTCTCGTAGGAGCCTGTTTTGCTCCTCCATCGAATTTTGTTGAGTTTCTCATTGTTGGTGTTGGGCGTCAAGGCTTGTGTTGATGTCGCGGATGTCAGATCGCATCTTGCGAATTTCGGTGGTGGCCTTGGTAGTGAATCACTCCCATTGGAATTTCCATTAAGGCTGGGTGCCCCATTGAGATTGAGTACCCCACTGTGATTGGGCACCCTATTGTGATTGGGTACCCCATTGAGATTGGGTACCCCCAATCGGATCTTTCGGTTGCATCCACCGTGTCATAGCCTAGCCAAGTGGCGTTGGCTTCCTCGTCGGCTTGCTCCTCGTCCTCTTCTTCGGATTGGGCCTCTTCGTTGGCCTCCATATGGGCATCTTCCGCCTCGTCGACTTCATGAGATGATTGGGCTGCTACTTGGGCATTGAGGTACGGCATGACACAATTGCGCCTCTCTTGAGGCACCAATTCGGATTGTGAGAGGGCGAATGGTGCGCCTCTCAACTCATTGATATCGATCTTCTTGGTGGGAAGAATCTCGTTGTTCGGAGGGCCATCCGCATGGATAAGATTGAGTTGCATGGCCACGGAGGTTGCTAGGTGAAGTAGAGAGGCGTGGGTGCGCTTCCGACGTTGGATGGATTTGATGGTTTCAAAGATGAACAAGGATGGGCAAATCTTTGGCTTGTGGAATGCACAATGGAGTAGGAAGCACTCCACCGTGTTCACCTTATTTGCTTGCACATTGCCCGAGATGGAGTAGGTGATGAACTTGTGCAAGATGCCTATCTCGGGATCTCTTAAAAATCCGCTCGGCATGCCACTCGATGCCCAATTATGAAAACCTGTTAATTCAAACCAAGTTTGTAACGCCCTCATTCTTTAAACAAGGACATTACGAAAAACTTTACTTTTCTTTAATCATTTAATATTATAAATCATACTATGAATTGTGCTTTAAGATAAGCAGCGGAGTCTATAATAAAATTTTACAAATGGACGGCATATCCCCTATAAATACGTATATGCCAACCTGAAATATCAACCAACCACAGCAGACAACGATACCAAAATTGGGACATAACCCTCAACAAAGAAAATATATATATATATACATACCCATCAAAATATCAACATCAGTTTAAAATTTCGCTTAAGTGGGTTTCAACCAAACATAGTTATCATATGGAAAATACGATTCTAAAATATTTGAGCAAAACTAGGTTATATCGTATTATCACACACATATATCATAATAACATAAGTTTTATGTAATCCAACATATTGGAACTGGGAGAGTATGGAGCACATTCCCGTCTGACTCCATCATCGACTCTTAACCTGCAAACACAACATTAAATAGGGTGTGAGTATGCAAGCACACTGAGTGGGGAATACGCTGCAAGCAGTTATAACCAATTGTATAATGCAACATAACGTAATGAACCTCTTTTGCTTAGCTGTTTAAATGAGACTAGCCTCGGTCCCTTGTGGACCCGACCCCTTGTGGGCCTACCCCTTGTGGGTAAATCAACCTCTTTTCGACCCCTTGTGGGACACATAAATAGCTCATACGAATGAAACAAAACACAACAATGATTATAACCATGTAACCACTATGCTTACAGATAAAGTAAACCCCACCTCGATAGACGCAATTCAATTGGAAATCCTCAACTTTAGTCGGTTGTCCGTCCTCGAGCCTTGGATGTTGCGTCGCCTAGCACTTTAAAACTTAACTTATTACACATTGAAAGTATAAACTTATTATAGCTTAAGCTCATACAATTAGTACTCATATATAAAACTTGATTTATACATATATGTAGTTCTTGAGACTACAACACATTCTAATTGAAGATTAGCAAGATAAAACAAGTTTAGAGAATATTAATAAATAAGTTAAGCAATATTTCTCAATTCAAAATATAAAACATAAGAATGTAAATTACTAAATTCCGAACTTAAACCACAAGTTTTGGGACATCAATTATGGACACTCGGTTTATCGGTTTCCAAACAAATAACCTCGAGTATAATTTCTAAGGATTGGACTATAAAACTCCTGAAGAAATGTTTTGGATTCGGCATCGATTTGAAGCCGGAAAATCATACTCAAATCGCGCAGCACCTGCAGCGCATAGAATTGACACCCTGACTTCGTCAGGTCATAACTCCCTCGTCCGGACTCCGATTTCCAATCCAAAGGTACCGTTAGAAAGAAGACGAAAAGATCTTTAACATGGTATCGAATACGATAGGTTTTGGATAAACAAAACGGACAGAAATCAACTCGCAATATGCTGCCCTTTTTCTGCCGAAAATAGGGTTCACACATATCTTCTAATTTTCGATTTCGCCGACGTATCATTGATGAACCATGGCAGCAGCCCCGCAGCCGCCTCCGCCTCTCCTCCACCGGCGGCCCTTCTTCCATAACACAAACCATAACCCGACTCACCATAACCATGTATTCCATATCATATACATATATACTCATATAAACACACAATTAAAACACCCTTAATTACCAAATAAGAACATAATTCAAGAAGTTTACCTCCAAGTTCTTGAAGAGAAGAAGAAAAATGAAGCAGAGTGAGGGAAGATGAGTAATCGGTGTAGGGAGAGAAAAGAAAGTTTGAGATGTTTCTACACACACACACAAACATATCTATATATATATATATCTATATATATATATTATATTACATCCTTATCAACTAAGAAAAATCTTAGATATTTTTTAATAAACATCATAGATATTTATCTTAGATATATTTTTTTTTAATAAAATCATAGATATTTATATTAAATATCTTCAAATATTTTATAAAAATAATGTATACTTTGCTAGGGCACATCCCCGCTCTAAGTCGGACAACCTGTAAACATTCAAAATCAAATCTATTAGTTCAAACATATAATAAATCAATTTATTTTTCAAACAATTTCAAACTATATTTTAAAAAAATTTTAATAAAACTCGCCAAAATAATATAAATGAAACTAAAAATTAATGTGGGATATTACATCCTACCACCCTTAAAAAAATTTCGTCCTCGAAATTAACCTGGTAAGTTTCTAATGTTGGGATATCGAGCGAAAAGTTCGTCTTCCCTTTCCCATGTGGCTTCCTCTGGTGCATGTCTGCTCCATTGTATTTTTACTAAAGGTATCTCTCGATTTCTTAAGATATGAACTTTTTGGTCTAGAATAGCAATCGGGGTCTCCTCGTAAGTTAGGTTGGGAGAAATCTGTAAGTTCTCACGAGAAATGACATGACTTGGGTCAGAAATGTACTATCTAAGCATTGAAATGTGGAACACATCGTGAACTCCAACTAAATCTGGGGGTAGAGCCAGGCGATAGGCTACGTTTCCTACTTTCTCCAGTATTTCAAACGGTCCCACATAACGAGGTTGCAACTTCCCTTTCTTGCCAAATCTGATTACTCCTTTCATTGGCGCTATTTTTAAAAATACCTTATCACCAATCTCATAATGCACATCCTTCCGCCTTCGATCAGCATACGATTTCTGATGATCCTGAGCTATCTTGATCCTTTCTCTGATTTTTGAAATAACTCCGATAGTTTCTTCAATTATTTCAGGACCCAAAATTTGTCTCTCTCCAACTTCATCCCAATGAATTGGTGATCTACACCTTCTCCCATAAAGTGCTTCAAACGGGGCCATACCAATAGTAGCTTGAAAACTATTATTGTAGGCGAACTCTACTAATGGTAGGTACTTTTCCCAACTTCCGCCCATGTCCAACACACAAGCACGGAGCATATCCTCTAATACTTGGATAGTCAGCTCTGATTTTCCATCTGATTGAGGATGATAAGCCGTGCTGAAACTTAATTTGGTGCCTAAAGCTGACTGAAGACTTCTCCAGAAGTTGGAAGTGAATCTAGTATCTCAATCTGACACAATTGACACCGGAACCCCATGTAGTCTTACAATTTCTTTAATATAGAGTTGAGCCAACTGATCCATGTTAAAAGTCATCTTCATGGGAAGGAAGTGAGCTGATTTCGTCAATCTATCAATAATAACTCAAATAGCATGATTTCCTTTATCTGTACGAGGTAGTCCAACCACAAAATCCATAGCAATGTGCTCCCATTTCCACTCAGGAATCTCGAGAGGGTTTAACAATCCAGATGGACGTTGGTGCTCGGCTTTAACTTGTTGGCATATGATGCATCTTTCTACAAATTCTGCAATGGATTTCTTCATGTTTCGCCACCAATAGATTGATTTCAGATCTTTGTACATTTTAGTTCCCCCAGGATGCACGGAGTACGGAGTGTTATGTGTTTCTTCAAGTATTTCTCGCCTCAAATCTTCATTTTTCGGCACACATAACCTTCCGTTAAAAACAAGTGTACCGTCGGCTGTAACTGCAAATCCTTGAATTGTCCTTTCTAATGCTCGTGCTTTCATTTTGCACAGAAACAGATCATCCTTCTGAGTTTCTCGAATTCGATCTTCGAATAATCGGACGAACTACGAGTGCAGCGAATACTCCTGATGTAGTACTTGGTGGTGTCACCACTTCCAAATTCAACTTCTCAAATTCTCTAATTAACTCCTCTTGCTAGGTGGGCAACGCCGTCATGTAACTTTTCCGGCTTAGTGCATCAGCAACAATATTCGCCTTTCCGGGATGATAGTGAATTGTGCAATCATAGTCCTTAACTAATTCCAACCATCTTCTTTGGCGAAGATTTAACTCTTTCTGTGTGAAGAAATACTTTAAACTTTTGTGGTCAGTGTAAATTTCACACTTACTCCCATAAAGATAGTGTCGCCAAATCTTCAATGCATGCACCATTGCTGCAAGCTCCAGATCGTGCGTTGGATAATTTTGTTCGTGTGGCTTCAATTGCCTTGAAGCGTATGCTATTACCTTCCCATGTTGCATCAGCACGCATCCGAGCCCTTGCTTTGAAGCATCACTATAGATAACAAATCCGTCGGTACCATCAGGTACGGTTAGAACAGGGGCTGATACAAGACGTTGCTTTAATTCCTAGAAACTATTCTCACACTGCTCACTCCACTGAAATTTTTCATTTTTACGTGTCAATTTCGTTAACGGACCAGCAATCTTGGAAAAACCTTCTATAAATCTTCGGTAATATCCTGCCATTCCAAGAAAACTTCTAACCTCATTCACATTTGTTGGCGTCTTCCAGCTACTTATTGCTTCAACCTTCGACGGATCCACTTCTATTCCTTTGGACGTAACAACGTGGCCAAGGAAAGCAACTCGTTCTAGCCAAAATTCACATTTTTGAAACTTCGCATATAATTTTTCCTTTCTTAAGGTCTCCAATACGATTCTGAGATGCTCGGCATGTTGCTCTTTATTCTTCGAGTAAACTAGGATGTCGTCAATAAAAACAATAACAAATTGATCAATGTACTTATGAAAGACACGGTTCATCAAATCCATGAAGACACCTGGTGCATTTGAGAGTCCAAAAGGTACTACAGTGAACTCAAAATGACCATATCTCGTTCGAAAAGCTGTCTTAGGAATATCGCTCTCCTTAATTTTAACTTGATGATAGCCTGATCTCAAGACAATCTTCGAGAACATGCTCGCACCTTTCAACTAGTCGAATAAGTCTTCAATTCTAGGCAGCGGGTACTTATTCTTGATCGTCAATTTATTCAGTTCTCGATAGTCAACACACATTCTCAACGTTCCGTCCTTCTTCTTCACGAATAATACTGAAGCACCCCAAGGAGAAACAATGGGTCGAATAAATCCCTTATCGAGCAATTATTGCAACTGAACCTTAAGTTCTTGCAATTCTCTCGGTGCCATTTGATATGGTGCTTTTGAAACTGGTGCAGCTCCAGGTATCAAGTCTATTACAAATTCAACTTGACGGTCTGGTGGAATTCCAGGTAACTCCTCGGGAAACACATCTTCATATTCTCTTACCACCGGCACTTCAGACACCTTGCTTCCGCTAGATTGGTTTTTAGTTATGGTAACTAAGTACCCTTGGTGATCACGCATCCTCACTGCCTTCATCGCACTTATAATCTTTGAAGGAGCTTTTGTTCTTGCACCATAAAAGAAAATTTTTGGCTCTCCCGGACGTTGAATCTCCACTTCTCGTTCACGACATCTGAGTGTTGAATTATTCTTGCCCATCCAATCCATTCCCAAAATTATATCAAAATCCCGCATTTCTATAACATGAGGATCGACTTCTAGGTTCTTCCCATCAATGTCTATCACTACATCCTTTACTCTCCTAGTAACTATAATCATTCTTCCCAAAGGAATGCTAACTTCTAATACATCACAATCAATATAGCAAGATATTCCAAGCTTCGAACAAAATTTTGTAGAGATGAAAGAGTGACTAGCCCCGGAATCAAATAAAACTAAAGCTGGAATATTAGACACTTGAAGTATACCTGACATAGTGTCTGCTCAATCATTGGAATTATTTTCTCCTTGTGTCATGGCGAAAACTCGGGGCTTCACCTTCTTTTCAGGTTCTTGAATCTTCCCAAACTCCTTTTTGTACCTTGGGCAATTAAATGATATATGTCCCGGTTCAGCGCAGGAGTAGCATACGTTCTTCCCTCGCCAACATTTGCCTTTATGATATTTCTTGCACTTTGGACATTGAGGCTTATCTGTGCTTGATCCAATGGTTGTAGAACCCATTGAAGAACGTGAAGTTTGTTTCCATCTCTTGTTGGATTGATCATTCTTGCTCTTTCCAATGTCTTCCCATTTCCTCTTCCCTAACGAGTCACATTTCTGATCTTTAATTTCTAGTTGCAAGCCATTAGAAATTGCTTGAGCTCGATCAATCACCTCTCTATAAGTTTGCAACCTTAGTCCAGCCAATATCCCACGAATTTCTGGTCGTAACCCTTGCTCGAACCGACGTGCTTTCTTCTCATCTGTATCAACTAGATATGGTGCATATCGGGACAATTTATTGAATTTCCTCTCATAGTCGACCACCGTCATGTTGCCTTGCTTGAGATTGAGGAATTCAGTCTCCTTTTGCATTCTGTAGGATTGGGGAAAATAACGATCCATTATCAGATCTTTAAAATCCCTCCAAACCAGAGTTTGACGTTGTTCAACTGTCATTGTTCGAGCATGTGACTCCCACCAGTAGCTCGCTTCCTCAACTAACTGATATATCGCACATGAGACCTTTTGCTCTTCAGTACATCCCATTAGCTCAAAAATCCGTTCGAGAACTCGGATCCACTCCTCAGTATCCTCAGGCCCTTCATATCCTTTAAGCTTTGGCGGATCCATCTTTCTGAATTGCTCAATAACTTCAAATGTTCTTGACTGGGTGTTTATGCCTTCAACTCGGGTTGCTTGATGTTGCATAAACCCTTGTAGTGTTTGTAGAAATTGGGTAAAGTCCACACCATTGTCATTCACACTTGGGGCATTTGGCCAGTTTTCTTGCCCAGGAACACGACGTGGAGGCATTATCCTATCACTTAATAAAAATCCAATTCATTGCATCCAAACCTATAGGTTATATTTCAAGGACTTCTTTCTCATAGCATAAAAATTATAAATCAAATACTTTATTTGAAGGCTAAAATTAATAAGCTTCATAAAATTTTCATCATTGAACTTCGTATAAAATGTGTCATAGAAATTAAACACATCATCAATCGTATCAAGCATAACAATACCTCATACTTTGTCCCTTTATGGACAAACTTTAATCTTTTTTCATAATGCATCAAGATACGAAAACTTTCAAACATTTTTTTTTCCTGACACAATCATTAATTTCATACTCACACCTAAAATTTAATACATAATAACAAAACATTTTATTTATTTAAAAAAAAATATAATACCTTGGAGTCGACGGAGAGCAGCGGTCATGGCCCAAAAATTCTCCCACTTCTAATTACGAGTTTAAAATATATATAGTAACACTCCTTTTCATAAAGAAGCAAGTCTACAGGAAGGTAAACCTGCTCTGATACCAAACTGTAACGCCCTTATTCTTTAAAAAAGGACATTACGAAAAACTTTACTTTTCTTTAATCATTTAATATTATAAATCATATTATGAATTGTGTTTTAAGATAAGCAGCGGAGTCTATAATAAAATTTTATAAACGGACGGCATATCCCCTATAAATACGTATATGCCAACCTGAAATATCAACCAACCGCAGCAGACAACGATACCAAAATTGGGACACAACCCTCAACAAAGCAAATATATATATATATATATATATATATATATACATACCCATCAAAATATCAACATCAGTTTAAAATTTCGCTTAAGTGGGTTTCAACCAAACATAGTTATTAAATGGAAAATACGATTCTAAAACATTTGAGTAAAACTAGGTTATATCGTATTATTACACACATATATCATAATAACATAAGTTTTATGTAATCCAACATATTGGAACTGGGAGAGTATGGAGCACATTCCCGTCTGACTCCATCATCGACTCTTAACCTGCAAACACAACATTAAATAGGGTGTGAGTATGTAAGCACACTGAGTGGGGAATACGCTGCAAGCAGTTATAACCAATTGTATAATGCAACATAACGTAATGAACCTCTTTTGATTAGCTGTTTAAATAAGACTAGCCTCGGTCCCTTGTGGACCCGACCCCTTGTGGGTAAATCGACCTCTTTTCGACCCCTTGTGGGCCACATAAATAGCTCATACGAATGAAACAAAACACAACAATTATTATAACCATGTAACCACTACGCTTACAGATAAAGTAAACCCCACCTCGATAGACGCAATTCAATTGGAAATCCTCAACTTTAGTCGGTTGTCCGTCCTCGAGCCTTGTATGTTGCGTCGCCTAGCACTTTAAAACTTAACTTATTACACATTGAAAGTATAAACTTATTATAGCTTAAGCTCATACAATTAGTACTCATATATAAAACTTGATTTATACATATATGTAGTTCTTGAGACTACAACACATTCTAATTGAAGATTAGCAAGATAAAACAAGTTTAGAGAATATTAATAAATAAGTTAAGCAATATTTCTCAATTCAAAATATAAAACATAGAATGTAAATTACTAAATTCCGAACTTAAACCACAAGTTTTGGGACATCAATTATGGACACTCGGTTTATCTATTTCCAAAAACATAACCTCGAGTATAATTTCTAAGGATTGGACTATAAAACTCCTGAAGAAATGGTTTGGATTCAACATCGATTTGAAGCCGGAAAATCATACTCAAATCGCGCAGCACCTGCAGCGTGTAGAATTGACACCCTGACTTCGTCAGGTCATAACTCCCTCATCTTGGGTTGCTTCGGTAGTACACATTCAGACCTTTCATCTCTTTTCTTTTGATAACAAAATGGTTTTATATGACCTGGTTTCAAACAATAGTGACATATATATTTCCTTCTATGTCGTTTACCCTTTTTCTTACCTTTCTTACCTTTTCCTGTTTGAGAGATGCTTTATTTTGTCTGTGTTGGTGGGTCTGCGAGCACAACATCTGCTTTGGTATTGGATGTTTCTCCTCCCGATGTGGACCCACGACACAACACAGTTGGTGCAGCATACCCGAGGCCTCTTTTGCTTGGGTTTGCGCTGTCCATGATCTCTTGAAGTGAATAAGTACCCGTATTCCACTTGCGGATGGTTAGTTCTGCCTCTTCAAGTTTGGTTTTCACTTTGGTGAGCTCTATGTCATGTTGTGTGATTAATACCTCCTGTTTTGTTTGAATTTCCTTGAGTCATGTTACCTCAGCTGTTGTGGTCAGCAGATCTTTTGCTTGATATTTCCATTTTCCTAATAGCTCATCATACAACCTTTTTAATCCTTGGATTATAGAGAAGGCATTGTCATCACATTCTTCACCATATGTGGGGTCTATGTCGTCCTCAACACTTCCTGCATCACCAACAGAGGCATTCAAGCAAAACAATTTAGAATAGTAGTTAATATCGTACCTATCTGAGATTGGTTCAGATTCGATGATGTCGGGATTGTCCTCCACTGTTGTCTTCTGAACTGTTACGTGAAATGTTGTGTTCTCAAATGATTTGTCATCATCTTTATCAACATCTTCATCATCGAAAAAAGATCTCTCTAATGTGGCTTGAAATGTTGTGGTAACATTGTGTGACACATCTTGAATTGGTGGACAAAACATGCCAATATTGTTCGGATCCATCGAGCTACTAGAATAGGTGATACCGTCAGGACCACACTCAGTGTGTCGAGTGATGGCTCTGATACCACTTGAAAGTGTATCAACTACTCTAAGTCAAAATATGCGAAAGCTAAAGTAGAAGACACGAGATAATTTTTGCGTAGGCTGTGTTAACGAACAACCTACACGGCAACCTTACGGCCAAAAAGAATAATCAAAAATAAGTGTTGTGCTATTACAATGTTTAGCACCACAACAACATCAACACTCTTACTAAAACACTAAACGTATGCTCTTAAGGATTAAGAAGAATACACACTCAACTACGATTTTAATCTGAAAACATGTCTATCTAGCCTCACTCTATTGAATGAATGACTCTAGTATTTATAGACAGACTACATGGGATTGGATCCATGAATATAGCAACTGTTGGCCCATGTTTTCCATAATTCTTGCAGTCAGTTGTTACACTCCGCATATCTGCTTGGAATTATGGAACTACTTTTAGTTTGTTGTTGACTCCTGGATTTGTGGAACAGAATTCCACTTAGCATAAGATTCTCAACCGCCTAGTAAGACTCGGTCTTCTCTCCAGTCTTTGAGTATCCTTCAAGTCTTCACGTGTCTTTCAAGAGACGCTAAGTCAGCCTTCCACGTGGTTGTGGACCTGGATGCTGAGTCACTGCCAAATAAGCCTTCCACGTGGCTGTGTACCTGGATGCTGAGGTCAACAACAACATTCCTGTGAAGAAACACAAAAACACACATGTTAGGTCAACATCCCAAATAACATCAGACTTAAAATACCTAACAATATACATATATACTCATATAAACACACAATTAAAACACCCTTAATTACCAAATAAGAACATAATTCAAGAAGTTTACCTCCAAGTTCTTGAAGAGAAGAAGAAAAATGAAAGAGAGTGAGGGAAGATGAGTAATCGGTGGTGTAGGGAGAGAAAAGAAAGTTTGAGATGTTTCTACACACACACACACACACATATCTATATATATATATATATATATTATATTACATCATTATCAACTAAGAAAAATCTTAGATATTTTTTAATAAAAATCATAGATATTTATCTTAGATATTTATTTATTTTTAATAAAATCATAGATATTTATATTAAATATCTTCAAATATTTTATAAAAATAATATATACTTTGCTATGGCACATCCCCGCTCTAAGTCGGACAACCTGTAAACATTCGAAATCAAATCTATTAGTTCAAACATATAATAAATCAATTTATTTTCAAACAATTTCAAACTATATTTAAAAAAAAATTAATAAAATTCGCCAAAATAATATAAATGAAACTAAAAATTAATGTGGGATATTACAAAGTTAGATTCGGATTAAATTTCGGGGGCACCCGATGGAGCCCCGTGGTGGGAAATCCAAAGATGGATTACATCATGGAAGTAGTGAAAGTATTAAATAATCCATGGTACCAGAATTTAAATGACTTGAAATCAGATGCAACATCAAACGTGGTAAGAAATTTAAGCCCTCGTGATCATTGTATAACAGGAATGGTGTACCCCAGCCTAGAATGTTGTCACGAACGGGGTGGAAATCCTCTTCATCTCCTCCTTCTCGACTAGAACTTCATTTGTTTTTTATCTTTTTCTACCCATTGCACTTTTAGCAAACACTTGGTGGGCAAATGAATTGATGAACTTGGGGTTTGGGGTTTTGGGTGTTTTAGTGGGTGGAATCAGAAATTATTCGGATGGAAGGGAAGAGCAAGTTAAGTTGATGGTGAATCCAAAGAATTGGAGTAGAATATTGAGTATGGAAGAAGAAATTAAAGAAGAAAATTTGGATGAGGGTTATGTTTTGGGGAATTTGGGAGAGAAGTAGTGAAAGAAGTGGGGAAAAAGAAGGGAGAGAGGGTGTATTAAGTGGGTAGCCAGTGAACTCAGCGGTCCCTGAGGGGTTAGCGGCCGCTGAAAATTTAAGTAAATGGGTGGAATAATTTGGAAGAATTTACGTGGGGGTGGTCTGTCACAGCCCAATTTCTTAACCCTTTCTTAGTTAAGTAATTAGAC
>JAPKLX010000228.1:300575-327109 GCA_026898415.1 Leonotis leonurus | reverse complement strand
TCAAATTTAAACTCCCCATCATCATGCTTTAAAATCATACTTTTCTCAAAATAAAACATATAAACATGATAGAGAATGGCTAGTTATCTTTAATTCACAAATCTTTATTTTTGATGGCTTAAGATCACACTATGGTGCTTGGGAGAAGAAAAATTTTTGGTGTTGGGAGAGGAGTATGTTTCGAAAATTATGATGGAGGGAGAAGAAGAAATCTTTGTTTTATGTTTATCAAGAATAGTGCACTAGATTTTTATCCAATAATTAATTTTATTTTGATTTAATTTAATTAAGTGATTATTCATCACTTTTACCACCTTCTAGAATTTTGAAGAATTCTCTTATGTTATTTTCTCTAATCATATTATGATCCTCCATAATATGCTAACACTTTCTCTAAATCATACTTAAGTAACACTTAGGTTACTTATCTTCACCAATTTCAACTATATATCTTAGTCTTAAATTTTTTTATTTTTATTTCTTAAGGATGCAAAGCCTCATTAAATCTCTAATTAGCAATCAATTACTAATTAAATTAGAGGGTATTACATGGTCAGCGGCCGCTGCGGTGTCAGCGACCGCTGATTCAGGATGGCATGGGCGCTGGCGCGGGGCTAGCAAGGGGTCAACAGCTCTGAGTGTGCCGCGGTCGCTGACCCTTGCTCTCGTAAATTTCTTTCGTTTTCTCCTCCGCGGATGCTGAGTGTCCCGTGCTCGTTGACTTTGCCTCTCATCCGAACTTTTTTGAGGTGTGATTTTTTATTTCATTGCGTGTCTCGCCTCGATTTCCTCCTAACTCGGTAACACATATGAACAAAGAAAAATAATAAATATTAACTAACGAAACGAAGAAAATAAACAGAAATATAAAATAAAAAATGGCAAAATGGGAGTGGGTTGCCTCTCACGAAGCGTTTGTTTTACGTCATTAGCTCGACAGGATGGAACTAATTTAACGGGGGATCGGAGATGGGTGTTGACTCCACAACTTCGGACACGGAGTCGCCTTCAATGTACGGTTTTACCCGATGTCCATTCATGGGAAAAGACTCATCCCTTTCGTTACTATATATTTCTACGGCTACGGATGGTAGTATGCCCTTAATCACGAACGGACCGCTCCACCTTGATTTGAGTTTGCTCGAGAATAGTCGAAGTCTAGAATTGAAAAGTAAAACCTTCATTCCCAATTTTAATTCCTTGTGCACAATTCGGCGGTCATGGATCCGCTTCACTTTGTCTTTGTAAATCCATGCACTCTCATATGCCTCGTTTCTAAGCTCATCAAGCTTGGAAATTTGGAGTGATCTCCTCTCGGTGGTATTGTCGAGGTCGTATATCGCTGCCTTGATTGCCCAATATGCTTTGTACTCTACTTCAACCGGCAAGTGGCACGCTTTCCCATACATAAGACGGTACGAGATCATCCCAAGAATGCTTTTGAAAGCCGTCCTATAAGCCCATAAGGCATCGTTTAGCTTGATTGCACAATCTTTGTGGGATGGTTTCACAGTTTTTTTCAATATGGCCTTCACTTGCCTATTGCTCGTTTCGGCTTGCCACGAGGTTTGTGGGTGATATGGGGTGGGGACTTTGTGTGTGATCCCATTCTTCTTCATCAATTTTTCGAACAACTTGTTGTAAAAGTGTTTTCCCCCATCGCTAATGATAGCTCGAGTGAATCCAAATCTACATAAGATGTTTTCCTGCACAAACTTGAGAACAACATTAGCATCACAAGTCCCATTGGGGATAGCTTCAACCAATATAGACACATAATCAACGGCTAATAGAATGTACTCGTATCGAAAAGATTTAGGGAAATGAAATCAATACCCCACACGTCGAAGATTTCGACTACCAAGATCTTTTGAAGAGGCATCTCCAACTCGTTGGCATCTATCGCATGCCAAATAAAATGCTTGAGCGTCCTTGAAGAGAGTTGGCCAAAAGAACCCGCTTTGCAAAACCTTATGTGCTGTCTTTTGTCCTCCAAAATGGCTTCCACATGGGGATTCATGGCAGAAACGGAGCACTTGCCCTTGCTTGGAATCCAGAATGCAACGTCGTATTACACTATCCTTATCTAGTTTGAAAAGGTAAGGCTCCTCCCAAAAATATTGCATGTATACATGAATAAATCGTTTCTCCTCTTGGGAGGTTAGACCGGTTATAAGTGGATTGCATGCTAGGTAATTTACAATGTCGGCATACCAAAGAGTGATTGCAATTTCAGAAATGTTCTCATAAGGAAAATTGTCAGAAGCACAAGATTATCAATATGAGAATGCTCAAGTCTAGAAAGATGATCGGCCACAATATTTTCACTTCCTTTCATATCCTTAATCTCTACGTCAAATTCTTGCAAAAGTAATACCCATTTAATTAATCGAGGCTTAGCTTGGGGTTTAGTCAATAAGTATCTCAAGTCCGCGTGATCACTATGTATAATTACCTTAGATCCTAAAATATAAGATTGAAATTTGTCTAAGGCAAATATTACGGCGAACATCTCCTTCTCCGTGGTGGTGTAGTTTACTTGGTGCCGAGTTAAAGGTCAAACTGGCGTAGTAAATCACACGAAGCATATTATCAACTCATTGACCTAAGACAGCTCCAACTGCAAAATTAGATGTGTCACACATGATCTCGAAAGGAATAAAATAATTAGGGCCAATGACAATGGGGGCAGAAGTGAACTTTTCTTTCAATAGGTTAAAAGCATGAAAACATGAATCACCAAAATTGAAAGGAACATCTTGGGCTAGTAAATGACAAAGTGGTTGACAAATTTTATAAATTTTTTTAATGAAACATCGGTAAAAACCTGCGTGACCTAAGAAACTTCTAATGCCCTTGACATCTCTTGGTGGAGGTAAAAACCTGCGTGACCTAAGAAACTTCTAATCACCTCGATTTTTGCCTTATCAACCTCAATGCCTTTACTAGAAACAATATGGCCTAGAACAATGCCACTTTTAACCATGAAGTGACTCTTTTCTCAACTCAAAGTTAAACCGCTTTTAACACATCTTTCAAGAACTTTCTCAATTTTAATTAAATAATCATTAAAAGATGAGAGAAATACCAAAAAATCGTCCATGAAGATCTCGACAAAGTCCCCTATCATCTCGGAGAATATGGACATCATGGACCTTTGAAAGGTACCGGGTGCATTGCATAGTCCAAATGACATTCTCATATACTCATATGTGCCGAATGGGCTCGTGAACGCCATCTGGGCTTGATCTTCCGGTGTGATGGCAATTTGATAGTATCCTAAAACGCCATCAAGAAAATAATAAAAATCATTTCCGGATAATCTATCCAGCATTTGATCAATAAAAGGGAGAGGAAAATGGTCTTTTTTGGTGGCGGCATTTAATTTGCAGTAGTCAATGCACATCCGCCACCCCGTGACGGGTCGAGAAGGAACAAGCTCTTGCTTGTCGTTTAGGACCAACATGATTCCTCCCTTCATGGGTACCATATGTACCGGACTCACCCACTCGCTTTCCACAATGGGATAGATGATTCCTTCCGCCAACAGTTTAAATGTCTCGTTTAAGTTGTCGTTGGATATCCCTTCATGAGGACTAGATTAAGTTGTTGTTGGCTATCTCGTTTTGGAAAGGCACCTTCCTCAAGATTGATGCGGTGCATGCATGTAGTAGGACTAATGTGGCGAATGTGAGTTAGGCCCCATCCAAAAGCGAGTTTGTGCTTTTTGAGAACTGGAATTAGTAGGTTTTCTTGGTCCTTTATCAGCTCGGTTGAGATAATCACGAGTTTGTTCTCTCCATCTTCCAAGAAAATGTACTTGAGGTGAGTGGGGAGCTTCTTATGTTCTACTTTATCAGGTGTCGGCGCCTCTTTGGGTTTCGCCTGAGTGATAGCTTTTTCGTCAATTTTCTGCACTAAAACTTCTTCACTCATAAAATCCTACAAAATGAGTAGATGGTATGGTGCGACTCCTATGAGCAGAAAAAGACACTTCCTCTCCTAGAACACACATTTTAATTGTGTCATTTTAACATCAATCAAAGTGTTAGTTGTGGCCATGAATGGTCTTGCTAGAAGGAGTGTATGTTCTACACCATTTTCATGCACATCTTCTATCTCTAAAACAACGAAATCAACAGGAAAAATCAATCCACCTACTTGCACTAAAAAATCCTCAATGACATTGTTGGTCCCGAAAGAGCAAGATTTTGTGTGTGTAGGGGGGGGGGGGAGAATACACCAAATACAAACTTTTTAGTTTACTTGACTATTTAACTAGAGAGATTAAGCTTTCTCGAAAGGAGATTTACGTTTGACAGACCAAATCGACGACCAGGTTCACTACCAGATCGACTAGTGATCTGTCCAGACATATTCTCTCTTGTGGTTTACACTAAACAGATAGCAAGAGTCATCTTGTTATCTAATAGAGTGTAGTGTGCGGTATATGGTGGACTTAGTCAGTTGCTCTTATTAGAAAACCTTTGTAAACACTTAGTCAAATAGATTAAGAGATGAATAAAATCAATGCAAGTTTGAATGCAAGTGTAGTGTTAGCAGATAAACAACTGGAAATATAGAATGCGTAAAGTAAAGAACACAGTTATTTTTACGTGGTTCAGGAAACCCCCTACGTCCACGATCCAATTAAAACTAGATTGGATATCCACTACTAAGGATACTCTTTTCTTTATACTCGTTGAGACTGAGCCACAAGTTCCAGTCAAAACTAGAAAGAAACTTGTACACGAATAAGGGTCGTGTCCCTTTACAACCTGCAGATAAATCTGCTACAAAGTACCTTCACATTAATCCACTTAGAGAACTACTAGCTAGCGAAGATAACTTCCTTCTTCTTTTCGATAAGACAGACTTGAATCGAGTTGGGTGTGATTTCGATCACGAACGACTTAGAACGAATTCTAGAATGAGAAATCTCCTCGTTGAATACTTTGATGGTTGAGTAGATTTCTTGACAGAGTATCAGCTTGAAAGTTTGCGCGTAGAATCGTTATTGCATCAATACTCTTCCAGATGTTGTTCCAAGCTTTTATAGGTGTAGAATTTTAAAATTCTAACCATTGAGCTTGATTGACGTGTAATAAATGTTGATTGCTAATCATAGATGTGAATCCCTGATTTGATCCTCTTCCCTTATAGGAATGTTTGACTGAATCTCTTGATTATGGAAAATAGATAGATTGATTGATCTCTTTCCTTTCTTCGTGCTTTAATTGATTGTCTTTCCTTCTTCGTGAGATCTGATGACGTGGTATAAGAGGTGAGTGTCACAGCCCAATTTCTTAACCCTATCTTAGCCAAGAGATTAGGCCATGACTTAACTAACTTGGAAGAAACTCAAGCAATTGATGTTTAAACACAAAGGAACTCAAAATGACTTTCGCGAAAAACAGGGCAGGACTGACACCTCAACTTCGGAAGCTCATAACTTTCTCATATGAACTCCGAATTAAGATCCGAAAGAACCGTTAGAAAGGTATCGAAAAGATCTTTCAAATGACACCAATATCAGAAAATTCGGACAAGTGAAACGTGCAGAAATGGGAAAAATAGAGGCTGCCCTGTTTCTAGAAATTTTCAAGTATTCACAATTGATGAACTTTGAGTTCCCAAACTATCAACGATCATCTCAAACAACCATGAAAGAGACGCAGAACACGTTAACTCACAAAGAAAAGTACCACAATGAGTAACAAAGGCTAACATAATATCATGGTACCAAACGACCAAGTGACGACAAACAAAGGTTCGTAACGGGAACATATCAATATGAATCTCATGGATTAATCAAACGTATCAACATACTAAGGACAATAAGGTGTCAAGTTTACTCATCAACAAGAGTGGATGATCATAAGTACAACAACACTACTTCAACCACTAAATACATATATGGTCAAAACAAAGGGACAACAAGCCCAAAGCCAGCATTCATCTCCATCTTCATCGCCGCTGCTCAACCTGCAAATGTGAATGAATATGCAAGGCATGAGTACGATGTGTACTCAGTGGGCACGTTGCCAAACTTTTCTTAAAAACATGTTCTTGTGACTTGCAATAACTTTCTTTAAAACTGAAACTTTTCATGCTCAACTGTAACATAAATAAAACATGCTGGTGTCTGCAGACAAAATCTTTCATATACACCATATCTACGCACTTCTTGTGTTGAGAGGTAGGCCTCCCTCTCAAACACTATGACCGGCCGATCCGCTCACCGGCTCACGGTCATATATGTGTACACAAACCCTTACCGGCAGCTCGTCCGGCATAGGGCCGATATCGTAATTCTCTCGTAGATAGGCAATGCAATCATGCTAAAAACATGCAAGTCACATCTTTTCAAAATAACATGCAATAGCAAGTTTCATAAATAACATGCATACTTTAAAAGAATGTGCCCACCTGATTGACTTATGTTATATAAGTCGAAGGCTCGTCTTCTTCTTTCTTGGGATTTGTATCTCTTCTTCTTACTCCACTTGTACCTTAATTATATAAATTTGGAGTAGATTAGAAAGACATTATCTCATATAATCTCTTATCTTAACTTAGATTGCTATCAGTTTACTCTCTTTCGGGTCATTGCATCCTTTATCTATTCCATTACGTATCATCTTATAATTACACATACTTATGTATTCTAAGCTTACTTGCATACTTAACTTCATATCTAAGATCTCACACTTAAGAAGTATGTATTCTTCTTTACACTTAAAATTCTAACTTCCACATACATGTCTCTTTAATTCCAACAAACTCACATTATACTTCATATTATTTCCTCATCACAACTATGGTATTAAATTATCCAATTAACTCCTCTACATATGACTTTGGATCATCCCCTTCTCCAAGCATTTTATGATTCTTTATGAAATGATAATTCTTTCTTCAATCTCTTGATCTATCTATGCTTACTATCATCTAATTAACTCTAATTCAACATCACCTAAGCAAATTACCATCAACATATATATAAACCATGAACTTCATACATTCTTAGATTTTTAGAAATCAAATTCTAGTATATGAAAAATTCCCAATAAATTATTCTAAGCTTTATTCATGCCATTGAACTCAATTATGATCTCAAATTACACAAATAAAATCAAAATCTTATTGAAAATTTCTTCCTAATTTTCGGTCACTATGAACATTTAAGATGTTTGAATTTTTGCTCTAATTTCTTTCTCTAATCATATTTATTAGTTCCTAATGACACTTATCCATGCTTAAATCAAACAATTCCATTCAATTTCCACCAATTCAAATTAGGGTTCTTATGGAAGATTTAGGGAAAATCTAATTATTCATCATTTCTAACAATTCTTTGCAAAATCATACTTAGAACATGATGTTCTATTTAATTACTACAACTTATATAAAAATCAACATCATATCTTATGAATTATGAACATAACCTATCATGGATAGATAGACAACCTCTCTTCAAATTCTACAAATTAAAGAGGTAAAGATGATGGAATAATACCTCAAAGGTGATTATCTCTTGAAATTGAGCCTCAAATTTAACTTAGAACTTGAATTATGGAGGAGAAAATTTCTTGTCTATGGAGGAAGTGTGGTGCACGAAAATGAGGGGAAGGAGGAGGTGGAAGATGATGAAATATGATAAGGATGGCTTTCTTATATATTAAGTATAAGATTTTTTTATTAATTAAATAATTTGATAATTATCCACTTAGCTCTAGGGGCTTCTAGAAGGTCCCACCTCCTCGATTTTCGTGCATCGGGATCTTAATGCTGGATTACTCATCTCGACACAAGGAATCCACCGGTTCAGACCGTTCGCGATTCCGAGTTCAGATGAACGAATTATTCGAGTTTTACCTTACCGAATGAATTTAATTACATAAATTCCTTTCTAAAGCAATATTTTCTAACAAAATCCTCATAATAATCTCTTCTATGTATCTTAGAAAATTGGGCTTAATTTATAAATATTGCTACGGCTGTCGAATTCCCAAATTGAATTCCTGCCGAAAACTAATTAAATTATTATCGAAATTGCAATAATAAATTTTTATTCTTTCTTTTATCTGTTTTCAAGCTTAATGGAATTTCTAATTCCATTTTTCTATGTTATCTAATAGATAAAAATTTTCTCTTCTGAGGGGCATGCGTTGTCTGAGTTTATTCTATCTCAACCCCTTTCTTTTATCTCTAATATGGAATTAATAAATTCCATTTTCTTTCTTAACGAAATATTCATAATTCTTTCTTCTAAATCGTATAATAGATTCTTCAAACTCTTCTTAATCTCATATAAATATTCTCTTAGGGATGCAATGCCCTAATTAAGCTTTAATTATCATTTAATTACAACTACAGTATTTCGGGGTACTACAGTGAGACTCTCTCTAAGTACATCAGGTAACATATCGTATACCAGATGACTGAAGAAAACATATCAGAGGACTAAGTCAAATACCAGATAACTTTTTGTATATCTGGTTTTCAACCAAGTCTCCATTCCAGTGATCTGCTTTGGACATGTTCACTCTTCTAAGCTGATCTGGTCAACCAGATCAGGTTCACTTCCCAGCGAGGTGGTCTGGTCCAAGGTTGCTCCAAAAGTTAATGCAAACAACTGGGTGCAATCTTCTTTTGACCAGATTGAGTGACCTTCATCAGGTGATCTGCTTGCCTCAGGTGAGCTAGTCTGATTCGATGATCCAGAACACTATCTAATCAGATGACTTCTATATGACATAATGCTTATAGATTTTTAATTCCTTTAAATTTATTAATCAACTAACCTGGTCTAGATAAGCTTGCTCTCTATCAAATTCATTTAATATCTTAGTGATCTGTTACATGTTGAGCAGGCTGAGTCTAGCAAACAGAACATGAAAATAAGTCTAAGTGTGTTTCGAAAGAACATCATTAAAACTAAATTTTGTGAAGGGTTCCCAACAGACACCTATAGGATATCTAACGGATCTATCGGCCAACTGCAAACACAAGCGAGTAGATTTAAGTTCACCTAATTCCAATTGCTTAAAAATAGAGTACATCATCAAATTAATACCTGCTCCTAAATCTAACATGCCTGATGCTTCCTTACCGTTTCCTATAGCGATTTTGATAACAAAACTACCTGGATCGTACTACTTAGGAGGTAAGGGCTGCTGCATGATGGAGCTCGCCACTTCGGAGACTGTCAGCACTTCTTGATCACCGAATTTTCTCTTCTTCGCTGCCAACTCTTTAAAGAACTTGACATAGGCGGGAACGTTTTGGATGACTTCCAAAATAGGTAAATTCACGTTTACCTTGGACAAAATTTTATAAAAATCCTCGAACTGTTGGTCGTGCTTCGCGTTCCTTAGCCTGCTGGGATAAGGAATCGGTTGAACATAAGGATCCGCTGTCTTGTGCAGTTTCTCGCCGGACTTGGCTCTCCCAACTTCGGGTGGGGGTCCGTCCTCCTTGTCAATGGTGAAAGGTGGCATCTCCACTTTGTTATCCACCATTTTTCCACTCCTCAACACAGTCACAGCTTGAGCTTGATGGGGTTGATGACCCTGCCCGGGAATTTTGCCTATTTGATTATTTTTCTGCAACTTGTTCACTGCACCCGAAATTTTTCCCCTAACAGTCTCAAGGTGTTTGATGGTAGTGTCTTGTGCCTCTCGAGCCTATTTACTCTTTTGCATGAAAGCGGCCAAACTATCTTCAAGAGATGATTTTTAAGGAGGCAGTGTTTGACGTGGAAACTACTGCATTGGATATTGGTGCTGCTGATTCGGAGGGTGATAAAAATGCTGCTACAGTGGAAAATTTTGTTGTTGCGGTTGTGGTGAATAATACGGCTGCGATTGGCGATGGTACTGCGGCTGGAAATTTGGAGCCTACGTCGATTTTGAAAATTCTACGCCCCTTGCCCTTGAAATTGTGGCCTCCACCCCGTGTTTTGCTGATTTCTCCATGTATTTTGCTGAGGGGGTGGTTGAGGCATGAATCCTTATGCGGGATAAATTTTTGTCTCGCCTTCGATAGTCATCTCTGCCATTCGTTGGCACTCTTCCACTATGTGGCCATAGTCCTCACAAATACCGCATGGCTCGGGTGCAGGTTGTTGAACAAATGGTGATGAGGGTCAGTTCATCTTAAATTATTGTAGCTCCCTCATCATATCCGCCATTTGCTTCTTGAGATCAGGACTGGTCGTCACTGCACTGGCCTTCATTCATCGCGGTCGAGAGGATTTTTTTTGCGAACTCACAGCTAGAGTCTCAAAGATCTCATTCATCTCCTCCGCCGTCTTGACTGCAATATTTCATCCCGCTGAATTGTCCACCATAAATTGAGTAGTCTGGAGCAAACCGTTATAGAAGAATTGACATAGCATCTTCGGTGCCATTTAATGGTGGGGGCACTAATGTAGTAGCTCCTGGAATCTATCCCACGCCTCATGGAATGACTCTTCATGAGCTTGTGCGAAATTCATTATCTTAGTACATACCGCTTGAGTTTTGTGATGCGTGTAGTACTTCAAATTGAATTTCTCACAAACCGATGCCCAATTTGTAAGTGATCCGGATTGAAAAGATAGGAACTAAAATTTGGCCCTATCCTTCAAAGTGTATGAGAAACACTTCAATTTGAGCTGGTCCTCCGTCAGTGAGTAAAGTGGGAAAATTTGCACCACCGTGCAATATTCTCAGATGAAAGTCAAGGCATCTTCACTCGTGACTCAATGGTAGGTTGGAAGCAGTGATTGGTGGTGTGGCTTCAATTCGTAGTTACGCACAGCGGTGGAAAGAACAATGGTTGAAGTAGTAGTGGCGCCGAACTTAGGCCTAGTGAAGTTGCCCATGTAGCGCGGTCTCTCGTCAACAATCTCATCGGCCATCTCTTCGAATAAATGCGATAGCAAGAATTCGTCAATGTGCTTGATGTCTTTTTCTACGATGGCTAGGATCTCACGCTTTCGATTTATGTTTTCGATGAAGGGCGTCAAAGGCCTTCTAGCACTGCGGCAACCTTGCATACACAACACTCAATGAAAACGTTACGCATACCAAAATATAGAAGAAATAAGTAAACATAATAAAAAAGAAAAAAAATAATGAATTAAATCGCCTAAAGCCTTCCCCGGCAACGACGCCAAAATGTGTTCGACTAAATTTATTTCGAGTCGCTCGCAATCTAGAAATGATAAGTCAACCTAAGTCGTATTATCAATGAAAACTTAGCAGGACAATTTAATTCTTTGTTCATAAACGAAAGCAAGTAAAAGGATTTTTGAAGGTTTTAAAACTAGGCAAGGAATATAAATAATGAAAGCACATGAAATCTAAGCTAATGAAACGCAGCAATGAAACGAATTGTCTAACTAAGAAATCAATATGTGAATGTAAAAGAGTGCAAGTAACATGGAAATCGGAATAAAAAAAGAATGCGGAACGTGCTTGGAAATTGAGATTGAAAAGAGCGTAGCATAAATAATCAAAGTAAGAAAATGAAAGCATAAACAATTAAACAAACAAGATAATAAACAAAACTGGAATAATAAACGGGAAACGAACTTGATTAATAACTGGAACGATTTGGAATCCATAATAAAAAACTGAAGAAGAACTACGAACTAGAATGTTGTGATCGGCTATCCTTCGAAATCCAATACTAAAACTAATAATGACTAGCTAGAAATTAAAAGTCTCGACCCTAGAACAATAGGTCTAGAGATGCTTAAAAATATAAGTGCAATCGCCTGAAAAAAGGGACTCGAAGGAGGTCTAGAAAACGATCTCTAAAAAGGTCTCGAAAAAGGTGTCCATCGAATGAGAAACGAATCGGGTATTTATAGGCGAGAGAAGAGGTTAACAACCGCTAAAAGTTAACAATTACTGAGTGGCACGGTTATGCTGATCGCGGCCGTGGCTGTTGGACGTTGACCGAGTCAGCCGCGTGGTCAGCGACTGCTGACCCTGGCTCACGCTAGTTCTCGCGCGCTGGATCGGTTGTGGCTTGACCTTGGCACGCACCACCTAGTCAGCGGCCGCTGACTAGTGCTCTCGGCACTAGTCTTTACTCTTTTGTCATTTCTCGATCTTTTCTCGTCTCTTTTCCAACTTTGACACTTGTTTAGACTTGTGATCCTGAGACATAAAATGAAACGTAAATCGAGTCAAAACATCATGCAAAGAGGGAAAACAACACAAATAAAGACACGGAAAATATGAGTTTAGACGATCAAAAAGAGGCTAAACAACTTTTGTGAAATCAATGTGGACTACCATCGACAAGAAAAGAGCTTGTTTCAAGGTTTTATAAGAAACAACATGTAAGTACGTCGAATGAGCGATTGTAGAAGAAGCAGCTGAAGTAGCTCAGGCTGATGCTCACCAACAGGGTGCAGGAATAACAAAACCAGATCAGCCCATGGCTGAGGTTGAACAGCCCACTACTGCACTGGCTGAGGAGGAACCAGTTCATGAACCAGAACATGAACCAGCAGGACAGAGGGTGGGTGGTGTACACACAGATAACATATACACCCCAGCTGTCGCTGCCACAATGGATGAATACGTTGAAATGTCAAATCTGGAAGACATATTGATGACCCAGCATCAATCCCTGTCTAATGCACAAGTGAGAGATCTCATCTCCCAGAAAGTTGACAAGTACATGTTTGGCACTCTTTCCACTGTTCAAGATGAAGCCATCCGCATACTCACAGAGTTCAACGACCACTTGAAGACACATGTCGATCAAGTTGACTCTGACTTGAGGAGAATATGCAGGTTGAAGATTGAAGAAGTTAGCAAGAAAATGGACGATGATCGAGCTGCTGCTGAAGAAAGGAAGGCACAGATCGATCAAAGTCTGTTTACCACTGAGCTCAAAGTCAAAGAAATCTACAAGATTATCACTGCCTTCGCTGAGAAAGAGAAGGACATGGTGCATGCCATAGTGCAAGAACAGACCGATGGCATAACAGCTGACATTCTAAAGGAAGCCATCTCACACACCAAGGCCATATTCAGACAGTTTGAGGTCAATGGGAAGAATTTTGTCGAACGGAAGTTAAGCGAACTGCGCTATCCCACAAAAACAATGATCGACACATATTTCAACGACTTTGGGATTGTCCAGGAAGATGTAGAGCGCCACACAGCCGAACTGTCCAACATTACAAAATCATTTCAAAAGCAGCTTGATGATTCCAACCTCAACATCACATCCCTGCTTACACAGAAGATGGAGACCGACAAAGAGATCAATGCATTGAAGGAAGAGATCTCTTCCCTCCGGACACTTATCAACATGGTTGTTGCTGATGTCGAAAAGGGGGAAGGGACTGGGAAGAAAATAAAGCCATCTGCTGCTGAAAAAGGGAAAGGAAAGGAGATAGCTCAACCGGAGCAGCAAATCACTGCACAAACAGCCAGCCCTCCATCTGCTCCATCTGCTCACACTCAAAAATCTAAATCATCTAGCAGATCGAGCCAAACTCAAAAGAAGAAGAAGAAAACTGGATCCAGCTGGCCATCGACTCACATCAGACCATCTGGAGTGACCAACTGGGTCCCAGTTCACCTAAGAGATGGATGGGAAAGGGCTCAAGAATGCATTCGTTCTCTGCAGATACTTCCTGAAGGAACCTGCATACACTGATGGATCACCTAACGAAGCATTCAATCGATATCTAGACATGAATGATGCTAGTGATCTGGTGGAAGAGATTAGAAAAGCTGCAGCACAAGCTAACATTCAGATCACTGTGCCCGAAAAAGAATACAGATCATGCCCCACCATTCCAGGGACTGATCTACCAGACAAGACATTCCTGCTCACCTTCATTAACCAGCTTGCTGAGAACAGAGGGTACAAGGTGGATGCAGAGGACCCGGACTACATAAGGATCAGAGAGGGGATATACGAGAGTGTCCAGCTTATCTCGGACGAGACCAGAGCAAAGATGAAGAGGCAACAAGAAGAGAAAAGAAAAGGCAGATAGACTCATTTCTCATATCTTTATGATCTACATTTCTTATTTTTTCTTGTCTTGTCTATCTGTAAACTCTATTTGTCTCTTTATTCATATATGAAGCCTTTTGAGTTTCTGATGACAAACACAATATTGTCCAGAACATATATAAAAATATCCTAAACGTTATAAACTTAATAACGAACAAACGTCAATCTAGCTATCAGTCCAGATCGTTCTTTATGTGCTGATAGGAATTATTGTAAAGTGTGGTTTCGACATCATCAAAAAGGGGGAAATTGTTGGGAACCCTAAGGTTTTTTTTAGTTTTGATGATGGTCTTTCGAAACACACTTAGCTATTTTAGAGCTTAAACTGTTCTACGTGTAAAAACAGATCACTAGAGATAAAGTGAATCCTGTTATGGAACAGATTAGGAGATGACTTAATGTGTAAAGGAAATATTCCTTTAGAAGTCAATCTCAACTTAGAATAGGATGAAAGTCAAGATTTCACGCCAAAAGGAATCGATCTGCTGTAAACAGACAGTGACCAGATCGATGCCTACAGCGAGGAACCAGAACGATTGAGTCATCAATCCACCAGCTGACATCATCCTACACATCATATGGTCTTGCCACGACAAGATCAAGTCCATCCAACTGGGATTGGAAAGAAGATCTTCGGTTAACACATAGAAGGAAAGAGACCGTTAGCAATCTGCTTTCCATAACTCAAAGATTGAGTCAACCTTTCCTATATGGCAAGAACAGATATGATGGAAACCATTGATTGGCAATATACCATCTATCTCACGTCAATCAACAAACGGCTAGAATTTCAAATTCAATGCCTATATAGTTGAAGTAAAAGAGATCTGAAAAAAAAATAGAACACACGCGAGCTATACCGTTAATATACTTTCAAGCAAACTACTATCTAGACTTAGAGCTTCAACACTCTGTGATTCTACATCACACCAACCACCTCGATTCAAGTCTGTCTTATCGAGAGAAAGGAGATTACCCTGCTAGCTAGTAGTTTTCTAGTGGTAACGTAGAGGTAATCTGTTGTAAAGGGACACGACCCTTATTTCATGCATAAGTATCATTCTAGTTGTGATTGATACTTGTGACTCGTTCTCCACGAGTATAAAGAAGCAGAGTATCCTAGTATTGGATAATCTGGTCTAGTTTTGACCAGATCGTGGACGTAGGGATTTCCCGAACCACGTTAAACAACTGTGTGCTTTATATTCTTGCATATTTTTTTGTTGTTTATTATTCTAACCCCTTTGCACTATCATTCGTTCTGCATCTCAATCAATCTCTTAAACAATCTGGATAATACTTAAGGTTTTCTAAACAAGAGCAATCGCTATTCCACCATTATTCCGCACTCACTTAACACTCAGAAAGTAATAAGATCACTCTTATTATTAGCTGAGTGTTTTCACTAAGAGAGTAATCTGTTTGGACTAAACTGCTATTGATCTGCATATCGATCTGTCTAGTCATCTTCGAGCAATTTCTTATACAGAATAGCTTGAATTCTCTCATAACTTGTCAAGTAAACTGAAAAGTTTGTATTTGGTGTATTCGCCCCCCCCCCATACACCAAACCTTGCTCTTTCGGGACCAACAAGTGGTATCAGAGCAGTGGTTCAAACTGACCATTGTTTTGTTTCACAAGGTTAAAACCTGCGTGGTCTACTTGAATAGATCTAGGAAAACCTTTTTCATTCACTAGCATATTATCTGTTATGGAGTCATCTGTTGTCAGGGCTTGCGAAGAATTCTCTATCCAATGATATAGAGAATGGAGCTTCAGAATCAAGATGTGTCTTAAAGCACTTCACTGTTTGATGTGGAAAGTAATCGAAGAAGGGCCACTAGCAATTACAGAAGAATCAAATTGTATCACTGATACAGGAGTGGTCAAAGAATCTGTACTAAAGGATCCCAGAAAATACACTTCAGAAGAAAGGAGAGAAGCAAATCTTGATGATTTTGCCAAAGGGATCATCTCCAGCACGGTCAAAGGCATACATCTGGCTAAAATCCAAGATCTGGATACTGCCAAGGAGATGTGGGAAGCCTTAAGAGACCTAGCCCTAGGATCTGAAGTAATGATTGAGAACAAACTGTCTCTTGCCTGCAACAAATATGATGAATTCAAAATGAAACCAGGCGAGACAATAGAACAGATGAAGATGAGATTCACTGGAATTCTCCTTGAGATATCTGCGTTCAAAAAGAACAAATATACTCAAAGGGAGAAGAACATGAAAGTTCTTAGAGCTCTTCCACCAAGCTGGGAGATCTATGCTGCAATGCAACCTCTAAGAGCAGATTTCAATGAACTGTCCACTGAAGCCTTATTTGATCATCTCGAAGGTCATGAATGTGACATTCAAAGAATTCGAGGACCAGATCATCTGTCCAAAAAGGCAGAAAGCAGCTCAAAGAAGGACAAAGAGGTAGCCTTCAATGCGAAGAGCAAACCAGATGATCTTTCTGAGCCTACTACTCCAGATGAAGAGAAAGGCTATGACAAACTCTTAAAAGAGCTCGCAATGATCGCCAAACGAATGGACAAGATGGAGACCAGATCGAAGAAATACAGACGCTTCTACAAAGATAACAAGAGAAACTTCAACAAGAAGTATGACAATGATCGATCTGATGACAAGAATGAGTCCAAGAAGCAGACTGCTAAAACAACAAAGACCTCTAGCTCTACAGACTACACTTGCTTTGAATGTGGCAGAATAGGTCACTTCAAAACAGATTGTCCTGATCTGTCCAGAAGTCAAAGAGAAGAACTAAGAGCTAAAAGAGATCGAAAGCTTAAATATGAGCGCAAAGCCATGATAGCTGAACAGAACTCAAGAAGCTCGAGTCATTTCTCAGATAGCTCATCAGAAAATGATGAAGCTTTCATTGCTGACGACGAAGAAAGCTGGAATGAATGCTATGTGGGATTGGACAACGGTCTAGATGAAGTTGAGGTAAATTCTTGCTACTGAAATTCCTCAGATAATAATAATGATCTTGAACAGGAAAGTGAAGATCAAGCAGAATACTCATGGGATGAAATAGATGAGATGTTCAAAAGTATCAAGAGGCTGTTTAAAGAAGTTGTTGAAGAGAATGACAGATTAAAGAAAGTTGAGCAGACTCTAAGCACAGCAAACACGCAATTTGTTGCTAAAATAAACGATCTGGAAGAACAGATCAAGAGTAAAGACAGTGAGATCCACTCACTTAACTCAAAAGTTAAGGATCTGGTTACAAGAAACAATGTTGCTGAGGAAAAGATCAAGAAAGGAAAAGAAATGATTTACAAGAGTGATGAGCGTGCCAAGTTGCTAATCAATCTGCAACAAAAAGGCACATCTGGATTAGGATATCCAGGTCACTCAGAAAAGTCCTCTAGAACCATAAACTTCGTACCAGAAAGGAAGCAGATACCAGATCAAGTGAAAGACTTGAAAAACAAGAAAGGTTATCCTCAAAAGATGATAATAAAAGATGCGAAGAACAGGCAGTATCATCAAACAAAGGGACAACCAGTTCACTACACAGAAACAGATTGGCTTCAAAAAGCAAATGTCAACAGGACAAAAATTGTCAACAGGACAGTACCTACTAAGAAAGGATTGAAGAAAGATGGAATAGAGAGATATCATCCATCTAAAATTCACTCTATATCTAAAGTTGATAATGAGGGGAACATCATTACCTGCTATATTTCTGTTCCTAACCCTAGAATGTTCTGGATTCGAAAAGGAATGTTTGCTAATAATCAAGCACCCAAATGTTGAAAGGGTAGCTAAGTTTAATTAATTGCAGGATCAAAGAACTGCAAGAAGGAGTAAGGTTGCAAGAGGAACCATCTGGATAATAGATAGTGGTTGTTCAAAACACATGACATGTGACAAGAACCTACTATCAGATTACATAGAGAAACCAGGACCACAGGACACTTTTGGATGTAATTCAAAAGGATATACCAGAGGGTATGGAAACATCAAAGTTGACAAGACCACTATCACTAATGTGTCATATGTTGAGGGTCTTAGTCACAATCTGTTTTCTGTAAGTCAGTTTTGTGCTAATGGTAATCAGATTGTTTTTAATACTAACAACTGTCTGGTGAAGAACAAGGAAGGAGATGAAATACTCCTTACCGGTAAACTGCAGGATAGATTATATATTGTCCAGTGGACAAATCAGATCGAGACCTGCTTAGTCACTAAGACTGTATCAGAAACCAACTGGTTATGGCATAAGAGACTAAGCCATCTAAACTTTAAATCAATCAACAGGATTGCCAAGGAAAAGTTAGTGGAAGGACTACTAGATCAAGTGTATGATAAAGATCACATATGTGATGCATGTCAAGCTGGAAAGCAAACCAGATCATCTTTTACAAGCAAAATAGCTCACTCAACATCAAGGATACTGGAGCTGTTACATCTTGATCTGTTTGGACCAGTCAAACCACTAAGTATTAATGGAAGAAAGCACACATTGGTAATCATAGATGATTACTCAAGGTTCACTTGGGTCATCTTTTTGTTAAAGAAGAAAGAGACTCTAGACAAGCTCCCTGACTTCCTTCACAAGATCACAAAACAGAAAGAGATGAGTATAACCTCTATCAGAACAGATCGAGGAACAGAATTTCTCAACCAGAAGATTGAAGCATACTGCAACAAGATGGGAATCACTCATCAAACATCTGCTGCTCGAACTCCCCAACAGAATGGAATTGTTGAAAGGAGAAACAGATCACTCAAGGAAGCAGCTCGCACAATGCTCAATGCAACAAATCTACCAAAGAAATTCTGGGCAGAAGCTATATACACAGCCTGCTATACTCAAAACAGATCATCCGTCACAATAAGACACGGAAAAACACCATATGAGATTTGGAACAGCAGAAAGCCTAAGATTTCCTAATTTCGATCTTTTGGCTGTCTGTGTTACATACACAATAATGGGAAATCACAACTGAAAACTTTTGATAGCAAAACTGACCCTGGAATATTCTTAGGATATTCTGATGTTAGTAAAGCTTATCGAGTTTACAATAAGAACTCTCATATTGTGGAGGTAACACCTCATGTTGTTTTTGACGAGTCTACTATTAAGTACAGGTCACCAGATGAAAAGCAGACAGAAAACCAGGTGACTACCAGAAGGATGAATGAACTACTACTTGAAGATATTCTTGTCTAGAATTCAAAAAGTGAAGATGAAGAAATTGTCACTCCACCTGTTGCTGAAGAGATCATACAGCAAGGGGGAATATCACAACACAATCTGGATGAAAACAGATCATCAACAGAAAACAATGAAACAATCATTACAAACGATGATCAACATGAAAATCCAAATTCAGAAGAAAGTCTAGATGAGAATCCATTCCAAACCATATCAACAACACACCCTGAGTTTGAGGAACCAACAGATCAACATGATCCTGAAATATCTGATGAAGAGATGACCAGAAGAAGAAGATGGATACAAGACCATCCATCAGAACAGATCGTTGGGAACCCATCAGATCGTGTGAAGACCAGAAGAATGCATGGAGAAAGTGCATTGTTAAGTTGTTATCTCTCTCGCATGGAGCCATCTGATGCATATGAAGCACTTCAAGATGCAGATTGGATAACAGCAATGCAAGAAGAACTCAATGAGTTCAAAAGGAATGAAGTCTGGTATCTCGTGGACAGACCCAAACACCAAGGTGTGATTGGTGTAAAATGGGTGTTCAAAAATAAGCGAGATGAGAATGGTGAAGTAGTCAGAAACAAGGCTAGATTGGTAGCTAAAGGCTATAATCAACAAGAAGGCATTGATTTTGATGAAACATTCGCACCAGTAGCCAGATTAGAAGCTATAAGGCTATTTCTAGCATATGTTGCTTACAAACGGTTCAAAGTATACCAGATGGACGTCAAAAGTGTCTTCCTTAATGGCATCCTTGAAGAAGAAGTATATGTGGAACAACCACCTGGATTTGAAGAGGCAGATCCAGATCAGAAAGTATACAGACTGGCTAAGGCAGTCTATGGTCTAAAACAAGCCCCTGGAGCTTGGTATGAGACCTTATCAACCTTCCTACTAGAATCTGGTTTCAGAAGAGGATCTGTTGACAAGACTTTGTTTATCATCAAAGTCAAAGAAAACATTCTCTTAGTCCAGATCTATGTAGACGATATCATCTTTGGATCTCAATCTACCTATCTGTGTGACAAATTTGCTGAACTTATGAAAAATAAGTACCAAATGTCCATGATGGGAGAAATGAGCTTCTTTTTAGGTTTGCAGGTCAAGCAGCTACCAGATGGTATCTTTATTAATCAGACAAAATACATCAACGATCTGCTGACCAAGTTTGGGTTAAAAGACAGTAACCCAGTAAAAATCCCAATGCAAACAAATGGGAAAATTGATCCAGATCCAGAAGGAAAACCAGCAAACATTACTCAATACAGAGGGATCATAGGATCATTACTATACCTAACTGCCAGTAGACCTGACATCACATTTGCAGTAGGTGTATGTGCAAGATATCAAGCAAATCCCAAAGAGTCTCACATGGAAACAGCTAAGAAGATACTAAGATATCTTAAGGGAACAGCCCATGTAGGATTATGGTATCCATGTGAAGACAATTTTGAGCTAACTGGATATACTGACTCAGAGTATGCTGGATGTAAACTGGACAGAAAGTCAACATCTGGTACATGTCAGTTTCTAGGAAATAAACTGATTTCTTAGTTCTCAAAGAAACAGACATCAGTTGCCACCTCAACTACAGAGGCAGAATATATGACAGCTGGAAGTTGTTGTGCACAAATATTGTGGTTAAGACAACAGCTTAAAGATTATGAGATTGATGTCAAGGAAATACCAATTTTCTGTGATAGTTCAATTGCTATAGCAATCACACAGAACCCAGTGTTGCACACCAGATGCAAACATGTGGATGTGAGACATCACTTCATAAGAGACCATGTTGAAAGGAAACATGTACAGATTGAGAAAATACACACTGAAGTTCAGAGAGCAGACATTCTCACTAAGGCATTACCAGAAGAAAGATTTAAGATGCTTTGTGGAAAACTAGGACTTTTAAATCTTGGAGAAAGGACCAGATTGATCTAAACCAGATCAAATTCAATATTCCAACAGGGAATCAAAACCAGATCATCATGGTCCAGATTGATAAAATCCAGATCACGTAAAATTCCAACAGGGAATTGACACCAGATCACTGAGTATATGTCAATAACGATTAATCAAATTCCAACTGGGAATTAGTAAAGGAGTCAAAACACCAGATTGAACAGTAGCACAACCAGATCGATAGTTCTCACTATGCAAGAGATCGACCTTGACCAGATTACTAAATGTCACGTGGATATTAATTTAATATATTTCTTATTAATTATCCCATTACTTGGTTAAGGGGGAAAGGTCAACTATATATGGCGACTAATTATACAAAATATCTAATTTTTGACACTAGATATCATATCTTTTATTTTTGGTGATTAAGTACAGTAATTGGGAAACGTGATCGAGGAAATATCTTCCAAATCAAGAAAAAGGGAGAAAATGACTGCAACAAAAACAACGCGCCACGTCACAACCGTTTGATCAAGCGCGTGCATCACACGATAAAGAGGCGGTTATAGACTGTAAACCTAGAACATGGAAAGGCGGGAAAAGCTGAAAAAGGGAAGGATTTCTGAATATTTTATTCCTTTACTTATCTTCTCTTTCGTTTATATGCTTGATAAGTTGTTTCATCTATCACTTACACTTATATTTCTCGAAACACTTAGCAAAATTTCCTCTCTTTCAAACTCTCTCTACTTTCGAAATTCACTCTGTTTTAGTAACAATGGCACCCAAATCCTCTGTTTTTCTTGACCAAGCGAACTTTCTGAAACCATATCTGCACCAAGACCTTTTCGCCACTCTTGATACCTTCGGGTTTCACAAACTAGAAAAGGCTTTTGACCTTGTTCGCCAATGCAAAGGTTCACTATTTTATGGTTTTATTGTGATTTGTGCTATGTTACTTTTCAATCATGCGTTTTGAAATGTTTTCTTTTCTCATCTGCATATACGAATGGATATGGTTACTGTGATATAAACTGCTAGACTGCATAAACTGTTTTGGGCACTTATACTTCACTGATGGAAGGATAGTGCTCACATATGCTCTTCTGTGTTTCCTGTAGGCTTTCACAATATTATCACTTCACACCCAGTTCATTTCCTACCCAAGGATGTTGCTGCTTTCTACCTCTCATGGAAGGGAGAGAGGGGTGGAGACGAGGCAACCATCAGGGTGAGTAAAGGGAACACTATCAGCAACACCTCGTACAACGTCATCAACATCATCAACGACGTTTACAAAGTGAAAGATGAAGGTCTTGACCTTGGGGAAATCACTGCAGAACAGCTGCAAGAAGCTGTGGAGATAGTGATGATCATACCCATCCAATATACAAACAGGATGTTTGTCCGTGCACTTCTCGCTCCAGAATTCAGAATTCTGTTTGAATTCGTACAGCGAATCTTTCTCAACCACAATGGATCCTACGACCAGGTTACTCCTGAGAAATTCAGGATCCTAGCAGCAGTGGTACTCAACCTGCCAGTGAACTGGAGCAGGATTTTATTTGATCTCTTGGCCAAGGAAGCCAAGATGATCCTGTTCGTGAAAGGAGGATCCCCTGGCATTGAAGTGAAGCGCAGTAGCTTGAGACACTCAACGAAAATAAGCTTCATGCTGGAAACATTCTTCCCTAACCACCAGTGGGATACTGCTGTTGAATTCAACACCAGACAGCACTTCCCCAAGGACCAGCATCAGATAGAAATGTCAATGGGAATTTCAGCAAATCTGATTGCCAGGGTTAAAGACTCAGTAGTCTTTAATGCGCTGATGGAGATGGGAAATTCGAATCCTATCTGGATTCCTCCATCTGTTCCAGCAGATCGACCCACCAAATCCAAAATTACAAAGGAGAAACCAATCGAGAAGACACCCACCAAGAGGACCACCAGAAGATCTAGCTCGATTGACACAGATATCTCCACAGCAGCCCAGCCACCTAAAACCAAGCGCAGACGACTTCAGAAGCTTATAGACGAAGTCCAGGCTGAGGTACCTGCTGCAGCTGAAACCATTCTCCCTCAACAGGAGGTTGAGGAAGAAGAAATTCAGTTGGGTGGTCCACCAGAGGATGTGGACCCCATTTCATCTGTGCATCTAGATCAGTCCAAGGACTTCTCTCCAGCACACTCCACCAGTCCATCGTCTGCAGAACCACTTGAGCAGATCGATGAGGTTTCAGAAGGAGAGGATGCATCATCTGGTGAAGATGAAGAAAAGCACAAGGCTAAAACAGTTGTAAAACTACTTGAAGCAGAGGCAGATCGTGCTGTTCTCAAACGATTTCCAAGCATCCAGCTCACTCCTGAGAGCTATGATGCAGCAAAGAGAGTTCAACTCCTGCTTCTTATCAAGGATAAGGAGTTCTATGTACTGGATGCTCTACTCAAGGTTAAATCCATAGATGCGCTGAAAGCAGAAGAAGCCATCTTCTTAAACACATTCGGAGTTTCTTCCATCACAGAACTACGAGAATCTTTTCCCCAAGACATACTAGCCATATCCCAGCACGAAGCCATCAAGTTAAAGATCGATCTGAGATCTTTGTATGAGAAGGCTGGGATGCTGCAATTCTTCGAAAGTATAACCTCTGATCACGAAGATGAAGAGATTGTTGAAGCGATTGTAGAAGAAGCAGCTGAAGTAGCTCAGGCTGATGCTCACCAACAGGGTGCAGGAATAACAAAACCAGATCAGCCCATGGCTGAGGTTGAACAGCCCACTACTGCACTGGCTGAGGAGGAACCAGTTCATGAACCAGAACATGAACCAGCAGGACAGAGGGTGGGTGGTGTACACACAGATAACATATACACCCCAGCTGTCGCTGCCACAATGGATGAATACGTTGAAATGTCAAATCTGGAAGACATATTGATGACCCAGCATCAATCCCTGTCTAATGCACAAGTGAGAGATCTCATCTCCCAGAAAGTTGACAAGTACATGTATGGCACTCTTTCCACTGTTCAAGATGAAGCCATCCGCATACTCACAGAGTTCAACGACCACTTGAAGACACATGTCGATCAAGTTGACTCTGACTTGAGGAGAATATGCAGGTTGAAGATTGAAGAAGTTAGCAAGAAAATGGACGATGATCGAGCTGCTGCTGAAGAAAGGAAGGCACAGATCGATCAAAGTCTGTTTACCACTGAGCTCAAAGTCAAAGAAATCTACAAGATTATCACTGCCTTCGCTGAGAAAGAGAAGGACATGGTGCATGCCATAGTGCAAGAACAGACCGATGGCATAACAGTTGACATTCTAAAGGAAGCCATCTCACACACCAAGGCCATGTTCAGACAGTTTGAGGTCAATGGGAAGAATTTTGTCGAACGGAAGTTAAGCGAACTGCGCTATCCAACAAAACAATGATCGACACATATTTCAATGACATTGGGATTGTCCAGGAAGATGTAGAGCGCCACACAGCCGAACTGTCCAACATTACAAAATCATTTCAAAAGCAGCTTGATGATTCCAACCTCAACATCACATCCCTGCTTACACAGAAAGTGGAGACCGACAAAGAGATCAATGCATTGAAGGAAGAGATCTCTTCCCTCCGGACACTTATCAACATGGTTGTTGCTGATGTCGAAAAGGGGGAAGGGACTGGGAAGAAAATAAAGCCATCTGTTGCTGAAAAAGGGAAAGGAAAGGAGATAGCTCAACCGGAGCAGCAAATCACTGCACAAACAGCCAGCCCTCCATCTGCTCCATCTGCTCACACTCAAAAATCTAAATCATCTAGCAGATCGAGCCAAACTCAAAAGAAGAAGAAGAAAACTGGATCTAGCTGGCCATCGACTCACATCAGACCATCTGGAGTGACCAACTGGGTCCCAGTTCACCTAAGAGATGGATGGGAAGGGCTCAAGAATGCATTCGTTCTCTGCAGATACTTCCTGAAGGAACCTGCATACACTGATGGATCACCTAACGAAGCATTCAATCGATATTTAGACATGAATGATGCTAGTGATCTGGGGGAAGAGATTAGAAAAGCTGCAGCACAAGCTAACATCCAGATCACTGTGCCCGAAAAAGAATACAGATCATGCCCCACCATTCCAGGGACTGATCTACCAGACAAGACATTCCTGCTCACCTTCATTAACCAGCTTGCTGAGAACAAAGGGTACAAGGTGGATGCAGAGGACCCGAACTACATAAGGATCAGAGAGGGGATATACGAGAGTGTCCAGCTTATCTCGGACGAGACCAGAGCAAAGATGAAGAGGCAACAAGAAGAGAAAAGAAAAGGCAGATTGACTCATTTCTCATATCTTTATGATCTGCATTTCTTATTTTTTCTTGTCTTGACTATCTGTAAACTCTATTTGTCTCTTTATTCATATATGAAGCCTTTTGAGTTTCTGATGACAAACACAATATTGTCCAGAACATATATAAAAATATCCTAAACGTTATAAACTTAATAATGAACAAACGTCAATCTAGCTATCAGTCCAGATCGTTCTTTATGTGCTGATAGGAATTATTGTAAAGTGTGGTTTTGACATCATCAAAAAGGGGGAAATTGTTGGGAACCCTAAGGTTTTTTTTTAGTTTTGATGATGGTCTTTCGAAACACACTTAGCTATTTTAGAGCTTAAACTGTTCTACGTGTAAAAACAGATCACTAGAGATAAAGTGAATCCTGTTATGGAACAGATTAGGAGATGACTTAATGTGTAAAGGAAATATTCCTTTAGAAGTCAATCTCAACTTAGAATAGGATGAAAGTCAAGATTTCACGCCAAAAGGAATCGATCTGCTGTAAACAGACAGTGACCAGATCGATGCCTACAGCGAGGAACCAGAACGATTGAGTCATCAATCCACCAGCTGACATCATCCTACACATCATATGGTCTTGCCACGACAAGATCAAGTCCATCCAACTGGGATTGGAAAGAAGATCTTCGGTTAACACATAGAAGGAAAGAGACCGTTAGCAATCTGCTTTCCATAACTCAAAGATTGAGTCAACCTTTCCTATATGGCAAGAACAGATATGATGGAAACCATTGATTGGCAATATACCATCTATCTCACGTCAATCAACAAACGGCTAGAATTTCAAATTCAATGCCTATATAGTTGAAGTTAGAAATCTGGAGTAAACATAGAACATACGCGCGAGCTAAACTGTTGTTATACCTTCAAGTAATCTGCTATCTAGACTTAGAGCTTCAACACACTGTGATTCTACATCACACCAACCACCTCGATTCAAGTCTGTCTTATCGAGAGAAAGGAGATCACCCTGCTAGCTAGTAGTTTTCTAGTGGTAACGTAGAGGTAATCTGTTGTAAAGGGACACGACCCT
>JAPKLX010000228.1:260969-295575 GCA_026898415.1 Leonotis leonurus | reverse complement strand
AATGGTATGGACCATGTCTTTCTCCTTCTTTGCGAACTCTGTGACTATCTTGTACATTTCTTGGACTTTTAGCTCCATAGTCACCAGAGTCTGATCGATCTGTTCCTTCCTCTGTTCGGCAGCAGATCGATCATCGTCCATCTTCTTGCTCAGTTCTTCAAGTTTCATCCTGCACACTCTTCTCAAGTCTGAGTCAACCTGATCAACATGGGATTTCAGATGGTTGTTGAACTCAGTGAGAATGCGAGTGGCCTGATCTTGGACTGTGGAGAGCGTTCCATACATGTACTTATCCACCTTTTTGGAAATTAAGTCTTTTACTTGTTCGTTAGACAGTGATTGATGCGGGGTCATCAATATGTCCGCCAGGTTCGTCGTCTCCATGAATTCTTCCATTGATGCTGCGACAGCGGGGGTGTATATATCATCAGTCAGCTAACCACCCACCCTCTATCCAGCTGGTTCAGCCTCCTCTCGTGGATAATTCACCACTGCAATTTTGATATTGTTCTTGGCTGGTTGCCCCTCAGCCTGTACAGTGGTTTCCACTATCTGTTCTGCAGCATCAGCTTGATGCTGATCTGGTTCTGTTTCTTGTATAGCTGCACCCTATTGGTGAGCTTCAAAAGGTCCTTCTTCAATTCTTTCAACTTCCTCAACTCCTTCAACCACTTCCTCATCAATGCTTTTATAGAATTCTAGCATTTCTGTCTTTTCATATATAGATCTGAGGTCGATCTGGAGTTCTCGGGCCTCAAATTTTGCCATGGCCAGGATATCTGGTCTATAAGTGTCCCTCAACTTAGCAATTGAGGAGGCAGTAAAGACGTTGAGCAAAGTGGCCTCTTCTGCCTTGAGGGCATCAATTGATCTGGTCTTCAGAATGGCGTCCAGCACATAAAATTCTTTGTCTTTGATGAGCAGAAGGAATTTTAGTCGTCATGCTGCTTCGTAGCTCTCAGGAGTGAGCTTGATCCCAGGGAAAGTTTTAAGTATGGAGTGATCTGCCTCAGCTTCTAGAAGCTTCACCACGGTCTCTGCCTTTTTCTTCTCCTCATCCTCATCGGAGGATTCTTCTTCACCTTCAACATCCTCATCGATCTGCTCCAAAGGTTCAGCAGAGGATGGACTTGCAGTATGAGCGGGTGAGAAGTCTTTTCCTTGACTTGGGTCCATGGAGGAGATGGGGACAACATCCTCTGGTGGCCCCCCTACCAGTATCCTCTCATCCACAGTCTCTTCCTCCTGTTGAGGGATGGTAGTTTCTTTAACCTGGACTTCCTCCACAGTTTCAGACAGCTTTTGTAGCTTCCTTCTCTTGGGTTTCGGTGGTTGGGCTGCGATGGATGCATCTGTGTCCACAGAGCTGGCTCTCCTTCTAACTCTCTTGGTAGGGGTTCTTTCGACTTGTTTCTCTTTTGTAACTTTTGACTTTGTAGACTTCTCAGCTGGAGCAGATGGTGGAACCCAGATTGGGTTGGAGCTTCCCATCTCTATCAGCGCGTTGGCAAAAACAGGGTCTGTTACCCTTGCAATCAGATTGGCAGAAATGCCCTTAGACATTTCAATTTGATGCTGGTCCTTCGGAAAGTGCAATCGGGTGTTGAATTCAATAGAGGTATTCCACTTGTGCTGTTTGAAGAATGACTCCAACATATAGCTAATTTTGGTGGAGTGTCTTAAACTGCTCCTTCTCACCTCAATTCCAGGACTTTCTCCCTTAATGAAGGTGATCATCTTGGCCTCCTTTGCCAATAGATCGAAGAGGATTCTGCTCCAGTTCACCGGTAGATTCAACACGACAGCTGCTAGAATCTTGAAATTTTCGGGAGTGACCTGGTCGTAAGAACCATTGTGGTTCAAGAAAATTCTTTGGACGAATTCAAAAATTATCTTGAATTCTGGCGCAAGAAGTGGCCTATTGAACATCTTGTTCGTGTAGCGAATGGGCACTACCATCACCATCTCTATTACGTCCTGAAGTTGTTCTTCGGTAATGTCTCCCAGAGTGAGACCTTCGTCCTTTAACTGGTAAACCTCATCAATAATATTCAGTACATTATAGGTAGTGTTGTTGATGGTGTTGCCTTTGCTGACCCTAATTGTAGCTTCATTCCTGCCTTTCTCTCCTTGCCACGAGAGATAAAAGGCCGCAACTTCTTTTGGTAGAAGGTGGACAGGGTGTGTAGTAATTATGTTGTGAAATCCTACAAAGGAATCAAAACAATAGATATGAGCACTATCTTTCCATCAATGAAGTATGAGTGCCCAATAACAGTTTACAGATTATTGAGTTCAAAAAAAAATGCAATACAAATGTACATAAGCATGCAAATAGATAAGACCGATTTCAGTGCAAGTTTAATGAATTCCAAAGCGTTCAAGATATAGAGCAGTTAAAAGAAAATTCATAAATTTAAAACCTTTGCAACGTCTAACAAGGTCGAAGGCCTTGTCCAGTTTGTGAAACCCGAAGGTATCAAGAACAGCATACAGGTCTTGGTGAATGTAGGGTTTCAAAAAGTTCACTTGCTCAAGAAATAGGGAAGATTTAGGTGCCATATTGGTAAAAACAGGTATGGTTTTGAAGATTTGAAAGAGTTTGGGAGGAAGAATATTTCGCTAAGTGTTTAAGGAAGAAGAACAGTGTATGTGATAGTCGAACCGCCTTATCAGAATGTATATATATAGATAGATAAGTGATAAAAATGAGTAATATATTAATTGATATTCTTCCATTTTTCAGCTATTTCCCGCCTCTTGAGTTATAGGCTTAAGGTCTATTTTTTTCTCTTCTCTGCGTTTGATACACGTGCTTGATCAACGGCTGCAGTGAGGCGCGTGTTTGTTACACCCGTTGATTTTCTTCATTTTTCTTAGTTTGGTAAATATCTCCTCGATCACGTTTCCCAGACACTGTACTTAATCATCAAAAAATAAAAGATTTGGTATATTATGTCAGAATTTAGATACATAGGCTAAAGGTTAATCGCCGTATCTGTTTGACTTTCCCCCTTGACCAAGTAATGGGGATATTAATAGAAGGATTTAATTAATATCCACGTGGCATCTAGTTATCTGGTCCATATCGATCTCATAATTAACAGACTGTTGTTAATATTATCGATCTGTTTATGCTACTTTCAGGTTTTGGACACCAATCTTGTGTGATGATCTACTAATAATTCCCGGTTGGAATTTAATGATCTGTTTGATCATTAACATGTACTTAGTGATCTGGTGTCAATTTCCAATTGGAAATTTCTATGATCTGGTCAATATCAATCTAGATTAAGTCAATCTGGTTCTGATTCCCTGTTGGAATATGATGATCTTGTGTTAATTCCCAGTTGGAATTTTACATGATCTGTTCTAAGATTATCTGGTCCTTTCTTCCAGATTTAATAATCATAATTTCCTACAAAGCATCTTGAATCTCTCTTCTAGTAATGCTTTAGTAAGGATGTCAGCTCTCTGTACTTCTGTGTATTTTCTCGATCTGTACATGTTTTCTTTCAACATGATCTCTTATAAAGTGATGTCTCACATCCACATGTTTACATCTAGTATGTAAAACAGGATTTTGTGTGATAGCTATAGCACTTGAGCTGTCACAGAAAATGGGTATCTCCTTGACATCAATCTCATAGTCTTTGAGTTGTTGTCTTAACCAGAGTATTTGTGCACAACAACTTCATGTTGCCATATATTCAGCCTCTGTGGTTGATGTAGCAACAGATGTCTGTTTCTTTGAGAACCAAGAGATCAGCTTATTTCCTAAAAACTGACATGTGTCAGATGTTGACTCTCTATCTAACTTGCATCCAGCATAATTTGAATCTGTGTATCCAGTTAGCTCAAAGTTGTCTTCACAATGATACCATAATTCTATATGAGCTGTTCCCTTAAGATATCTTAATATCTTCTTAGCTGCTTCCATGTGAGACACTTTGGGGCTTGCTTGATATCTTGCACATACTCCTACTGCAAATGTGATGTCAGGTCGACTGGCAGTTAGATAGAGTAATAATCCTATGATCCCTCTGTACTGAGTGATATTAGCTGGTTTTCCCTCTGGATCAGGATCAATTTTCCCGTTGGTCTGCATTGGGATTTTAACTGGTTTACTGTCTTTGATCCTAAATTTAGTCAGCAGATCGTTGATGTACTTTGTTTGATTAATGAAGATGCCATCTGGTAACTGCTTGACCTGCAAACCTAGAAAGAAACTCATTTCGCCCATCATGGACATTTGATACTTATTTTTCATAAGTTTAGCAAATTTATCACATAAATAGGTGGATTGAGATCCAAAAATGATATCATCTACATAGATCTGTACTAGAAGGATATTTTCTTTGACTTTGATGATGAACAGAGACTTGTCAACTGATCCTCTTCTGAATCCAGATTCTAATAGAAATGTTGATAATGTCTCATACCAAGCTCTAGGGGCTTGTTTGATACTATAGACTGCTTTTGTCAGTCTGTATACTTTCTGATTTGTATCTGCTTCTTCAAATCCAGGTGGTTGTTCCATATAGACTTCCTCTTCAAGGATACCATTTAGAAAGGCACTTTTGACATCCATCTGGTATACCTTGAACCTTTTGTGTGCAGCATATGCTAGGAACAACCTTATAACTTCTAGTCTGGCTACGGGTGCAAATGTTTCATCAAAATCAATGCCTTCTTGTTGATTATAGCCTTTAGATACTAATCTGGCTTTGTTTCTGACTACTTCACCATTTTCATCTCGTTTGTTTTTGAACACCCATTTTACACCTATTACTCCTTGGTGTTTGGGTCTGTCCACGAGATACCAAACTTCATTTCTTTTGAACTCATTTAGTTCTTCTTGCATTGTTGTTATCCAATCTGCATCTTGTAGTGCTTCATGAGCATCAGATGGTTCAATGCGAGAGAGATAACAGCTTTACAATGCACTTTCACCATGCATTCTCCTTGTTTTCACACGATCTGATGGGTTTCTAACAATCTGTTCTGGTGGATGATCATGTATCCATCTCCTTCTCCTGGTCATCTCTTCATCAGATATCTCAGGATCAGGTTGATCTGTTGGATCCTCAAATTCAGTGTGAATTGTTGATGAAGCTTGAAATGGATTCTCATCTATTCTTTCTTCTGGAATTAGATTTCCAGATTGATCATTGTCTGCAATGACTGTTTCATTGCTTTCAGCGGGTGATCTGTTTTCATCCAGTTCAAGTTGGATTGTTCGCCCTTGCTGTATAACTTTTTCAGCAATTGGTGGAGTGTTGATATCTTCATCATCACTTTTTGAATTCCAGATAAGAATATCTTCAAGTAGCAATTCATTCATCTTTCTTGTAGTCATCTGGTTCTCTGTCTGTCTATTATCTAGTGACCTGTACTCAACAATAGACTCATCAAAAACAACATGAGGTGTTACCTTCACAATATGAGAGTTCTTATTGTAGACTCGATATGCTTTACTAACATCAGAATATCCTAAGAATATTCCAGGGTCAGTTTTGCTATCAAAAGTCCTCAATTGAGATTTCCCATTATTGTGTATGTAACATAAACAACCAAAAGTACGAAAGTAAGAGATCTTAGGCTTTTTGTTGTTCCAGATCTCATATGGAGTCTTTCCATGTCTGAGTGTAATTGATGATCTGTTCTGAGTATAACAGGCTGTGTAGATAGCTTCTGCCCAGAATTTCTTGGGTAGATTGGTAGCATTTAGCATAGTACGAGCTGCTTTTTTTAGTGATCTGTTTCTCCTCTCAACAACTCCATTTTATTGAGGTGTTCTGGCAGCCGAGGTTTGATGAGTGATTCCCATCTTGTTGCAGTATGCTTCAATCTTCTGGTTGAGAAATTATGTTCCTCGATCTGTTCTGATAGTAGCTACACTCACCTCTTTCTGTTCGGTGATCTTGTGTAGAAAATCAGGTAGTTTGGCCAGTGTCTCTTTCTTCTTTAACAGAAAGATGACCCAAGTGAACCTTGAGTAGTCATCTATGATTACTAAGGTGTATTTTCTCCCATTTATGCTTAGTGGTTTAACTGGTCCAAACAGATCCAGATGCAAAAGCTCCAGTATTCTTGATGTTGAGTGTGCTGTTTTGCTTTTAAAGGTTGATCTGGTCTGCTTCTCAGCTTGACAAGCATCACATATATGATCTTTATCATATACTTGATCTGGTAGTCCTTCTACTAATTTTTCTTTCGCAATCCTGTTGATTGACTTAAAATTTAGGTGACTTAATCTCTTGTGCCATAACCAGCTTGTTTCTGATACAATTTTAGTGATTAAGCAGGTCTCGGTCTGGTTTGTCCACTGGACAATATATAGCCTATCCTGCAATTTTCCGGTAATGAGTATCTCATCTCCTTCCTTATTCTTCACAAAGCAGTTGTTAGTATCAAAAATGATCTGATTACCGTTAGCACAGAATTGGCTTACAGAAAATAGATTGTGACTGAGACCCTCAACATAAGAAACATTTAAGATGGTGGTCTTGCCAACTTTTATATTTCCATATCCTCTAGTGTATCCTTTTGACTTACATCCAAAGGTGACCTGTGGTCCTGGTTTTTCTATGTAATCTGATAGTAAATTCTTGTCACATGTCATGTGCTTCGAACACCCACTATCTATTATCCAGATTGCTCCTCTTGCTATCTTATTTCTTCTTGCAGTCTTCTGGTCCTGCAATTAATTACACTTAGCTACCCTTCAACGTTTGGGTGCTTGGTTATTAGCAAATGTTCCCTTTCGAATCCAGAACATTTTTGGGTTATGAACAGAAATATAACAGGTAATGATATTCCCATCATTATCAACTTTAGATAGGGAGTGAATTTTAGATGGATGGAATCTCTCTACTCCATCGTTCTTCTGACTCCTTTTAATAGGTAATGTCCTGTTGACATTATTTTTATGAGCATGATCTATTTTTGTGTAGTGAGCTGGTTGACCCCTTTGTTTGGTGGTGTTGTCTGTAGCCAGTCTCTTTTAACATCATATTCTGGGGATGATCTCTCTTGTTCTTTAGATCTATCACTTGATATGGTATTTGCTTTCTTGCAGGTACAAAGTTTATGGTTCCAGAAGATTTTTCTGAGTGACCTGGATACCCTAATCCAGAAGTGCCCTGTTGTTGCAGGTTGATTAACAACTTAGCATGTTCGTCACTTTTGTAAATCATTTCTTTGCCTTTCTTTATCTTCTCTTCAGCAATTGTTTCTTGTAATAAGATCCTTCACTTTTGAACTTAGTGAATAGATCTCATTATCTTTTCCTTTGATCTGTTCTTCCAGATCAGCTATTTGGGCAACGAATTGGGTGTTGGCTGTACTCAGTATCTGTTCAGATTTCCTCAGCCTTTCATTCTCTTCTACAACTTCTCTAAACAGTCTTTTAATGCTCGAATAGCTCTTGAACATCTCATTTACTTCTTCCCATGAGTAATCAGATTGATCTTCAACTTCCTGTTCCAGATCATTATCATTTGATGAATTTGAATTGCAAGAATTTACCTCGCCTTCATCCAGACCGTTGTCTAATCCCATATAGCATTCATCCCATCCTTCTTCATCGTTAGCAAAGAAGGCTTCATCATTCTCTGATGAGCTATTTGAAAAATGACTCGAGCTGCTTGAATCTTGTTCAGCTAGCATGGCCTTGCGCTCATATTTGAGTTTTTGATCTCTTTTTGCTCTCAGCTCTTCTCTTTGGCTTTTGGACAGATCAGGGCAATCTATTTTGAAGTGACCTGTTCTGCCACAACCAAAGCAAGTATAATCTGTTGCGTTAGATGTTTTTGAGATTTTACATGTCTGCTGTTATGATTCATCCTTGTTATCAGATCGATCATTGTCACGTTTCTTGTAGAATTTGTTTTTGTTATCTTTATAAAACCGTCTGAATTTCTTCGATCTGATCTCCATCTTGTCCATGCGTTTGGCTATCATTGCAAACTCCTTTAGTAGTTTGTCATATCCCTTCTCTTCATCTGGTGTAGAAGGTTCAGAGGGTTCATCTGGTTTGCTCTTTGCTTTGAAGGCTACTTCTTTGTCCTTTTTCGAGCTGCTTTCTGCCTTTTTGGACAGATGATCTGGTCCACGAATTCTTTGTATATCACATTCATGGCCTTTAAGATGATCAAATAATGCTTCAGTAGATAGTTCATTGAAGTCTACACGAAGTGGTTGCATAGCTGCATATATCTCCCAGCTAGGTGGAAGTGCTCTGAGTACTTTCATGTTCTTTTCTCTTTGAGTATATTTGTTCTTATTGAACGCTGATATCTCAAGGAGAATTCCAGTAAATCTCATCTTCATTTGTTCAATGGTCTCGCCTGGTTTCATTTTAAATTCGTCGTATTTATTGCAGGTAAGAGATAGCTTGTTCTCAATCATGACTTCAGATCCAAGACACAAGTCTCTTAAGGCTTCCCACATCTCTTTGGCAGTATCAAGATCTTGGATTTTGGCCAGATGTACGCCTTTGACTGTGCTAGATATGATTCCTTTAGCAAAGTAATCCAGATTGGCTTCGCGACGTTCCTCTGCAGTATATTTCCTTGGATCTTTAGGAACAATCTATGTAGTTACTCCAGTTGAGTTGGTTACCGTCACTTCTTCAGTGATCTGTAGTGGACCATCTTCGATAACTTTCCACATCAGATAGTGATGGGCTTTGAGTGCCATTTTGATTCTGAAGCTCCATTCTCTATATCCTTGAATGGAGAATTCTTCACAAGCCCTAACAACAGATGATTCCATAGCAGATAGTATGCACGTGAATGAAAAGGTTTTCCTAGATCTATTCAAGTTGACCACGCAGGTTTTAACCCTGTGAAACAAAACAATGGTCGTTTGAACCACTGCTCTGATACCACTTGTTGGTCCCGAAAGAGCAAGGTTTGGTGTATGGGGGGGAATACACCAAATACAAACTTTTCAGTTTACTTGTTTGATTATTAGAGAGAGCAAGCTATTCTTAAAGAAGAAATTGCTCGACAGATGACTAACCAGATTGATCACCAGATCAATAACAGATCAGTCCAAGCAGATGGCTCTCTAGTGTAAACACTTAGACAATAATAGGAGTGATCTTATTATTTTCTAAGTATTGTGTGTGTGCAGAAATATGGTAGATTTAGTTAAGCTCTTGTTTAGAAAACCTTAAGGATTAATCAGATCGTTAAGCAGATTGATTGAGATGCAAATTATATGATAGTGAAATGGTTAGAATAATAAACAACTGAAAGTAAATATGCAGAAAAATAAAGAACACAATTGTTTAACGTGGTTCGAGAAATCCCTACGTCCACGATCTGGTCAAAGCTAGACCAGATTATCCACTACTAGGATACTCTGCTTCTTTATACTCGTGGAGAACGAGTCACAAGTATCAATCAAAGCTAGAGAGATACTTATGCACGAAGTAAGTGTCGTGTCCCTTTACAACAGATTACCTCTACATTACCACTAGAAAACTACTAGCTAGCAGGGTGATCTCCTTTCTCTCGATAAGACAGACTTGAATCGAGGTTGGGTTGGTGTGATGTAGAATCACAGATTGTTTGAAGCTCTTAGTCTGGTTCAGAGATTGCTTGAGAGTATGTTGTCAATGTAGCTCGCGTGTGTCCTTTTCTCCAGACCATGAACTCCAAATATATAGGCTTTGAATTTTAAAATTCTAACCGTTTTTGATTGGTGTGAGATTGATTGTAGATTGCCAATCAATGATATCCATCATATTTGTTCTTGCCTTGTAGAAATGTTGACTTAATCTTCTAAGTATGGAAGGCAGATCACTAACGGTTGCTTACCTTCCTTGTGTCAATCGTAGATTCTCTTCTCAAACCCTGTTGGATGGGCTTCAATTTTGACGTGGCAAGATGATATGATGTGTAGGATGATGTCATCTGGTGGTTTGATGACTCTATCGATCTGGTGCTTCGCTGTGATCATCGATCTGGTCGGTGATCTGGTCGCTGTCTGTTACAGCAGATCGATTTCTTCTTGGCGTGAATTCTTGCCCTTCATCATATACTATTTATAGAAATGACTTCTACAGGAATAATTCATTTACATGCTAAGTCATCTCCTAACCTGTTCTCTATCAGAATTCACTTTATATGTAGTGATCTGTTAACACGTAGAACAGTTTAACTCTAAAAGAAACTAAGTGTGTTTCGAGAGATCATCATCAAAACAAAAAAACTTTAGGGTTCCAAACAGTTTATTATCTAATAATATTGTAATATTGAAACATATGACTTTCGTATTAATATTTGCTTGAAAATAACATATACATTATTATTATTATATAAAAATTAATATTATAAATGTTTAAAACTAAAATATTGCACTCCTTTAATTAGGACATGATTGATGCCAAAATCGATAACACAATAAACAAGTGCATTGCCCAGGTAATACATAGTATTATATATATATAAACGTGCATCAAAGTAAAAATTAAAAATTAATAATCACTATAACAAATGAAAATTGATGTTTCTGATATTTCATAGGTGCAATCATGTGGTGTGAATGTTGATATTTTAATGGAGACTTCTAATACATTGGAACAAGTACGGCTGGGAAATTATGTATGATGCATTCTATACAAAAAAAATAGTGCAACAATTTACTAAAACGTAATGCATTATATGCATAATCAAGCTAATGCGGTAGATGCAGAAGTACCGAAAGAGGTTGTTGCAGCACGACGCAAGGTATTTGTAATATATAATGCAATTCATCATTTTTTTTTTAGAAATTGCAAAGAACATATATACAAAACATGTACACATGTCATGATTTGTCAACCATACATATAAATTTGAAAAATGTGTTACAAAAGTTGTGCTTATTGTTTTAGGGAAAAGCCAAAGTTGCAAATATATCAAAGAGATCGTGTCGGGATAGAAGTAAACTTAAAGTGACACCAGAATTTGCTTCACCATTTGTTCAACGCAATGTGGATACAAGTTCAAATCTTACCAGGTCTAAGAAAGCCCTAGCTTTGTTCACCATGCACAACACTGAAGCTGACCAGTAAGATGCATCTTATTGAATCCTAATGACATTTAACGTATGTATATGACTATTACGTTAATAACAAACATATATGTTTTTAACATTATGCAGAAATTTAGAATTGTTTAGGTATGGAGACGTAACTAAGGAGAAATGAATTGCATACAATGGCAATTGGTGAGTTGGTAAACGTCAGTGTAATCAATGTGTGGAGCATCATGCTTAATAGAACAGAGTCACTTCGTTCAGAAGGATCTCAACTAAGATTCTTTTTCACAACCGATCTGTCCGTAAGTTGATTTTTTCATTAGTTGATATTCATGATAATTTTATTATTTATGTCATAAATGAAAATTATTAAAATATATATATATATGTATATATATATATATAGATCTAAACCATTGTGTCACCACCAAGCGATTGGAGTAGTGAAAAAATACGTCAAACTTTCTGTCAAAAATTTGATGATGAATTTGCAAAATTTGTGGATGATGCATTTGAAAAGTTTGATCTGGTTAGTATTTTTATTTTTTTGTTGAATTACTTTTGTATTAAGTTTGCATTGTTGTATATGTTATAATGCATTACTTATTATAATTATTCTTGAAATCTTTCTTCGCAGATATATTTTCATATACTTAGATTTGAGCATTACTACTTCATATGCATAGACGTGTTGAAATGGTGTGTCACCATTGTTGATAGAAAAAACGATTCCGAAAAAAATTGCTCACTCGAACATTACAGCGACATACCTGGAAAATTGGTATGGTATTCACTACATTTGTAGCTTTATTACATTTATAATCAACAATTATCGATATATTAGTTAATCTTATGAAACTTGCAGTTAACTTTGTTCTTCGACCATGTTAAAGAATTGGGGCATGAGACGAGATACCCCGATACGGGTAACTTTGATATAGTTGTTGAGTGTCTAGATTCGGTTGATACATCCAACAACTCAGATTGTGGAATCTTTCTATTGCGCCATATGGAGTCATACATGGGACACTCAAAGAATAAATGGACATGCTAATTGTCTATGAGATCAAAGAAACAATTGAAGATGCTGAGGGTCAGATATTGTGCAGCGATTGTTGGATGGGCCCACAACGAGCTCAAGGAAGCGAACCTCACTGAGGAAAAAATGAATACTTTCAAATCATGTCCTCAGACCCGGATGTCAACATAGATGGACTACTCAAATTGGGTTAAAATTTGTAAATTTGATGATGTAGTTTATAAAAATAAAAATAAATAAATTGTGTTAGTCATTATGTCGACATTTAGTTCAAACTCTATCTATGACACAATAACTCGTATTATATTTTGTTTTTTGTCGTTCGTTATTTGATTTGCATATTGCAGAAAATGCAGTACTTCTACGGAATATAATGTTGATTTGACAGTATATCTACTTGTTAATTGATTGTCATGATGTATATTTGACTTTCAGTAATGCATTATAGTTTATATTGTAATGCATTTCACCTTATTAAATAATGCATATTAATACAACAAACAATTAACGCTATGTCAATAATGTGACATTGCATTAGTTTACGTTTATATAAATAATCATCAGTACATTATTTGTTTATGTATAATTAATTGATTACATGTTATGATACACATTACTGTACTCATGTTCTTTTTTTTCAAAGTTTTATGAAACTTGATGCAATTACATGTACGCATAAAACCAATTGCACAAACATTACTGAATAATTATACACTAAACAATCAATAAAAACAAAAAATGCATTGAAATATGTTATAAATAATGGAATGTTAATTATGAATTTACTTTGTGAAAACTGAACCAACTTATTTAAATATAACAATCAAACACAAAAAATCAACAACATAATAAAAAAATGTAAAACTTATGTAAAATCCACTAATACTTATTTAAAAAAAATTGAACCAACTTATTTAAATATATTCTATAATACTTATTTAAAAAAAAATCATGTCAAACTTACGTAAAATTCACTAGTACATGAAAATAAGAAACAACGTATCAAACATATTTTGCTTCACATGCGCGTATTTTATCAAAATTCCTTGAATCATGGTGCGTCATATGCCGGATGTCAAAACCACAAATCACAACATATTTCTTATAGAACTGAATACTATCCTCTAAGTTAGAGAAAATTTGACCTACTTCAAGTTTCAAACTAGACTCACATTGTGGTATGTGAATATCTCTTTCGTTTGATGTATAACAATCATCAATACCTTACCATAAAATACAAAGCAACTAGTGTTAACACTGATATTTAAAAAACATAAAATATATACATTCCAATTTATAAAAAACAATCAAATAAACAAAAAAAATGTATAAATGCTATCGTATCATATTTATAATGCAACTGCAAGTTTATTACAATGCAGTTCTATATATAAAGGTAACCCAATTCCATAAATTATATATGCATTAAACTTAACTGTTTAAACAATGCATAATGACCAATAAATTTATGCATTTTAACAGATACTAGTACACATGAGCTAATTTATAAATGAGTACATATTATTGCATTATCAGAAAAAAGACAATATAACAAAACATAATGAGGTTTAAAAACAAATTCACATCGACATCACATATTAAACCGTAAAGTTGAATATGCAAAATAAATAAAAACAAAACTTCGTTTCATATTAAACAATTGTTCTGGTATACAATTAAATTCACAAAGAATTTAACTTCACAAACGATGATATAAAGATTACCTCTGATAATGCATTAAATCATATTAAACAATTTAATTAGAACTGTTATTATAATTCACAGTTAACACATACATTGAATTTGCTCTTCCATCATGTTCGTCGACTGCAATTCTTAAATCCCCAGGAGCGATTTAATTATGTTTAATCTTCAATCAATTCTCTTATCACTTTCTCAATATTAAATTTCCTCTTAAATTCAGAAATCTCATAATTATGGAAACTGAATATCCAATAAGTAAGCATGTGCGGCGGTTATGAAAAGATTAAATTGACTTCCTGAAAAATCTCATATCATGCAACCAATAATTTGTTCGGTTCTTCTCTTTCCTAGATAAATTTACTTATATAACCTTATGATTGAATTTCTGCACGATTTTAATGAATTAAAAATTTATAAATGCTTCTATAATCTGAACCGTTAGATTTTATAATTGAATGACTGTGATTCTTTTCTATTTAAAAAAACCACTTTCTATATGATCTACATCCTCCATATATATATATATATATATATATATAGATATATATATAACAAAACTCTAGTTAGAAATATAATAATTTCATTTTTTATACGTAAACTTTCATTTTTTTCTTACCAATGTACTCAACCACATGTATGGTTAATTAAATTTATTGATGTGAAAAGATAATAAATGGCCCTAGAAGCTACCATAAGTTATCTTAAGAGTGCATCTATTATTCATAGTTTTATGATCCACTTATCAAATGCATACCTTAAATATACACCAACATGTCTAGTAAGTACTTAAAAACCCTAAAAGTACTTGTGTGTATAATTTTTTGTGAAGAATAAAGAGAATTAAATGATGATATAACATTGCTTTTCACTTTTCTTTTCTTCTAATAATAATAATAATAATAATTTTATTTATATTTTTATATAAATATTAATTATAAATATTTTATTTTATTAATTCATGTATCATATAAAATTAAAATAGAATAATATATAATTAGTAATAAATTTAACTTTATATGAAAAATATATTAATAAAAATATAAAATATTTTATATATAATAATTAATTTAACAAAATTTAATTAAAATTTATATAATAATTTTTTTTTTCAAACAATCACTTTTACATATATATACTATTTTATATATATAAAATATGTATCAAAATCAAATCAATTTAAATGATAATTTTTTAATTAACTTCAAATTATAATTGTTACATAAAAGTAGGTCAAATAATATTTTTACATGAAAAAAATTAAAATTTTGTAATAGAATCTAACAACAAATAATAATAAATTCAAATATATCTATTATGAATCTTTTTTAATATATTTTCATGTTCGATTAGATAATTTTATTTTTATATGATATTATTTTTATGATTATAATAAAGTAATGGTATTTAGTGAATATCTATATATTTATATATTTATGTATATGGTTAGATTCATATGAAAAATAATAATAATAATCATGTGTAATAAATTAGAATGAATCTAGTATATTTTCATTATTTTAGGAATGTTAAAATTAATTTTTAAATGAAAGTTAATTTGTATAAAACATCACAACCATCAATTTATTAAATTGGTTGGTTGAGATCTTCTCTTATTTCTCAAGTAAAGATTATTTCTCATATAGTTCAAACTATTAAAATTTATCGATATACAAAAATAGAAATGTTCACAATTATAGTTAAAAACCTAACCGTGACCTAAATGTCGTTCCACGATTTTGAAAATTTAGAACCATAACAAAAAATTGTCATTGTGGTTCACAATTTAGAATCGAACCATTTAGAATGGTTTCGATTATGATCCCGAACTATCCAAAAATTTAATACTACTATATTTGAAAATGTTAAAATCCTAATTATTATGATTACATAATTTTAATTGTTAATTTTAAAACCATGACAATTACAAAATAAAAATAAAATACTATCAATTTTTTTTATAAAATCACAAAGTGCCACTCATTTTCAAATTCAAAATTAAAATTTTATTTCCTAATTTATTTAATCATTAATATAATCACATAAGTAAACGATCATATATCACCTTTCTACTCAATCCATAAACAAGTTTTGATGTCTTATTATGAATTATAAAATGACTCTATATAAGTATAAGAAATAAATGAATCAAGTAAAGAAGATTGAAGTTACGGTTCCGGATCGTTGATTACGGTTCCAAATTATTGAGAATGTAACTGAATCATTCTCTACACAGTCACGATTCAGAATTGATTCGTCAACGATTTCAGAACCACCAATTAGGATCCGATTACGGTTTGATTTCAACAATTTCGATTCCTTTAAACACCACTGTGCACAAACTATTAATAAATAAAATGGAGATTTATTAATTATTTTAAACTTTAGTAGCGTTAGTAATTATATACTTAAATATGTTAATTATTAATTTAATCACATTTAAATTTTCTATATATGTCTGAAATAAATCAAACCCGAAAAATCCATCAAAAAAAATCATGGTCAATCAAATTCCGAGTTAAAAATAGTGTGCCCATTAAACAATATATATATTTATATATTTTAATTATATTTTTAATAATAATATTAAAAATCTAAACTTGAACTATTAAAATAAAAATATTTTATTTCCAATATTTTCTGCAAGTAAAAATATTTATTGTACAAAGAGTTATTAAATTTGTGAAATTTTAAATAAATGGTAAATTACATCGGATAGAACCCATCCGTCCGAATTGAGTATTACTCCCTTCGTCCACGAAGTAGCTTCCCATATTTTCTTATCGGTCCGTCCACGAAGTAGCTTCCCACTTTACTTTCTATTTTTGGCAACCTCATACTCCACTCACTACTCAACACATCATCAATAATGTGGATCTCATTCTCTACTAACTACACACTACTTCATATATATCATCATTAATGTGGGCCTCTTACTCCACTCACTACTCAATACACTTTACACATCATCAATTAAGTGGACCTCATTCTCCACTAACTACACAACACTCAATACACTTTACACACTATCTAAAGTCAACATATTTTTATTAAAACCAGTGCCCGGTCAAACCGGGAAGCTACTTCGTGGACGGAGGTAGTATATTTTTATGTTTGAAAATTTTTGAGCAAGTTTGGACGAATTTCAAACTTTTAGACAATTTTGATAGCTCTATTTACAACAATATAATTCCAATTAGGGTTGTCAATATTAGTGGGTTTGAGTTGGTATTTATTGGGTTCAGATTCTTATCAGGTTGACCGAATAAGAAACATAAATTTTCGGATTGGGTTTGGGTTACCTAAAATATATAAATATATTATCTAAAAATATTATTATTAATAATATATATTTATACAATCGTGTTAGATTGAGTCACTATTGAGTTGTTATCAGGTTGAGTCATTAACAGGTCGGGTTCAACTTGACAAAAAAAAAGTGTCAGTTTGGGTTTAGATTGGTTCGGGTTTGGACCATTCAGATTGAGTTCTGGTTTAGGTTTACTATGCCCTTAATATATTGGATTCTGGTTTGACCTTAATATATCAGGTTATCCAATCGGACCCAATTAAAACCCCCACGTCCAAAGTACGAATAAAAAATTTGTTAAACCAAATGTTTTACAATATCATTATCTTATTCATATGATATAAAATATAAATAGTAGTTAATTATTAACAAGGGAAAAATGAAACTGGACCGTACAAATTTGAATTGACGAGACCACAAAACAAATTTGAAAGCTAAGCCAATATTTAATTCACCCAGCAGAAATAATAGGAAAGATTAATTCATTCAAGAGAAAAATAATCGAAACCATAATTATATGTAAATAATCACCAAGCAAGCATGCATATATAAGTAGTAAGTAGTAGTCATGAATTCCAATTCTGTTACATTGATATTTAATAAAAGAAAACTAATAGTAGAATTAATTAAGATGTTCAACAACTAGCTAATTAATATAAAGAAATCCCAAATGTCGAATCCAAATGATTTTACATTTGAAATGATAATTAAATAGAGAATTGTTGAGATTGAGGTTGAGGAATAGTTTTATTTAAAGAGATAGTCTTGTTATTATGCATCCATACTTTGAAAACCTGCCTCTTCACTCCAACCTCTTGACAGAACCTCTGCAACTCCGCATCGTCTTCTTTCGGAATCCGCCACCCCACCTTCTCCGCGAACTCCAGCATCCTCTCCTTCTGCTCCGCCGTGAACTTAGACCGGAACCGCTTCTGCGCCGGTGCCGTCGCCGCTGCGCTCGACCGGAAGCCACTGAAGTTCAGCTCCTCGCTCGACGAATCGCCACCGCGGAAATCCATCCTCACCGGATGCATCCAGAGAGCTCCGCCGCCTCCGCGGTGGTGACTGAGAGACGGCGGCGTGAGGTGGTGTAGCGGGTGCACCGTCGCCGAGTCGCCGTGGTGGTGGTTCTCCTTGCGGTGGAAGTTGCGGTGGCAGGTGCAGGCTGCGCAATTGAGGGCTTCTAGGGTTCCGTCAGCACCGCCGGGCATGAACTCGCCGCAGCCGTCAGTGACGTTGCCGCCGATGTTGGCGGCGTGGTTCTTGAGGCACTCACGGTAGCTGATAGTCGGGTTCCCGGGTTTGAGTTTGGATCCGGCGGAATTGGGGTCGGGAACTGGTCGCGCCTTCTCCACTCTTACTTCCTTGTCTTCGCCACTTAATGAGGACATGATGATTATTAAATTTCAAGTGAATTCGAAACTTACACTAGCGATCTATAACTTATGATCTCTTCCTAAATTATATGCCACCACCATAAACCCTTAACCTAATAGAGTTTTTGGGTAATTAAAAGATGAGAAGAAGGAAAAATGAGAGAAAGAGGAGGGGAAATAATTTGGAGTGGGAAAGTGTTGGTGGGCATCCAACAGCCATCTAAGTCACCAACAAGAGACAGGTTGGTTGCTTGTAATGAAGCTGAGAGAGAGTGAGTGAGAGAGAGAGAGATTTGGAATTGGAAAAGAAAGAAAGCCGACAGAGTCATGTTCGTCCTCTCCCACGCCCTGCCACGTGGGCCCATCCCACCCATTCATTACTGCCATCTTTCTTTCTTATCTTCCTCTGCCACACCACCTCTCCCCTCTACTCTACATTTTCAAGTAAATAGCCCCACACGCATGTACATAACCCCACTTACTTGTCAACACCCAACGGACTTATTTCATTCTTCATATTTATCAAATGAATCCAGCTTCTAAATTTAGATCAATTTGCTTAATTCAGCAAAGTTTAGCTCAGTCTATATTAATTACTCGCCAGTCGTGAGTTACTCGTTAAAAGTTCATTTAAAATTGAAATTGATTAACAATCGAGCAACACTTAGAAATCAAGCTCTAAAGTTTTGTCCAGTCAAACTCGAGCATTGAGATGCTCTGATTAAACGAGATTTTATCCAACATGTTCTTGAACACATATGTTAACCAAGTTCCAGCTCGAATTCTCGCATATAATATATTTTCTTTTTTCCAGCTTGAGCTAGCCCAACCTTTAATAGCTTTTTTTTTTGTCAAGTAACTAGCCAAACTCAAGTTTCATGAAACTCGACCTCGTTAAGGGTGCGTTTGGTACATGAGATAAAAGTTTATAAGATTAATAATATGCTTTCATCTCATATTTGGTAGACAAAGTGTGTTATCTCAAGGCCCCACTACTATAAATTTTATTATACACTACGGTGCATACACTATGGAAACCATAGTGTATGTGCATCTTTTTTTGTTAAAGACTAGTTATAAAAAAAACTGTAGTGTATGTAAGTCATCGACTACGATTTTTATAAACTGTAGTCTATGTGCGTGTATTTTTTCATATATACATTATAATTTTTTTAAAAATCGTAGTTTATGTGCGTGTATTTTTTCATATATACACTACAATTTTTTAAAGTCGTAATTTATGTGCGTGCATTTCTAATATATACACTACGGTTTTTAAAAATCGTAGTTTATATGCGTGTATTTTAAATATATACACTGTGATTTTTAAAAACCGGAGTGCATATGCACGTGTTTTAAATATATACACTACAGTTTCTAAAACATGCTAAAAGTGTAGTGTATAGGTTATTTAAAAAAAAACTATAAATAAGTGTATGTATTTATATTCTTTTTTTGTTTGTAACATAATTTTTTGATATTTAATAAAAATATATTTTAATTATGTTATTTAAAAAATATCTAATAAGTTGTTTAAAACATCTTATTTTTCCTCAAAGGGAATCGAAACCGCATCATTTCAGGTTTAACTTCATAACTTAGCCAATTGAACTAAAATATAAATCTATTTTAATTTTGAAGGGAAAATATTAAATATTATGTATATTAAAAAGGGGTAAAATTTAAAATACTCAATTTATTGAAACTACATGTAGAAATACTCACTCTTTTAAATGCATGTACAAAACACTCAAAATTACATAATAACCATTAAAAGACAAATATAAAAATAAAAAATAAAAATAAAATATTTTCAAAACTCCAAGTCTACACCTTTTTCTTTTTTCTCTTCCTTTCTTCCTTGTCGTATGCGCCCCACTCCCCCCCACCGACGACTCCACTCTTTCTCAATCTTCTCAGCACAATCTTCATCTCAAAATGCCTTCTTCCCCGCAACAACAGGTTAGTTAGTTGTATTTTTAATTTTTTAATTACATTTTATTGGTATGTTAGGGTTTAAGTTGAAATTTGTAAAATTAAGATTTAAGTTGAGAATTGATTGAGGGTGTTTGAAATGCTTGAATTAGTGTTTGAAATGCTTTAATTGATGCTTGAATTGAACCAAAAATACGTTAATGGTCTGAAAATATCGATTGTTACCTCCGTTTGCGCTGCCTGCTTCGCCGTTGTGCGCCGCCGTCGTGCTTGTTGTCTACGCCAATGGCTCCTGTGCTGGGCTGGCCTGCGCCAATGGCGCCTGCACTGCGGCTGCGCCTTCGCGCTGGTGCCACCTGTGCTGGGGAGCCTCGTGCTTGTGCCGTAGCTAATTAATTTAATTTTAATTATTTGATTAGTAAATTAATTAAATTAAATTAAATTAAATTAATTAGTTCATTGTTAAATTAATTTGATGTTTATTGTATGTTATATTATTTATTTATAGGGCATTCTTATATTATTTATTTAATTAGATCTTTATAGAATAATTAGAAATTCTTTTATAGACGAATTGTTCTATTATTTATTTAATTTGATGTTTATTATGTTATTGGTTTTGATAGATTGAATTGTTATATTATTTATTTAATTTGATGTTTATTGTGTGTTATTGGTTTGTCAATAGTTACTATGTTATTGATAATATTGTTATATAAGATAATTATTTAATTGCATAAATATACATATATAAATAAATTTTGATAGTTCTTTGATATTCTTTTATTGTTTTTAATAGGTATTTATTCCATATAGAAGACCTAACTCATTAAATAAAACTGCATCAGTGAGCACCTATTATAAGATCAATACAATAAAGAAGATTAAGAGTACACTTATGTCAATTGGTGGTGATGAATTAGAGGGGGTCCTCTTGGACATTTGATTTCATGGAATTCGGGTCAAATGTCGGGACAGGCGTTTCATGGTATTATATCCCGAGCAATTAGTGAACCAAATGGATTATGGTTTCATACAATGCGAGTGGATTGAGATTTGAGTCATCTGATTTTGATACTTCAGTATCATACAATGCGAGTGGTGTTCCTGTATATATGTTGTTCTGTAATGGTGTGCATCTAAGGGGTGATGAATTACTTTGACGATTTTCATATACAGAACACCCTATTTCATATCTTGATGGCGATGGATACATCCGTCTCGCTAATATTTTAATGGCTTATACCTTTCTTTTCTCTCTTTCCTATTTTCTTTCTTTGTTATTCTATTATACTACAACAACAAATCAATAGAACAGTAAATTCATCATCGATCTTTACAATTTATTATCACCAATCCTAACAGTCACCTTTGAAATGAGCACATTATCATCCAACAATACCTTTTGTCCTCTTTTTGCAAACCATTCTTCGAGTGCAATTCTTATGGCTTCAAGACAAGAGCAAATGGGTAGTCGTCTTGCCCACAATAGATGAGAATTGAACGACTCTGCTGAATTGGACGTCAAAAAACTATGACGATGTATACGGCACATCGATCGAGCCCACTTAGCTGGACCAACCTGCATCAATTTTGCGTATGCTTCAGGCTTGGCAAGTTCAATCGTTCTCATTATTTTTTCATACTCTTCCACCTTGTAAATGTACGCAGCTCTGAGATACAATCGAACAATCACTTTGCCAAAACGTTTTATCTTGCCACTCAAGTGATAATAGCAAAGTCCATGAGATGCCTCTAGATATATTATACTCAATGCATTAGATATGGAAACATGCGCATCAGATACGATCAATGTGTTCGGCGTGCAACCATTTGCTCTCCTCAATAGTGTAAAGAACCACGTCCATGATTCGTCATTCTCAATAGGTCCAATTCCATAGGCCAGTGGGTAGACTTGCTCGTTGCCATCCTTTGTCACTGCTACAAATAAAATTCCACTATTCTTGCCCTTGAGGTGAGTACCATCAACTACTATCACGAGTTTCATAAAATATGCAAAAGTCACTCTACATGCTCCAAGTGCAACGAATAAATGCCAAAATTTCTCGTCTTCTCCCACATCTAGATCAGTGATAGTCCCTGGATTATGCTTCTCAAGAATATAGAGATAACTTGGGAACATTTTAAAACTATTATCATATCCACTGTATATCATCTCAAGAGCATAATTACGTGCTCTAAGTGTAACGTCATAGTTGATTTGCACCCCAAAATTCCTTTCAGATCTTCTTGAATTGCACTCGGAACTATAATTTTACAAGTTCCACGTATTTTCTTTGCACAATATGCAGCAATGACTTTGGAGTGTATTATATTGGGGGGGGGGACACGTACATTTGATTATAATTATCTTTATTTTATTATAACTAATTATATAATTATTTAGATTGATATGCTAGTTTTAGAAAAAAAATTAGTAGAATTATATTATAACTAATTGGTTATGTAACAAATAATATGTCTTGTACAATCTTTTCATTTATCAAAAAACTCACATATTTTATAATTTGTCACTAATATTTATTAACTATAATTATATGTACATATAATTATATATATATATATATATATTGTTTAGCCTCTTTTTGTTCGTTTAAACTCGTGTTTTACGTATCTTTATTCGTGTTATTTTCCTCAAGTGCATTATGTTTTGGCTCGATTTATGTTTTATTTTATGTTTCAGGATCATTAGCCTAAACGAGTGTTGAAGTTGGAAAAGAGACAAGAAAAGATTGAGAAATGACGAAGGACTGAAGAATAGTGCCGAGAGCACTAGTCAGCGGTCGCGTAGTCCTAAGCGACCGCTGACTAGGCATTGTGCACCATGGCCGAGCCACAACCGAGCCAGAACGCGGGAGGCTAGGACGCTAGGGTCAGCGGTCGCTGACCACCCGGCTGACTCGGGCCTGGCGCAACGGCCCTCGCACGGGTCGCGGAACCACCCGGGTTAGCGGCCGCTGACCTCTACGCGGTCGCTGACCACACCTCTCGGATATATATACTCGGCGAGATTCTCATTCGAAGAAAATCACTTTTGGCACGTAATTCGAGACTATTTCTGACGCCACTTTTGAACATTATTTCCATACATCTTCCTTTCATAGTTTTAGCTCATCTTCAACCCATTTACGAGAACACACTCAGCGGCCGCTGAGTTAGCCCGAATTCCACTATATTTTGCCTTCTCTCTCCTTATTTCTCCCACTTTTCCACTTCTTCATCCCTAACTTCCCTAAACCCTAACCCTCCCCCAATTTCAATTCTCCAATTACTCTCTCCATACTCCATAATCCATTTCAATTTCTTGGATTCACCATTACTTTTCCGTCCTCTTTCATTCCATCCGATCAAACTTCAATTCCACCCACAAATTCACCCAAATCCCCAAAACCCTTCTTCCATCCCTTTTTTTGCCCACCAAGTGTTTGATAAAATTACAATGGGGAGAGAGAGATCCAAGACTAGAGAGGTGGGGAAATCTAGCCGACACGGAGAGGATGACAAGGAATTCCAAGCCGTTCGTGACCATATTCCGACATTGGGTGCACCATTCCCAATTTACAACAATCAAGAGGGTACACTTTACACTCGTTTTACTACTTTTGATCTTACACTTCCTCGCACTTTAGATTGGGACCTTTTATCTAGCCTAGGCATTGCTTCTTAAATAACTCGTTATTTGAAGAATCTTGGCTTGAAAAAATATGGTAGGCTAGAAATTGATTGCTATAGAGAATTAGGATTTGAATTTCTTACTACGTTTGATGTTGCTTCCGATTTCAAGTCCTTTAAATTCCATTATCGAGGTATTTTCATACTGTGACCACTGCTATGATGAAATCCATCTTCGGATTTCTTATTTTGGGGCTCCATCGGGTGCCCTCGGAATTAACCCGAATCTAGCATGGTTTGAGCTGACAGGTTTTCATAACTGGGCATTGGGAGGAATGTCCAGTGGCTTTCTATGGGACCCCGAGATCGGCGTCCTACACAAGTTCATTGACTATTCTATCTCGGGCAATGAGTAAGCCAACAAGGTGAACACGGTGAAGTGCTTCTTACTCCATTGTGCCATTAAGAAGACAAAAATTTGCCCCTCATAATTCATCTTCGAGGCTATTCAACCCATCCAATGACGAAAGTGGGACCATGCTTCCCTTCTTCACCTTGCTACTCCCTTAGCCATGCACCTCGAGCTTATCGGTGCCAATGGCCCTCCGCACAATGAACCACTCCTCACGAAGTACTTTAACATCAACGAGTCGAGAGGTGCACCATTCGCCCTCTCCCATACCGAGTTGGTACCTCAAGAGAGGCGGAATTGTGTACGGCGTTATCTAAACACTCAAGTAGCAGTCCGGGCATCTAATGCATCCAAAGAGCCGGGAGATGCCCACATGGAGGATAGCGAGGAGGCTCAGTCCGAGAATGAGGAGACTCAGTCCGAACACGAGGAAGACAAGAAAGTCGAGAAGAAGGCCGATGCCGCTTGGCTAGGCTATGACCCCGTGTGGTACCAAATCTCAATGGGGTACTCAATCACAATGGGGCGAATAATCACAATGGAGTGCCCAATCTCAATGGGGCACCCAACCTTAATGGAACGCCCAATGGGAGCAGTTCACTTCCGAAGTCACCACGGGCATACGCGAGATGCGATCTGACATCCACGATCTTCACACTCGCCTCGACACCCATCAACATCAATGGGAAGCTCAACAAAGGGCGATGGAAGAGAAGAACCGCCTACTCCGTGAGATGCAACAACAATGGTCCTCTTGGACCCTTGGCGGCGCACCCACCCACCCTCCTCCCGACCAACAGTGAGCTTTTGTCTCACTGTTGAGGTATCTTTACTGCTTTATTTTTCTTTTTTGTGTGAGTGTGTGATTGGCTAACCTTTTTTTTAGTGTTTGTTTTCAGGTTTTATTTCCATTTTGTTGCTCCGAATGCCGCATTTCAAGGACGTTTTCTCTATCCTTAGTCCTTAGATCTTTACTTTTCGCAATGAGGGAATTGCTCTATCTTTTTTTGGGGGGGGGGGGGGGTGTTTTTTTTCATCCATGCATTCGTCATTTTATTTTAGTGTCTTTAATATGCAAAATTTTGATTGTTCTAGAGCTACTTTGTCTTGATACATCGTGGGTAAATCGAGGCATGACATATGTTTAAGATGAGATATGAATATAAAACCTTGATTGATTTGAATTGATTTATGTTGTGATACGTAGATGAACTAGGAATGTGTAGAACATTATGACCGGATTATGATCTTAGTAGAATGATTAAAATAGTGATGCATGATGATATAAATTGATTTATTCAATTGGCTAGTTGTTTATGACCACTTGTTGTGTATCCGTGTTTATATTAATTGAACTTTTTCAAGAGGTCTCTGCTCCTATGGGAACCGTGAGCACTGGAAACCGCGTGAGGATACATTAGGGAACCCCTAATTGTTCACACCTAGCGACAATGACCATATAACTTGACATTGTTCTAAGTAATTTTCTTAAGTTCTTGCAAAATAGGAATACGCAAGGACTCTACCCCGCTCTCTTAATCACAAATCAAAATTTATGAAAAAGATGGGTATAGGAAACCACACTAGGAAAACCCGAACTTTCGGAGTACTCACCCGGTGAACATTGTCCTTAATTTTCCTCATGTTGAAAGAAAAAAAAAGAAAAGAGAAAGATACGCTATTAAGATGGATAAAAAATCTAGCCGGTTATGTGATCTCAATAACATCTTGTGCATCATTGTTTTGTGCTGTTCGAATTGATTATTATCTAGTCTAAATGGTCTACTTTCTTCTATGATCTCTATGTGACGTGACAGAATGATATGAAGTTCAATTTTGGAATGATTCGGAGTCTTATCAAGAACGCATGTCGTGAATAGATTTTTCCCTAGCGATAGTTTAGACTAAGTTATGCTTGAGGACAAACAAAGTTTTGTGTGTGGAGGGATTGTTTAGCCTCTTTTTGTTCGTCTAAACTCGTATTTTCCGTATCTTTATTCGTGTTATTTTCCTCGATTGCATTATGTTTTAGCTCGATTTATGTTTCATTTTATGTTTCAGGATCACTAGCCTAAACGAGTGTTGAAGTTGGAAAAGAGACGAGAAAAGATTGACAAATGACAAAGGAGTGAAGAATAGTGCCGAGAGCACTAGTCAGCAGTCGCGTAGTCCTAAGCGACCGTTGACTAGGCATTGTGTGCCACGGCCGAGCCACAGCCGAGCCAGCGTGCGGGAGGCCAGGACGCCAGGGTTAGAGGTCGCTGAGCCCCTCAGCGGTCGCTGACCACCCGACTAACTCGGGCCTGGCACAATGGCCCTCGCACGGGTCGCGGAACCACCCGGGTTAGCGGCTGCTGACCTCTACGCGGTCTCTGACCACACCTCTCGGCTATATATACTCGGCGAGATTCTCATTCGAAGAAAATCACTTTTGGCACGTAATTCGACACTATTTCCCACGCTACTTTTCAGCATTATTTCCATACATCTTCCTTTCATAGTTTTAGCTCGTCTCGACCTCGATTCGAGGGTTGAGACTTTGATTTCTAGATAGTTCTCTTTAGTTTTAGATTTCGTACTCAAGTGTTAGTCGGTTGGAACACTCCGTTCGTATTTCGTTTCAGAATTTCTCTTGTGGATTCAGACTCTTTCAAGTTATTAATCGAGGTTGTTTTTCTTTTATTATTTCGGCTCTCGTTTATTACTTTAATTCGCTTATTGGTTTATGCTTCCGGTTACTTATCTCGTTTACGAGTTCCAACTTACTTACGCATTCTTGTTGATTTCGAATTCCAAGTTACTTGCTTTCTTTCGAATTCGCATCTCAATTTCCTAGATAGATATTTTATTTACTCGTTACTTTTTATTAGATTAGGTTTAATTTACGTTTCTTATTTATATTTTTCGCCTAGTTATAGAATCTCCAACAAATCCTTTTTATTACTTTCTTGAACAAAGAATCGAATTGCCCTGTTAAGTCTTCCTTGAGAATACGACTTGGGTTGGCTTATCATTACTAGATGACCTCGTTTTAAATTGTGAGCGACTCGAAACAATTTTAGTCAAAACATATATATATAAGAAAACAATTGTATATACTAATTTTTCTGATATATACTGCAGTATGGTATACGACGGTATACATCGGTATTTGGAAAACTTATTATACCTTTACCTTTCCGAAAAGTTCGGTACGGTATCATGCCTTACCAAAATTTTTGGTATACCTTATATTCGGTATTTTACGGTATTTTTTATTACGGTAAGTACGGTATATTATTTTTCGGTAAATTTTGACAGCTCTATTCAAAACCATGCACATACCAAACATCGTCGTGGAACGAAGCCCATATTTGGAAAGGACATTTCATCAGATCAACACCATATACCCACACAATGCTTTTTCTATTCGACTGAATCACATCATATTTTGCTTTTTTCTCTAGATGCCACAACCCAAAAACAATATTAATATCCTCTTTGCTATCAAAGTAGGATCCCATTCCCAATGCTTTCATCTCTAGAGCCTCTTCACGTGACACAAGTACTTCTGTAGGACCCACTGGAATGACTGGAACTAATGAATTAGGTAGTGATTGATCAACCATTATGTCTTCTTCCGTGTTCATGCTGCAATCCTCATTTGGATAACTAAGTTCCAATAGTGTATGAATCCCTCCTTTGTTACGAATCCATGTAACTAAATCGGCTAATGTGGCGTGTTCGGTGGTATTTTGGTGCTCTTCTTCAGATGATTCTTCTAATAATGATTTTGTTGCCACTTCCTCGATATAGTCTTCATCATCATTGTTACAGTTTTCTTCATCAATAAGCTCATTAGAGTATGGAGGCATATTGAGGTCTGGAACTTGAGAATCACCGAGATAGACGTCACCCGACCATCTAGAAGAAACTGCTATCCTTCCAATTTTATCTAAAGAATCTTGCTAATAATTTCTTAGTGATCCAAATCCGAAAGATGACGTCCCGATATGATCAAATGAATTCATGTATGAAGATTCTCCATCATTTAGAATGACATACACAAATGGATTGTGTTGTGTCATGCATACATGCTGCAATTCATGATCACTACATAATTGAGGCTTAATAACTCTACCTCTACTTGACTAAGACAAATAGTACATGTCATAAGATCTCAATTCTGAATTTGGTACTAATATCTGATTGATCTTAGCTCTCAAATTACTAATGGAGTGCATATGATGTTCAATAAATATTGATTCTTCGTACCCATCAATATATTTACAATCTGAAAAAGATCCTCCATATTTGAGCATTATACGTATCATCTGAAATTAATTAAAAAAATTATTTAAATAATAGAATGTAATCAATAATAAAATCACAATACTATATTGCTTCAACTTAAGAGCAATCGATTAATTTTCATAATGTGGTAGATTAATTGGCATAATGTGGTCAATTAATTATTAATTGAGATAATTAATTGGACCAAGTTTCAATATCCTAATGTGCAAAATGTTCTAATATACATAAAACGGGGTGCACTGTTTATTGTATTGTATATAAATGGGCAAAGATTCAATTATAATATACAATATTCCAATTGATTAAAACTATATGTATTGGAATTTTTTATTAGTCCAATAAATAATGCACAAATTTCTCGTGGGCATAATGTGCTTAAAATATTAAATCTAATAATGAATTTGATGACAATATTAAAAAATTCTGAAAATTATTTTACAAATTACCTTTTTCTTCACTTTCCTCCTATGTTTTCTTCTCGCTTCGATAGCCTCTTCTTCCTCCTTTTTAAAAATTATTCAAAACAATTAGATCTGAAATGCTCATTCTTTGAAAATTTTGAAAATATATGTAAATGTAATTAAAATTATATTCACAAATGATGGGTAAATGGGCAATTACCTTTTTATCTTTGTTCTTCTTCTTGATTACATTCTAAAACTTCTCTCTCAAATTCTTGAATATTTTGAATTTTTTTTTGAGAGTTCAGGAATTGCAGTTCATTCCAGAGGAGTTGTTCGAGAGTTTGATAATTGATAAGATGAAGATATAGGTTGTTAGAGATATATTAAATGAAAATTATTACATTAAATGAATAGTAGGTACAAGACAATTAATATATGTAGATTGCTATGATGTATGAACTATGTTTGCGCCAACATTGCCAAGGCAAGCATGCATTCTAGTTTGCATTCTAGCTTGCAATTGTCTTTGCACTTATATTATCATGTTTTCCCTAACATTGCGCCAATCATGTTTGCGTGATATTTTACATTTATGTTTGCACTAATTATGTTTGCATTATATCTTGCATTTATGTTTGCACTGCATTGTATAAGGGTAAATTAGGACATTCATACATAATTTGATTATTTCTTACATTTCTTTTAAGATTTGAGCATTAGTTGCATCTACATTTTGTAATATGAGTATTTTTTTATAGATTGTCAGTAGATTAAGTGTGTTAGATTAATTTCTAATTAATCATTAAATGGTCACATATATAATTAAATAATGTGTTAATTACTATTATATAAAGTGTATGACCCTACATGTAATTATAATGATCATTGAGGGACTGACTTATAATTACGATAAAAATACATTTAATATATAAAGGGATGGATGGTCCCCAGAGGAGTTATGTAACTCAAGCGTTATATCTCCCCTATCGGATCTGACGTGAAAGAAAGGCGTGACCATTCTCTGGAAGATCCATCAGGCATCCAAATCAATCCAATCCTCCACCATTATTCTTAATGGCAAATCCAGGTTCACGTTTCCGCTTTCATATTATATCTTTAGATAACTATCAGTAGAGTTCATGATGTTATTTCCCTCTTTTGATATTATGATTCTATTAATTATCTGGGATTATGTTATTATGCAATCTATATTGTTGATCCTTCAGTTTAATTTCGATTAGTTCCGTTGAGAATTGAAGAAATTTTATGAGATTTATTGTTTGAGTTTTGGTGCCGAAACCAGATCCAGAGTCGGGAAACACCGATGCTTTATATATTATGTTAATTGCGCGCAATTTCTTTTAAATGCGTAGTCAATGCTCATGACATTTTTTTTATCGCCATTATGTATTCAAATTAGAATGAATATGGTGTATTTCAATTTGATTACTTATTCTGCGCAAATCGAGGTAGTTTATTGATGCGGCTTCTTATGATTTTTTGAATCCATGATTTAATATTAATACACACGATTTGAGGCGAATCATTCATATGTGGTTTTGTCTATATATGTTGGCTAATTTTGAGTTTCCATATGATAATATGAGTTATGCTATTCTTTTTATACAATTCGGTGATGCTCACTAATGATTTCGAACATCATAATTGATAGGATTTAAAATATTTCGTGATGGATTATATAATTTATTAATCGCCTATTCAATTCGGGCATTTTTAGTCACGACTTCGGCGATCCGGCCCGAGTTGCCGACCCAGTCGCCGAACTTGTTGGACTCACGTCCCGAGTTTAACTTTTAGGTGCTTCAGTTGAAGCATAATGTCGCCAAAGTGACCTTTTTTGTGTAGACTACTGCATCTAAGCCTATATATGGTTGTTTGTGTCTTCAACTCATGCGTTTGCCAATCGATCTAAAGGTAGGTCCGCCCGGCCTGGGTCGCCGAATTTGCTGGACTCATGTCCCGAGTTTAACTTTTAGGTGCTTTAGTTGAAACATAATGTCACCAAAGTGACCTCTTTTGTGTAGACTACTGCATCTAACCCTATATATGGTTGTTTGTGTCTTCAACTCATGCGTTTGCCGATCGACCCAAAGGTAGGTCCGCATCTGGCAGAGTTGTCTACGCATACTGTGGGGATAAGTGTGTGACAGTTAACATGTCATCCGTTACTGCAATAACACTTGGCATTAACCAACCTCCCATGCTAAATGGGACCAATCTGGGTTGTATGGATCTGGACTTAGTCTTCAGGTCAGAACAACCCGCACCTCTCATTCCAGAAAGCACAGCTGATGCTAAAAGAGAATATGAGAGGTGGGAGTGTTCTAATCGACTAAGTCTAGTTATTATGATGAACAACATACCAGAAGCCTTTAGAGGTTCAGATCCTAAAAGGATCACCTCAGCTAAGGTTTTCCAAGACGAGTTCGAACAATGTTTTGCAAAAAACGATAAGATCGAGATGATGTCACTTCTCTTGACTCTCACGTTGATGAAGTATAAGGGTTAAGGAAACATCAGGGAATATATTATGAAAATGTTCCATATCGCTTCTAATCTTAAATCCCTAAAGATGGAGTTTTCTGATGATTTCCTCGCACTCATGGCTCTTATCTCATTTCCTCCACAGTTTAGCCAGTTTAAAACTAGCTATAACTGCCAGAAGGAGAAATGGACTCTAAATGAGCTCATTTCTCAGTGTGTTCAGGAGGAAGAGAAATTGAAGTGAGAAAGAACTGAAAGTGCCCACGTGGCAACAACCTCTAAGGGAAAGGGAAAAAAAAGGCCTTTCGAAAAAGAAGATGCTAAAGCACCGGCTCCGAAGAAACAACATAAGGATCAAAGTTGTTTCTTCTGCAAGAAGTCGGATCATGTGAAGAAGAACTGTACAAAGTATCACGCCTGGCGTGCTAAAAAAGGTACGGTCTACTCTTTGGTCTGTTCTGAGGTTAATTTATCTTCAGTACCTAGAGATACTTGGTGGATAGATTTCGGTGCTACAACTCACATAAGTATTTCTATGCACGGTTGCCTGAGCTACCGAAAGCCTAGTGATGGTGAAAGATACATCTACGTTGGAGATGGCAAGTCAGTGGAAGTTGAAGCTATAGGCAATTTTAGATTGTTATTAGGAACTGGTAGTGTAGTACCCCAAAATACTGTAGCTGTAATTAAATGATGATTAAGGTTTAATTAGGGCATTGCATCCTTAAGAGAATATAATTATGAGATTAAGAAGAGTTTGAGGAATCTATTATATGATTTAGAAGAAAGAATCTCGATTATTTTGTTAAGAAAGAAAATGGAATTTACTAATTCCATATTAGAGCTAAAAGAAAGGGATTGAGATAGAATAAACTCAGACGAAGCATACCCCTCAGAAGAGAAAATTTTTATCTATTAGATAATATAGAAAAATGGAATTATAAATTTCATTAAGCTAGAAAACAGACAAAATAGAGAATAAAAATTTATTATCGCAATTTCGGCAATAATTAAATAAGTTTTCGGTTAAAACTCAGTTTGAGAATTTAACAGCTGTAGGAATACCTACAAATTATGCCCGATTTTATTATGTATATAGAAGAGATTATTATGAAGATTTTGCTAGAAAATATTGTTTTAGAAGGAATTTATTTAATTAAAATTTATTCGGTATTTTAAAACTTGAATAAGTTGTCCAAATGAACTCGGAATCACGAACGGTCTGAACCGGTGAATTCCTTGTGTCGAGATGGGCCATCCAGCATTGAAATCTTGAAGCACGAAAAACGAGGAGTCGGGACGTTCTAGAAGGTCCTAGAGATGTGTAGATGATTATTTTATTAATTAATTAATAAAATATCTTAACTTAAGACATAAGGACACTTATTTAATTATTTTTCATCATCTTCTACCTCATTTCTCCTTCATAATTTCGAGCTCCCCCTTCCTCCATAGACAAAGAGAGTTTCTCCTTCCATAATCAAATTTTAAACTAGATTTGAGTTCAAATTTTGAAAAGAAGTGATCTTTGAGGTATTTATCCATCATCCTTACCTCTTTAATTTGTAGAAATGGAAGAAAGTTTATGTATTTATCTATGATAAACTATGTTTCATAATTCATGAGATATGATGTTAATTTTCAAATATGTTGTATGAAATGAATAGAATTTCATGAATTAGGTAATGTTTTGGAAAGAATTGCATAAGAAGATGGATAATTGGATTTGCCCTAAATCTTCTGCATGAACCCTAATTTGATTTTGAAGAATATGCATGAATTTGCTTGAATTGAGTATAGATAAGTGTCATTAGGCATCAATAAACATGATTAGAGTAAGAAATTAGAGCAAAATCCAAATCTCCTAAAACATGTGCAATGGCCGAAAATGTAGGGAATTGATTCTATAAGATTTTGATTTTATTTGTGTAATTTGAGATCATATTTGAGTTCAATGATATGAATAAAGCTTAGAATAATTTATGGGGAATTTTTCATGCACTAGAATTGGATTTTTGAAAATCTAAGAGTTAATGAAGTTCATAGTTACATATATGTTGGTGGTAATTTGCTTAGATGATGATGAATAGGAGTTAATTAGATGATAATAAGCATAGATAAATTAAGAGATTGAAGATAGAATTATCATTTCATTGAGATTCATAAAATGTTTGGAGAAGGGGATGATCCAAAGATACATATAGAGGATTTAATTAGTTGATCTAAGATCATAGTTGAGATGAGGGAGGAATATGAAGCATAATGTAAATTTATTAGATTTAAAGAACCATGTCTGTAGAAGTTGGAAAATTTAAGTGTAAATGAAGAATACATATTTCTTAAGTATGAGGTCTTAAATATGAAGTTAGGTATGTAGGTGAGCTTAGAATGCATAATTATGTGGAATTATAAGATTGTCTATAATGAAATAGATAAAGGATGCAATGACCCGAAAAAGAGTAAACCGATAGTAATTCAAGTTAAGATAAGGGATACTATGGAGTAATGTTTTTCTAATGTACTCCAAATTTATATATTTAAGGTGCAAGTGAAGTTGAAAGAAGAGGAACGGATCTCAAGAAAGAAGAAGGCGAGCCTTCGACTTATATAGAATAAGTCAGTCAGGTGGGCATATTTTCTTTTAAAGTGTGCATGCTATTTATGCAATGTTTGATTATGCATGTGATTTTAAAAGATGTGACTTGCATGTTTAAAGCATGATACATATTGCCTATCTACGAGAGAATTACGATATCGGCCCTATGCCGGACGAGCTGCCGGTAAGGGTTTGTGTACACATATGTGACCGTGAGCCGGTGAGCGGACTGGCCGGTCATAGTGTTGAAGGGGAGGCCTACCTTTCAACACAAGAAGTGCGTAGATATGGTGTATTTGAATGATTTTGTCTGCAGACATCAGCATGATTTACTTATGTTACAGTTGAGCATGAGAATGTTTCATTTT
>JAPKLX010000228.1:236318-260959 GCA_026898415.1 Leonotis leonurus | reverse complement strand
TTGTAGCTTCCGCAACAACTATTTAGAGTAGGTGATACACTTTCAAGTGGTATCAGAGCCATCACTCGACACACTGAGTGTGGTCCTGACGGTGTCACAACAACTCTAAACATGATGGATCCAAATAGCACTGGAGCATTTCGACCTCCAATCCTGGATGGTTCGAATTATTCTTATTGGAAGTCACGTACTCGCTCTTATATCAAATCACTTGATAGACGAGCATGGATTTCTGTGGAGAATGGGTGGTCACCACCAAAACAAACTGATGCTGACGGCGATTGTGTTCCTATACCACAGACCGCCTGGTCACGTGATCAAATTGAAGCTGCCACTTTAGATGATCGAGCACTGAATGCCATAATCTCAGCTGTCGACACAAACATGTTCAAACTTATCAAGAACTGTGTGTGTGCGAAAGATGCTTGGGACATTCTGCAAAGGCATTGTGAAGGTGACAAAAGTGTCAAGCAGTCTCGTTTGCGTATCCTCGCATCTCAATTCGAGGATATGAAGATGGAGGAAGATGAGGACATCTCTAGCTACATGAAAAGGATACTCGACATTGCTAACGAGTGTCAGGACCTTGGAGAACCATTGAGCAACAAAGTGCTTGTTTCCAAAGCACTTCGTACATTGCCACCAAGATTTGATATGAAGGTAACAGCCATTGAAACAGTCCTAGGGGTGAACGCTCTAGAGTTTACTGATCTCATGAACTCGTTCAAAACATACGAGATGAACCATGAGGCAAGAGGGACTTTTCCCAAGAAGAAGGCAATGGCTCTGAAGGCTGGAGCAAGCTCCTCAGGCAGTAAACCTCAAGTGGATTCCAGTGAACATGAAGAAGAGGAAACCTTCAACGAAGAAGATATTGCCATGATCACAAGGAAGTTTAACCGTATGGTGATAGGCTACAAGCGCGCCAAAGATCAATCCAAAGAAAAAGGTGGACCACGGTTTGAATACTATCAACCTCCACAAGACAAAGACAAGGCGAGGCAACCCCCCACGAAGAAAGCTCCTAATGAAGTAGTCAGGTACAACTCTTCAAAACTGGATGGTATCCAGTGTCATGAGTGTAAAGGATATGGACACTTTGCAAATCAGTGTGCCAACACTCTTCGAAAACGGGGTAAGTCTTATTGGGTGTCGTGGAATGATGATGAGCATGAATTCTTTGAAGATATGGATGAAGCCACGTTCGAGAACATTGCATTTCACGCAACTGTCACATCCCAAGGACCATACGTTGATGATCCAGTTCACTCCGAGAGGTATGACTCTAACTACTACTCTACTTTGTTTTGTTTAAACGCTTCTGTTGATGACGCAGGTAGTGTTAGGGATGACATAGACTCTACATGTGGTGAAGAATGTGATGACCATGCAATCACTGTAATCCAAGGATTAAAACAGTTATATGATGAACTGTTGTGCAAATGGAAACATCAAGCAAGAGATCTGCAGACCGCAACAGCTGAGGTAACACGTCTCAAGGAAGTGCAGTCAAAACAGGAGGCGTTGATCACACAACGTGATGTGGAGCTGACCAAAGTGAAGTCAAAGCTTGAAGAGGCAGAACTGACCATCCGAAAATGGAGTACTGGAACGTACTCTCTTCAAGAGATCATGAAAGGCGCAAATCCAGGTACACAAGGTCTTGGATATGCTGCACCAACTGTGTTGTGCAAAAAATCCACATTAGAAGGGGAAACATCAAAAGGCAAAGCCGTTGCTGCGCCCACAGAAACCCCAACACAGACAAAACAAAAGATCTCCCCAGCTGGAAAAGGTAAGAAGGGTAAGAAAAAGGATAAAAGATATAGGAGAAAATATATATGTCATTACTGCATGAAACCAGGGCATATAAGACCTTTCTGTTATCAGAAACAAAGAGATGAGAGATCTGAATGTGATCCTTCACAAAAACCCAAAACAGTATGGGTAAAGAAGTCTGACCTAACCTGTAATGTTGTGTACACTGCCTTAAAAACTAACGTTTCAGGTTCTTGGTACTTTGACAGCGGTTGTTCCCGCCACATGACAGGTAACAAAACTTTCCTTTCTAACTATGAGACATATGATGGGGGAAATGTTTCCTTCGGAGGAGGCTCAAAAGGTAAAATTGTTGGGAAAGGTACACTAAATGTTACTGGTTTGCCTGCCTTAACAAATGTTTATCATGTGCAGGGACTTATGGCAAACTTAATAAGCATAAGTCAATTGTGTGATGGAAACATGCTTGTGAAATTTACTAAAGATGCTTGTGAAGTTTACAACAATAAAAATGTGTGTATCATGACAGGTCAAAGGTCAACAGACAATTGTTACATGACTGACCATGTGAAGTGCAACAAGGCTCAAGTTGATGATGTCATGCTATGGCATAAAAGATTAGGTCACACTAATTTTCGAAATCTTGGTAGGTTAATCAAGATGGATGCTGTACGAGGTCTACCGAAGCTTGGAAATGCTGACCAAATCATATGTGGTGATTGTCAACGAGGTAAACAATTACATGCCTCACATCCGGTCGTACAACATCGTGAGCAACATTTTGGAACCAACCGATGCTTCGAACTTCTACATATGGATCTAGTAGGACCCATGGAAGTGGAAAGTATTGGCGGTAAAAGGTATGTGCTTGTTGTGGTTGACGACTTTTCTAGGTTCACATGGACCCATTTTTTACGAGAAAAGTCTGAAACATTTGAGCTGTTTAAAAATATGTTTTCTCGTGTTACTAATGTGTTTGATGCTAGAATATCTCGCATAAGGTCAGATCATGGTCGTGAATTTGAGAATTCACGTTTCACAAGTTTCTGTGACGATAAAGGTGTCTATCAAGAGTTTGCTGCTCCAAAGACCCCACAACAGAATGGTGTGGTCGAACGCAAGAATAGGACCTTAATTGAGATGGCTAGGGTGATGTTGAACTCAAGCCAAATGGCAAAGCGCTTTTGGGCTGAGGCTGTAAACACCGCTTGCTACATCAACAATCGAGTCAACATTCGACCAGGGTCATTTAAAACACCATATGAGCTACTAAAAGGGAGAAAACCTAACCTAAAACATCTTCATGTTTTTGGGTGTGTTTGTTTTATCTTAAATGATCGAGAGTATCTAACTAAATTTGATGATAAAAGTGATAAGGGCGTATTTGTCGGGTACTCAACAAACAGTGTAGCTTACAGGGTATTTAATCTTCGTATCAACACGATACAAGAATCTGTTAATGTAGTCTTTGATGACGCAGGTGATTGCAACAAAGAAGACGACATATATGAAGGGGGAGTTGTTACATCTCCTGTTGAGACGCAAACTGCTCCACCTAACACAGAAGTTAGCACTACTGTCGAGGTCAACACCACAGAACAGGAACCTGAAGGTGACCTAAGTGATCCCCAACAGGTCACTCCTCGTAGAGAGCCATCAGGGCGAGTGAGAGATAACCATCCACTCACTCAGGTTATTGGAAACATTGAGGACGGAGTTCAGACCCGGAGAAAACAGCAAATCGATTATAGAGAAATGGCGTGTCTTTACTCCATGTGCTCCACAGTTGAAGGCATAACATGTTTCGTTTCCAAATTTGAGCCCAAGAATGTCAAGGAGGCACTAACTGATGAGTTCTGGATAAATGCTATGCATGAAGAACTCAACCAGTTTGTGCGTAGTGATGTTTGGTACCTTGTTCCCAGGCCAACCAACAAGAATGTCATTGGCACAAAATGGATTTTCAAGAACAAATCTGATGAGACAGGAACTGTTGTGCGCAACAAAGCAAGATTAGTTGCTCAAGGGTACACACAAGTCGAAGGAGTCGACTTTGATGACACATTTGCGCCAGTAGCCCGACTTGAATCTATTCGGCTGCTGTTAGCTGTCGCTTGCCACCTCAACATAAATCTATACCAGATGGATGTAAAGGCAGCATTCCTTAATGGTGAGCTCAAGGAAGAGGCGTATGTAGAGCAACCAAAAGGCTTTGAGGACCCCCACAAACCAGATCATGTTTTTCGATTGAAGAAAGCTCTATATGGTCTCAAACAAGCACCACGAGCTTGGTATCAACATCTCACAAATTTTCTTCTCTCATATGGGTTTGTAAGAGGTGCTGCTGACCGGACATTGTTTATAAAAAGGGAAGAACAACACATTCTTATCACTCAAATTTATGTTGATGATATGATTGTTGGTTCTACATCATGTAACATGTTAACTGATTTTTCAAATGCAATGTCTACCAAGTTTGAAATGAGCATGGTAGGCGAGCTCACATATTTTCTTGGTTTGCAGGTTAAACAAGGACAAGATGGCATTTTTATCTCTCAAAGCAAATATGCAAAGGACATGATAAAGAGATTCGATCTAGAAGGTACAAAGCACATGAAGACTCCTATGGGTTCCACAGAGAAACTAACAAAAGATGATGCTGGAGAAGATGTTGACCCAACACTCTACAGATCTATGATAGGAAGTCTGTTATACCTAACAGCCACTCGTCCAGATTTGATGTTTAGCGTATGTGTGTGTGCCAGGTATCAAGCTAAACCCAAAGCTTCTCATCTCAAAGCTGTTAAGAGGATCATCAGGTATGTTGCTGGAACTATTGACCTTGGCATATTGTTCTCTAAACACATGAATATGAGCTTGGTAGGTTTCAGTGATTCTGATTGGGCTGGTGATGTTGATGATCGGAAGAGTACAAGTGGAGGATGTTTCTACCTGGGAAACAACATTGTGTCTTGGCACAGCCGTAAGCAAAACTGTGTTTCCTTATCCACTGCTGAGTCTGAGTATGTTGCCGCAGGCTGTTGTTGTACACAACTGCTGTGGCTTAAACAGATGTTGAGTGACTATGGGTTTGACAACAATGACCTAGTCGTGTACTGTGACAACATGAGTGCCATAAACATTTCCAAGAATCCTGTTCAGCACTCCAGAACCAAGCACATCGACATAAGACACCATTTCATTAGAGAGTTGGTGGAACAAGAGGTAATCAAGCTTGAATATGTGAAAACTGAAAACCAAATTGCTGACATCTTTACAAAACCCTTAGATCATGAGAGATTTGTCTTCTTACGAAAATCTCTTGGTCTATGCTTTCATTAATATGTGTGTGTGCTACACCCTAATACCCATATTCTATTATCTATATCAAGGGTGTAGGATGTTTTGTCTAGCTTGCTGGAATAACATCTTAGTCAACATATTCTATATTCTGAAACCTGGTTTTTTCTTATATGTTTTTGTATCTATCTGTGTGGTAATCAATCCAAGTAGTTTGGGGGGCACGGCGCTCGCTCCGACGATGCTACCTTACAAAAGGATTGCAACTGCGATTGCTTTCGAGGGTGAAAGGCTAGAGGCACGGCGTTCGCTGCGACGATGCACTCTACGCTCACTAACCTTTGGATTCTTGTAGTTCTGCACATACTTTCTATCTATCTAACCAGGTGGATGTTGCAACACTCGTTGACACAACAGAGCAAGCTAGACTGGGTGATATGTTTTTTTAACAAAATGTGTTTCTTGTGATTGTCAGCGACCGTGGTCTACTGTTTTCCTATAGTCAAGTTTGTTTACCTCAACATCCGTATCTCTCTGTTGTAGTGGGTTATGCATGTCATGTCGCGTGTTCTAGGGTTTTCTGTCAGGTTGAAATTCAAACGGGCGCCACATTTTTCAGAACTGAAGCGTCGTCAGTACTGTGCACTTCATTATTTGACTGTCACAGCAACTGTCCTCCTATCACAAACCCCATTAAACCCTACTCTCTCTTTATCATATCCGCACGCCTTCCAAGATTGATACACCACTTCTCTCTTTTTGATCTTGCATACCACCACATTTCATTCCATCCAGAAACCCTACTCCACGAATTGCTTTTCTGATCATCTTCCCGGTTTCTCAACAATGGCGTCTCCTTCCACTCCTGATGTCACCGCCCTTCTTCAAGCTCTCCTCACCGCCAACCCGTCGCTCCTTCAGTCACTTCAACAGTCCATCGCAACTCCAGTAGTCACACCGCCACTCCCGGCCGATAGCACTCCACCTCTTCCGGTGGAACCCTCTACTCCCATAACTACTCCGGTTGCTGATACTGTTCCAGAACCCATTTCTACAGCGCTCGAAACTCCAATCGTCGCTGTGGATGAACCATCTCCTCTCCCTATTACCACTGTAGCTCTTGTCGCGGACCCTGTTCCTGCTTTTACTCCGTCCAAATCGCCATCCCTGACGACGACTCCTCCCGCTCGCCGACCCGCTACACGAGGTTCCACTCACTCCACTCTTTCTAGAAAATCCAAGAAACCTGCGCATACAGTGGTGGTTACTGATGATAGTGACGAGGAAGTCTCCTCGGTTTCCAAGCGCCCTCGTCTGAGCTCTCCGGATATCAAGATTAACCCAACCTCCTCCGCACCGGTCACAGCGAAGGGCAAGGAGAAGGTCCCCGACGTTTCGGATGACCAGGCCCTTCCGCTTGCTGTTGAGAAGGCTCTCAACCTTCAGTTCTATGATTCATCCGCTGCTACTAAGTGGAAGCGTGTCAAGAATCTACCCTGTGCATGTGAACGCACAGCTGATGAGTCCAGTTTTGATGAATACAACCTGCTGTCCTTCTTCAGCGCGCGGGGTCTGTTGGGTACAATCTTTGAACTCCCTGATTTTGTTAAGACTACGGTTCGACATTTTTACTGTAATCTTCATAGTTCGTTTGGTGATCGCTCCTCTGTCAACTTTGGGAAGATTTATTTGTACAACTGCATCTTCGACTTTTCGGCTGCTAGCATCAACTCCGCCCTCGGGCTGCCAAGTGTGGAGGAAGAAGTAGTCTCTGATTTGGCGGCAGTTGCTCGGGAACTTACTGGAGGGAAACGTTCCAAGTGGGCCCAGCCAATGAAATCTTCTTGGCTTACCCATCTGTATTCGGTTCTGCACCGGGTTTTAACTTTCAACTGGATTGTTTCCTCCAACACTACCGTCGTTACTCAGCAGCACGGGGTCTTGCTCTACCTTGTGGGGCTTAACAAACCCTTCAACCTAGGGCGTATTATCTTCGACCAGTTTGCTGCTCTCTCTTCCAAAGCTCAACTTTCGTCTCTGCCATTTCCCTCTCTTATTTGCAGGGTATTGGCTCATCAGGGGTTCACCTCGCTTACCAGAAGTCAAGGAGCGGATCATGTTCCGACCTATTCCATCCACCCATCCTTGTTCAGTAAGAGTAAGGTGGCTGATCTACCATGGCGTAATCCTGCTGCTGCTGCCTCCTCTGGTGTCCTCATGCCCCAGCACACCGTGCAACAATTGCTGGATACCCTGACCTCCCTGCTGGATGTCCTGACTCCCCTAGCTGCCCTCCTTCCTGCTCTTGAGGCGTGCCTTTCTTCCCAACAAGGGGGAGGAAATGAGGCTGATCATGCTGGGGACGACGCTGGGCATGCTGGGGACGACGCTGGGGAGGATGATGCTGTGTGGCCGGATGGCTGTGTGGGGTGATGACCCGTCATGAAACATTAATCCAAACAATTTTATTTTCTTTTATGGTGGATAACTGACAAACAAATTTAATTTTTGTGGATGGATGTTTGTTTTTTTGCAGCACCTATGTTTTTGAATGACATGGTTTGTTTACTGCTTATTGATGTCTGGCTGCTGCGTATCTAAAAATGTGTTGTCTTTTTGGAATATTCTGCTTGCTTGTAAAATTGTTTTGCAGGGCATTAAGATAGGGGGAGCGTCGTAGGAAGACCAAGATGTTGTGAAGAAAGCACAAAAACAGGGGGAGTTTGTTAGGTATCTTATTCTGTTGTTATTTTGTTTGTTGAACCTAACATGTGTGTTTTTGTGTTCTTCACAGGATAGTGTGATGATTGGCGTTGCTGTTATGCTCCACACAACAAGCTAATATTGAGTATGCAACTGAATTGCCACGTGGACGTTGACTTGGTGAGATGTACAACTGAAATGCACGAAGAAACTGTCAAAGACCGAGTCTTGAGGAGAAAGCTAAATAATGGAATGCGGTTGAGAGTTTGACGCTGAGTGGAAGTTTGTTACCGTGAATGTCGGAGTCCACACCAACTGCCCAGCGAATCTTGCGGAGCACGACAGCAGTTGAGGAAATCAAGGAATACATGGGCTGGCAGTTTCTACCCTACGGAGTCCAAGCCCATGAAGTTATCTCTATTTATATTGAGTTCGGTTTTAGTTAGAGATACACTTTTTGCAGATTTATATCGTAGTTTGGTACGTGTGATCTTTGTCTTAGAAGATCATACTTTTAGTATTTTAGTAAGAAGTGTTGTTGTTGTTGTTGTCCGTAACATTGTAAACAACACAACATTTGTTTTGATAATTCTTTCTGGCCGTAAAGGCTGCCGTGTAGGTTGTTCATTAACACAGCCTACATAAAATTATCTCTTGTGTTCTTTGTAGCTTCCGCAACAACTATTTAGAGTAGGTGATACACTTTCAAGCATGATTTACTTATGTTACAGTTGAGCATGAGAATGTTTCATTTTTTTTAAAGAAAGAATTTGCAAGTCACAAGAGCATGTTTTTAAAAGTCTTGGCAACGTGCCCACTGAGTACACATCGTACTCATGCCTTGCATATCCATTTAAATGTGCAGGTTGAGCAGCGGAGATGGAGATGGAGTTGAATGCTGGTTTTGGGCTTGTTATTCCCTTGCTTTGTTCATATATGTATTTAGTTGGTTGGAGTAGTGTTGTTATACTTTTGATCATCCACTCTTGATGTTGATCAAACTTGGTACCTTGTTGTTTCTAAAATGGAAGTTGTATGCCAATACAATACGTTGGATTAGTCTATGAAGTTCATGTTGAGATGTTTTCTTTGGTGAATCATTGAATTCGACCTATTTCCCTTTAGTTTGAGTTCTTTCCTTGATGAATTGAGTCCCAAGTTTATGAAATTGTCCGTATGATTGCTTTGGCCAAAACAGGGCAGCCTCTGTTTTTCACTTTTCTGTACGTTTCATTTATCTGAACCTCTGAAATTTTTATACCATCTTAAAGATCTTTTCATTACCTTTCTAACGCTTCTTTCGAATCCAAATTCGGAGTTCGGATGAGAAAGTTATAGGCTTTTGAAGTTCAAGTGTCAAGTCTGTCGGAAATTTCCTGCGAAAGTTTGATATATTTTATCCTTGTATTTATACCGTGTTTTAAGAGTGGTGTAAGTATGCCGAGTCATAGTCTAATTGCTTAACTAAGAGAGGGTTAAGGAATTGGGCTGTGACAGGTAGTTATTTGGATTTGAAAGACATCTTCGTTGTACTGTCTTTTAGACGGATTTTGATTTCTATTTGTTTTTTGGACAAATTTGGTTATTGTTGTTCATTTGGGAACAAACAGTTTACATTGTCTTTTAATTCAATTATTATTGGAATTGGTTATTTGAATTCGTTTGACAATCTATATCTGTTGGAAACTAATTCTTCTTATAATGAAAACCTACATATAGAATCAAGAGGTACTAAAACAAAGTTAAATAGAGAAAATTCAGCTTCATTATGGCACAAATGCCTAGGTCACATCTCTAGAAATAGAGTTGAGAGGCTTGTGTCTGATGGAATTCTTGATTCGCTTGACTTCACAAACTACAATGTCTGTGTTGACTGCATCAAGGGAAAAAAGACCAAGAATAAGAAATTAGGAGCCTACTGAGCTACAGAAGTCCTAGAATTAATACATACTGACATTTGTGGACCTTTCCCTTCGGCATCTTGGAATGGTCAACAATATTTTATTTCCTTTATAGATGACTTCTCACGCTTTGGCTACCTATATCTTATTCATGAGAAGAGTCAGTCCATAGACATGTTCAAGGCTTATAAAGCTGAAGTTGGGAATCAACTCAACAAAACAATATAAGGCTGTCAGATCTGATCGTGGTGGTTAATACTACGGTAGATATGACGTATCAGGTGAACAATGTCTGGACCTTTTGCTAAATTCATAGAGGAATATGGAATTGTCCCTCACTACAATGCTTGGCTCACCAAGAATGAATGGTGCATCTGAGAGACGTAACAGGACTCTTAAGGACATGGTGAGGAGTATGATTGCTCATTCTACTTTACCTGAGTTTCTCTGGGGAGAAGCACTTAAGACAGTAGCTTACATCCTAAACAGAGTACCCACAAAGGCGGCTGCTAAAACGCCTTATGAGCTTTGGACTGACCGGAAGCCTAGTCTTAAGCACCTCCATATTTTGGGTTGTCCAGTTGAAGCGAAGCCTTACAGACCTCATGAAAAGAAATTGGACCCGAAAACAGTTAGCAGCTACTTTATTGGCTAATATGAGCATTCAAGAGGCTATAAGTTTTATGATCCCACATCTAGAAACATATTTGAGACGGGAATCGCAACCTTCTTTGAGGATATTGAGTTTTGGGGAAGAAATAGAATTAGGGATATCACATTTGAGGAGGATTCAAACTTGAATCCTACTGCTGCTTCTAGTAGTGTTTAGGTTCATTTTCCTGTCATTACTAGAGAAGCAGATTTGGATGAATCTCAACCTGATATCATTGAGGATATCCTCATTCAAATTGATCAAACTCAACAACCTCAAGAGCAACCTCAAGAACTAGTTGAATTGAGGAGATCCACTAGAGAAAGGCGAAGTGCCATTCCTGAGGATTATGAAATCTACCTCATGGAAGCTGAAGAACATAATGGACTAATGGAAAATGATCCAATCAATTTCCGTCAGGCCATGCAAGATGAGCACTCTCTTCAGTGGATTGATGCCATGAATGAAGAGTATAAGTCTATGCAAGACAATCAGGTTTGTGAACTTGTCCCATTACCAGAAGGTGCAAAACCCATTGGTTGTAAATGAATTTTTAAAACCAAAAGGGATGAAAATGGTAGTGTGGAGAGGTATAAGGCTCGTCTTGTAGCTAAAGGCTATACTCAGAAATAAGACATTGATTATTCTGAGACTTTCTCTCCATTATCATCGAAAGACTCATTCAAAATAATCATGGCACTTGTTGCTCATTTTGATCTTGAGCTACATCAAATGGATGTAAAGACAGCGTTTCTCAATGGAGACATTGAAGAAACCATCTATATGCAGCAACCAGAGAACTTTGAATTAGGAGACTCGAAGGAAATGGTCTGTAAACTAAAGAAATTCATCTATGGGCTCAAACAAGCTTCTCGTCAATGGTACCACAAATTCCATGAAGTTATTCTCTCATTCGGGTTTGAGATGAATTTAGTTGAGGATTGTGTGTATCACAAGCTCAGTGGGAGTAAATTTGTTATTCTCCCATAAGTTCTCTCGGGTACGATACACGGAGGACCCCCCCTCCGGGAGGTGCTGGAGTCCACTTCCCAACAATCCCCCCCCTCAGCACCATCCCGGTACTCTGCAGGATGCATCGGACCTTGAGATCATATGCTGGCGCTCCTTCGAACCCGGGCCACAGAGCTACCTATGACACCCAGAGGACCGTCAATCTCGCACCTCGGATTACGGCTGTGAATCGTCATAACCCCTAGAGTTGTTGTGCCCAACAACCCCTCCCCTCAGGCACTCCTTGCCTAGGGATGGCACCGCCGGATTCGATTCTTCACATCCGAAGCCCCGGCTCTGATACCAATTGTTGGATCGGGAGCGCCCATCAGAATTGACGTACTGGCCCTACACACCAACACTTTCTTTCCCAGCCTGCTTTGTCCTCACTGACAGGCTGACCCAGAACACTTCCCAGTAGGTCACCCATCATAGTATTGCTCCAAGCCAAGCACGCTTAACCTTGGAGTTTCTACTAAGGGGTCACCTGAAAAGATGATGCACCATGTTGGTATGAGTAGTACTAATCAATTCATTTAACCTCTCGTCAACAATGGTAGTGCAGACCCTTTTCGACTGAGGCAGGCTGCACTCCCATAAGTTCTCTCGGGTACGATACACGGAGGACCCCCCCTCCGGGAGGTGCTGGAGTCCACTTCCCAACATACAAAAAGTCAGATCACTTGGAGGTCGTCGGATTCTCAGATTCTGACTTTGCTGGATGCCAAGACAATAGGAAATCCACAACTGGATATGTCTATCTGCTGGCTGGAGGAGCTATATCCTAGAAGAGTGTCAAACAGACACTTGTAGCTTCTTCCACCATAGAAGCAGAGTTCATAGGATGTTATCAAGCTACAGATCACAGAATCTGGATGCGAAATTTTGTCACTGGGCTGCAAATTATTGATACAATCGAAAGACCACTCAAGATTTACTGTGACAATAGATCAGCAGTCTTATATTCCAACAACAACAGGAGCTCTTTGAAGTCAAAGCACATTGACATCAAGTTCCTCGTTTTGAAAGAGAAGGTGCAAAATAAACTCATATCGATTGAGCACATAGGAAGTGACTTCATGATAGCGGATCAATTTACTAAGGGCTTAATGCCCAAGGTCTTTCATGAGCATGTAGCTAGCATGGGTGTGTCTTCATTGGATGACGTAGTATAGATTCAGTGACAGTTGTAATTTTTAGTGCTTATCGATACTTCAGACATTTCTTTGTAATGCATTCACTTCCTTTAATGAAGTTATTTTCTTGATCAAGATTAAAGTTTAAGTCGTTTATTTTGCATTTGACAACGTTCGCCTAAAGTTTAAAGGTGTAAAGAGGACCATTCGAAAATAGATGTTTCATCTGATTTTCGTTATACCATCTGATCTATGTCGTTTGATTATACTTGTGCATGCGCTTACTTTTGGTCTAGTCGAGCAGGATCTGACGATGCTGTTTTAGTCCTTGTACGAGTGTAGTTGATGGACGAGATTGTTAAAGATACACAACGTATAATAGCACTTCAGTTTATATGCGTATTCAGTTATAACACATTGTCAAGTTTTATATATTGTGCCCAAGTGGGAGATTGTTATATTAATTTCTAATTAATCATTAAGTGGTCACATATATAATTAAATAATGTGTTAATTACTATTATATAAAGTGTATGACCCTACATGTAATTATAATAATCATTGAGGGACTGACTTATAATTACGATAAAGATATATTTAATATATAAAGGGATGGATGGTCCCCAGAGGAGTTACGTAACTCAAGCGTTATTTCTCCCCTATCAGATCTGACGTGAAAGAAAATAGGCGTAACCATTCTCTGGTAGATCCATCAGGCATCCAAATCAATCCAATCCTCCACCATTATTCTCAATGGCGAATTCAGGTTCACGTTTCCGCTTTCATATTATATCTTTGGATAATTATCAGTAGAGTTCATGATCAAGGGTTTACAGTTATTTCCCTCATTTGATATTATGATTCTAACAAGAGCGCTATAAGGCGATTCCCTCACAGAAATAGGGTTTTAGCTCGTCTCAGGTGCATTTCTTCTCACTATTGATTTTTAAAAATTTTAGCTTTTTGTTTCAGAATGAGACGAATCGTCAAGTCACTTTATAGAATTCTTGATGTTTATGTGCTTTCGCTTCTCAATCAGCATGTGTTTTTGCTCTAAAGATGACTGGACTGTCTTTGGGTAGAATAAATGAAATTGGAATTGAAGGAAGATTGTACACATAGCTTGCCAAACTCTTTTTTATGTAATGTTTCAAGATTAACTCCCAAGATTTTGTGTTGATGTTTAAAAATTTGCTCCTATGTTCTATTTGATTTCAGAGGTGTGCCTTGTTTCTACGAATTTATTTTTTTAAAAGAGCAGAATGCCTGCACTTCATTATTTCTTGAATGAAAATTAAAGTTTCGAATTTTTAATTAATTGCCCCCTTATGATTACTTTAGTAAGTTAGTATTTGTGTATATTGTGTGACTATTATTTATGCTTGAGATTATAATAATTTACTTATCTGCAGTAATGTAGTAGTAGGTAAAGCTGGTAAACTATCTACTGAGTATTCCACTTAATAGATGTTTTAATTTGGTCATACCTATCTGTTTGGAATGCATATTTGTAAGCTTGATAATTTATAACAACAATTTGGTGGGATTATTTATGTGTCTAGAATAGTGAATTAGTAACGGTCTTACATTTTATCTCGGGCCGAAGCGATGAGTGCAAAATTCTACCAAACAATAGATGAAGTACGATTATTTATCTTATCTTACTTCATCCACTCTATCAAACAATAGATGAAGAATAATTATTTATCTTATCTTACTTCATCTACTCTGTCAAACTCTCCATTAATCAATATAGGCAAATGAATAGTGAATAGTTGTTTGATATATAGAGTATTAGTGAATAATTAATCATTATATGGTGATGTATTTGACAATATGATTATGGTTATGGGGTAATAGGTAAAATTACCCACTTTTATAAAATAAAATAAAAAATACCCACTTAAAAATAAAAGATATAAAATATCCACTTTTTACAAATAACATGATTAATTTCATCATGTGATCATATTATTTTTACAATAACATGATGAATTTCATCATGTGATCATGTTATTCAAGTTATTTTAAATTTGAATAACATGAACACATGATCAATTTCATCATGCTATTGTAAAAAGTGGGTATTTTTTATCTTTTATTTTTAAGTGGGTATTTTTTATTTTTTACTTATCAAAATGAGTATTTTAGCATTTACCCCAAAAGTTATTATGTAACATTAACACCGCACTTTCCATATAAGAAATAAGGACGTAAAAAGTTTTATACTTATTTTGTGTGCGAAAGTGATAGTAAATTTAGTTATACACATGATCTACAATTTTTTTTATTAAGGTGTAAGCAAACTATTAACTATACTAGAAGTTGAAACTTTCCTAATGATAACATGGATATAGGAAAGGTGTTCATGGTACGGTTAAAACAGTAAATCAAATCAAATCAAACCATATTTATGAGGTTTGGTTCGGTTTATGATTTAAAATATATGGTTTGGTTTAATTTTTATGAAATTATAATTTACAGTTTCAGTTTGATTTTTTAAAAATAAAAATCAAACCAAACCGCAAACAGCAAAACCGTAATATAATTAATTATAATAACTTAAACATAATATAAATTATATATGTATATTGTATATCATTATCATAATATATTAATTGAATTAATATTTTTTTTATATTGTTTTTTAAATAAAAATTATTTATTTATTTTATTTTCTAAGAGAAAAATTATTAAATTATAATGATTGATTATCTAACAAATCAATATATATTTTTCTTAATTTCTTCTTCTTTACTTACTCTTTATAACTATATATCTCAAATTTTCAATTAGTAGAAGAATATTAAGTTTTTAAATAATTTATTTTATTTATTAGTCAAGTATATGTATTTTATTAGTGTTGATATTCTTTGTTATACTAAAAAATGACACATAGGTGATAATAAATTTTATTTATCAAACTTTTATTTATATTTCCATTTATTTACTTTTTACACCACAACAAAAAATCACTCAATAATTATAGATTACACGAAATCAATAAACACACCATATATATGATAATTAAATAATACTAAACCGCAAATTGAACCGCATAAAACCGTATTAATTCAGTTTGGTTTGATTCGGTGTTAAAATTAATTCAGTTTAGTTTGATTTAACAAAAATTACAAACCGTATTTTATGATTTGGTTTGGTTTTCGTATAAAACCACACCAAACCAAACTGCGAACACCTCAAAATATAGAACAACTAATACTAATTATCCACTACTTAGTTTATCAGACCAAATACTTAATCCCTTTGAACATTCAATTTCGATTTAGAAACATATGGATCTGAAGATATCCAATAATAAAATAATATTGATATTTGTAGAAATTGCCTCTATACATATGGATCTGAAGATGTCCACAATTTTTTTCACTCTAGGTAGATAATTATAACACTTTTATCTGCTAAAAGAATAAGTTAATCAACAACACAAAATGTAGATGTTTACTTCTTTGGTGCCTTCTTGCAAGATGAGTTGGATGATACTATCATCAGTGATGTAGAACCAATCACAATTATTTCACCGCAACAGTTGTCTGCTCGAGAGATCGATGTTTGAGAAGCTGGTGATAATGAAATTTTGGAAGAAGATGTGGAAGTGAACCCCCAAGAACATGCCAGTGATGACTTAGATTCATGGCTCTGAGGAGCTCAACTTATTTTTCAACAAATCCAAGAGAAGGCTGCCAAAATTGTTCTAGAACTCATGCTCGGAATCAAGCTAACTCCAAAGATGTTGGAAATGGCTAATATGTTTCAAACCTATCTGGAAATCCGAGACTGTAAGTTTTACATTCTTGAAGCTATACTCCTACTTTTCTCATCAATTATCTCAAGGTGGAAGAAAACCAGCTGCAGACGTACTTCAGATTTTTAGACGTCCTAGATGCTCGACAGTATTTTAGAACTTATATGCTGACAAAGATGAAAGAAGAAGCTAGCGAGCTGCAAGTCGATCTCGCTCCTCTCTACACCAACGAGCAGGACTTATACGATCTCGCTGTCAACCTGTACTCTGGTGAATTTGATGATGCTTTCTTCTACTTTGAAGAACCAACAGTGGAGAAGAAGGAACCATTTGCTATCGCTGAGACATTCACATCAAAGCCAATTGCTGATACTTCCATTCCAAATCCACCTGCTATTGAAGAAACATTAGATCCAACTGCTGAAACAATACATAGAGAACCATTTGTATCTGAAGAAAAGACTGAACTATCTACTGGAGAAACACATGAAGAACAACATGATGTTGATATGATGCACTCACCATCTTCTCCACCTATCCAAAAAGAGGAACCAGCTGTCACGGAGGAGATCGCTCATGATATCATTCCTACAAAGAAGAAAACTGCTCCCTCATCTCACATCATCACTGGCCCTTTGGTTGATGCTGAACCATCTGGGGAGATCTACACTAAAGGAAAAGCTCCTGAGGATTACACTCCTTACTCCCTCGACGAGCTGCTTGCCTCTCTCCCTGGGCCCATGACGAATGAGCAAATCACTCAATTGGTCTTAATTAGAATCAATGACAGGAGTGCTGCTTTAGCCAATTTTCTCTTTACTGCTGCCGAGAAGGCTATACAAACTGTTGAGGAGAATTTCCAGAGAGCCCACAATAGTCTGTCTGAAGAATTGCACAAATACTTGGACGGTGATCGAGATGTTTTTGACAAGTACAAGGAATCAAACGAAGCACGCCTTGAACTGTACAAAGCTGAGGTCGATAAGTGTGATGAAAAGTTCAAGGATGCAGGTTCCAAAATGGTTGTTGAAGTCAAGAAAGTTGTGGAGTAGTAGTATCTTGACATGGTGTAGTGCCCCGTCTTTTAATTATCGAAGTAAGCGATATTCGAACGCACTTGTTAATTATATATTGATCATTGTATTTAAATAAATGAGAATTTAATCTAGTTGAAGAGGAATTTTGGTTTAAAGATAACAAGTAATTAGAGACTTCTTGATTTATATCTAAGAGATAATAATATTAAGGTATATGTGTTATACTTTGGATAAATATATATATAAATATGGGTATATGTTTTAGATTTTGAGGACTATATAAATGATATGCATGGGGTGCATACATTATAATTAGGTGGTTAAAATTTTATCTATGTACACATAATTATAACATACTACACGCCCATGTATAGATATGTTGTTGAATTGTCATATGCAATAAAAGAACTACACGCATAGTACCTATATATATATATATAAGACCTGCAAAGCTATGTTGTGCGAAGGAAAGAGAATTCACTCAAGTGTGTATCTGTACATGCATGAATGTACTTAGTAAGTAAGATAAAAATTAGAAAAACATAAAAATAGAAACAGGATCAGTTATATATATATATATGTTGGTACAGTATATTAAATGGTGTGTAATAATAAGTAAACTAAGTAAAAGAAATTACAAACATATGAAATAAAAATTTTACAGTGCAAGAGCTGCACTTTCGACAGAACAAAAGGGAGGTGAAAGAAAGAAAGGAGAAAAGAGTTGTCACCTACAGTACAAGTTAAGGTGGTGAAAGACTTGTCTACAAGCCTACTACTACTACACTAAGCATAGCTAAAAGTGGGAACACCAGTATGGTGGGTAAGTAGGGAAGTGATTGAGCGCCAATCTCCACATCTAAAACATGCAGCTAAGTCAACAAAGAGATTTCCCTCTTATGCCTTGCCTTACCTTGCCTTGCAAAGAAGAGATTTGACAGTTTAGAGAAGAGAGTAACAAAACCCTTATACTATAAAGAAGTTCCTAATCTAAGCATTTACCGCACACAAACACCTTACACTCGGCTAGAACAACAAAGAGAAGCACAAGCCAAGGGCAGAATATAGAAGCACAAGAAGAAATAGTTAAAGTCCTAAGGTGAGGAATTTAAGCTCTGACTATACATTTTAGTTCATATCTTCTAGATTTTCAACTTATAAGTATGTTATTGTTGGTCCCGAAAGAGCAAGGTTTGGTAAGAAATTGCTCGGCAGATGACTAACCAGATTGATCAGCAGATCGATACCAGGTCAGTCCAAACAGATTGCTCTCTAGTGAAGACACTTAGATAATAATAAGAGTGATCTTATTGTTTTCTAAGTATTGTGTGTGCGGAAATATGGTGGATTTAGTGAGTGCTCTTATATAGAAAACCTTAAAGATTAACCAGATTGATTAAAGCAAATTGATTAGAGATGCAGACTATATGGTAGTGCAGATAGTTAGAATAATAAACAACTGAAAGTAAATATGCAGAAAGATAAATGACACAGCTGTTTAACGTGGTTCGGGAAATCCCTACGTCCACGATCTGATCAAAACTAGACCAGATTATCCACTACCAGGATACTCTTTCTTCTTTATACTCGTGGAGGACGAGTCACAAGTATCAATCAAAACTAGAAGGATACTTATGCACGAAATAAGGGTCGTGTCCCTTTACAACAGATTACCTCTACGTTACCACTAGAAAAATACTAACTAGCAGGGTGATCTCCTTTCTCTTGATAAGACAGACTTGAATCGAGGTTGGGTTGGTGTGATGTAGAATCACAAGTTGTTTGAAGCTCTTAGTCTGGTTCAAAGAATGATTGCTTGAGAGTCACTTTTTCAATGTAGCGCGTATGTCATCCTCCAGATCTTGACCTTCAAATATATATAGGCTTTGAATTTAAAATTCCAGCCGATGTTGATTGGCGTGAGATTGATTGTAGATTTCCAATCACTGATATCTATCATATCAGTTCTTGCCTTGTAGGAACGTTGACCCAATTCTCTAACTATGGAAAGCAGATCGCTAACGGTTACTTTTCTTCCTTGTGTCAATCGTGGATTCTCTTTCGAAACCCTGTTGGATGGACTTCAATTTTGACGTGGCAAGAGAACATGATGTGTAGGATGATGTCATCTGGTGGTTTGATGACTCTATCGATCTGGTGCTTCGCTGTGGTCATCGATCTGGTCTGTGATCTGGTTGCTGTCTGTCACAACAGATCGATTTCTTCTTGGCGAGAAATCTTGGCCTTCATCCTACCCTCCATTTAAATCCAAAATTTCAGAACATATATATATATATATATATATATATATTTTTACCAGAGAAGTTTAAAACCATACTAAGACATGCTTTAGACTATGCTTGTAATGAATTAGTATCAACCCCTTTAAAACTCCACATCACAATCTTAATTGATTAACTAGTCATAGAGACAAGCTATCTTCAAATCAGATTTCGAAAGCTGAATATTATTAAAACATAGAGCATACTATCGAAACAAGTTATATTTTAGGTTTTTGGCCTGAAGTCAGAATGAGCTTAACATGGAATTAGAAATTAAATTCACACGTCTTATCATTAACACAACAAGAACAAAACCTACAAACATCCACCAAACCAAAAGCGAAACAGCCCGAACCAGTTTCGAAATACCTCGAACGGCCCCGGACAGGCCCCGAATCACCCCGAAATAGCCCGAACATTTCCGAACAGCCCCGAATCACCCCGAACCAACTCAGCTTCAAACCTGGAGCCTTTTTCCAGCCATAAATCGAAGAAATATTCAACCTAGCCATAACCCTCCCTCGGCCAGAATCAAAACAAACGAGAAAATTTTTAACCAATGAGAAATCAAATTCTGAAAATTTTAACTAATTTAGGATTTTACTCTCTATCTCAAAATCCAAACAGAGACCAACATGAATGAGAAAAGAAAATAGAGAATTTCGAATTTTAACTTCAATTTCTGGGGATTTAGTCCAACTTTAAAATTTATCCTAATCAAAGATGAAATGAGAACATGCAGAGGATTTAAACCATGAAATTCGAAAATTTAGACTTGACCTCAAAAGCATTAGCTGTTGTTCCATATCGAGGACTATCGGGAGTGAGAAATCGAGTTGTTGAAGAAGGCAAATATGAAGGTCATTGCATGGGGTAGTCGTTGGAACCTTAGCCAAAAAAGAAGAAGACAGAAGTAAGAAAATGGAACCAAATTCTAAAACAGCAATCTGAGAAAATATACCAAGAACTTAACTAAACAAGAAATTTAAAAGCATCTGTAACATGCAACCATAATCAAGAAGGAATCAGAACTTAGACTTAAAGGAAAGAAAAGAAATTTAGATTCAGCTAAGGAAAAGTTTAAATAGGAGAAAATAAGGCTTCACCATGGTCTCGACGGAGCCCTCAGGCTGTACAGCCGCTGGAGGCGCCGCTGGACGCTACTAGGTGATAATGCCTTGCTGCTAAGGCGAAGCAACGAGGCGGAAAGAGAATGTAGTCGCCGGAGAAGGAGAAAGTCTATCAGAACAGTACAGTGGGAGGTTTAGCGAGAGAGAGTGAGTCGAGAGGCAGAAAGAGGGAGAATTTGAAGAAGAAGGGCAAGATTTCGCCTGTAGAAGAATTGAATTAGGGTAGAACTAGAAATGGGAATCATCTAGAATATGGGCCGGGTTATTGGGCCGGTTAAAAAAAAAATCAACTGGGCCAGATTAATTAAAACTGCTGGGCCTAAGATTAATTAATTAGGTTGGGCTTATGTTAAACAAATTAATGGGCCGAGTGAATATTTTAATGGGCCGAGTGAATATTTTAATGGGCTTATTTAATTATCTTGCGGGCCAAAAGAACTGGGCCGAGTGAATATTATCAGTGGGCTTAATTTAGGATACATAATGGACTAGGAATTTATTTAGTGATCCTAATTGGGTTAAATTAATTAATAATACTAAAATTTGTAAAACAAAAAAGATAGTAATATATATATATATATATATTACATATTAATATTTAGATCTTATAATTTAGACAATTAATGCCTATGTACTAAATCAAGAAAAATCCAATTTATTTAGTAATTGGATTTTAAATTAAGAGGATTGATATCTCTAATTATACTAAGGATTTATTTAAGGAATTAATACATTAAGGTTAATTAAAGGGTTTAATAATTATAACTTACTATATTATTTGAATAATTAATTATCAAGATTCAATTATTTCATTAAGTGTTAATACGCTTATGGTGCTTAACGACAATTACTTGAGTAATTGAAATGGGGTTAAACCTTAGAAAGAATATTGATCCGCGGGATCAATATTTCCAATTAACGAATCAAACGAGAAACCAAAAATAAGATATTCTTACGATTTTGATATTTCCAAAGCATTCAGAGCATTTTAACTTATAGGAAATTTTCTAAAGGTTCTTACGAGAGATCTATTTCGCATTTCAAGACCCAAGCAAGTGCAAATCAAAGCTATCCAAGTAGGCTTTCTATTACAAAGAAATTATGTGTGCTCATATGCTATTATGTTGATATTTCGAAAATGAGAATTTATGTTTTAAAGTATTGTATTGCCGAAATGATTTATGTTTTGTACGATGCCTATCTTGTTATCATTTAATCAAATTCGGGTTCCAGTGGGTAAGCAACCACGCTCGAACTAGTGTACACAAAGGACTGTGAGTCGACGAAGGTGTTGACCGGTCAGGTGTCCGTAGAAGGTGGCCAACTTCACGGTACACGTAACAAACAGATATGGTAGAATACTAAAGAACTTAGACAGCTGTCGAACTATAGGTTTCACAAAAATGATTTAGTGAAGTAGGTGCTTTTAAAGATAAAATCCCTATGTTTCACTCTTTCCAGCAATGACAATTATATATGTATGTATGCGATTTCAGCATGTGCCTACTGAGTACGTTTGTACTCAGCCCTGCATGTATTTTTAAATATAGAGGTTGAGACGTGTTGAACGGAAGTGCTATGACGGGCTTGTCAGTCTTTTGTGTAGTTGAACTCTTGGGGGTTTACGTGTCTTCATACACATAAATTTATGTAGATCCTTTTTCCGCTGCAAGAAGTTTCAGTATTATTGTTCGACGTAGGTGTCAATTCGGAGTTAAACTCTTTGTTGTGAACTAAAACTCAATTATCGAGATATCCTTTTGTCTCAGTTAGAGCATACAGTTTCTTTATTATCCTTCAATTATCTATCTTATAATAGCGTATCCCAACTTTGCCAACAAAGGGCGAAGGACGCTCGTGACAGAGTGGTATCAGAGCAATTTGCTTTAAACCCAAGAGTCTTCTTTCGAGTTTAGTCTAGTATCGTTCACTAGACTAGTTGAGTGAGTCGACAAGCCTAGCACTCCGACACATCATGCTCAACATGAAGAAGGTAAAGGTTTTAGAAGTTACGTTTTCATATGTAAAGGATATGCACACATCCTTATTTTAAGATCTTAAGAGTTAAGATCTGACCCTAAGAGATAGAAACCTATTAACTTAACAAACCCCTTAAAGAAATAAGACGAATTTATTCGAATAAACTCTTTTACCTTCAAGCCAAAGACGACACACGGGAAAGAAGGAAACAAGAAGGAATTCCAGAACGAGAAAAGATGCGCAAGACAAATAAAGAATCCAGATTTAATCCCTTTCGTCGTAATAAGAATAAAAATAAGAAATTATATATAATACTTTATGCTAAACGCAAAAAATGGAACGAAATCCATTAAGACGATTCGAGTAATCTTAAGTAACAAGTTTCAATAAAATGAAACCCAAATAAAAGATTTACAAGCTTCTACCTTATGAACTTATGAAGAAATAATGAACCCAAATGAGGGTTGAACAAAATAAATAAAGCAAGTTAGGTTATGAGAAAAGTAAGGAAATCGTAAAAGTTTGACCATTTTTTTTTATAGATGGCATGAAGGATTCGTACCAACCGTAGACGTCTCTCCGCACGAGCTAACCCAACCGGGATGGATGGCATTTTACGCCTGACTCAGCTACTGCCTCTGGATTGGCAGGGATGGGCACGGATGATCTCAGGAGATTTTATCCACCCGATAGGGAGGAGCTACGAGCGAGAGGGAGATTTCTTGACTTTCATCGCCACCATCCACTCTTACTTTATAGTATTCGGCAGTGCACCGAGGGGACCTTATGTACGACCGGGGGACTTGATGCCGGTGGGAGAGGCATTCACTATGTGGGCTCCACTACTACCTACTTTTGTACCAGCTGGAGTGATTCCAGTAGTTCCGATATACAGTTGGCTACATCCGATTCCAGTCCCAGACTTTCCAGGGACGCACGATTACGAGGCTGGACCAGCATATCCAGCGAGAGAGGCACGACCCTTATCACCTATCCGACACTCGGTACCATCTGACCGAGCGTGCGTACGACACGAAGCAGAGGCGGGACCTTCTCGCCCTGTTACCAGGGTGCGGCGACCAGCGCCGATCCACCGACCATACCCGATGGATTCTAGCGAGAGCTCTTCGATGTAGAGGAGAATTCAGAGGATCCTCCGAGAGTTTTCGGATACGGACAGCAAGGGCAAGGCCCGAGCCTTGTCTGATTCAGTGGAGGAGTACACCCCAAGCTCTCCACCACCAGGTACCATGAGAGCAGATCCGATCTACATATCTTCTGACGGGAGCCATTCCCGTAAGAGGATGTTCTCACCACCTACATGTGAGTTCTACGCAGATCTGCGGAGGCAGCTTGACGCTGTACGGAGACCGATATGGGCAGAGGCCGAGGGGACCGGGCAGGTCGGAGAGGAGGAGGAGGACTATGGCGTCGAGGATGAGGAGGAGGACCTGGAGATGGATGCATCCTGGACAGATACTGCAGGGTCAGCGGCCTAGTGCTCGATAGGCGCTGATTGTTTAGTTGCTTTTATGTCATTTCTATTTTTACGATGTACCCATCAGCAACGGACCATGTGTTTAGGCCGTCCTGATGCTGTTTTTATTTTTAGACTTTTGTTACACGGAAACGGTGATTCTATGGACCCGTTCTGTGATGCTGCTTAGATAGTGCCACCTTTTGTCAGTACGAGAACACATTAGCTAGTGTCTTGTGACTGAGTACCTTTTGTGATATCATCCGAGAGTGATGAGCATCATGTCATGTACTTAGATAGTACATTTTGAGACCTTCAGTTGTATTAAGTCCTCGAGGAGGCACATATGACGATATATATATATGACTGTTGGTCCCGAAAGAGCAAGGTTTGGTGTATGGGGGGGGGGGGAATACACCAACTGCAAACTTTTCAGTTTACTTGATTAATTCAATCAGAGAGATGCAAGCTTTCTGAATTACAGATT
>JAPKLX010000228.1:158754-196318 GCA_026898415.1 Leonotis leonurus | reverse complement strand
CAGGTGTCCGTAGAAGGTGGCCAACTTCACGGTACACGTAACAAACAAATATGGTAGAATACTAAAGAACTTAGACAGCTGTCGAACTATAGGTTTCACAAAAATGATTTAGTGAAGTAGGTGCTTTTAAAGATAAAATCCCTATGTTTCACTCTTTACGGCAATGACAATTATATATGTATGTATGCGATTTCGGCATGTGCCTACTGAGTACGTTTGTACTCAGCCCTGCATGTATTTTTAAATGTGCAGGTTGAGACGTGTTGAACGGAAGTGCTATGACAGGCTTGTCAGTCTTTTGTGTAGTTGAACTCTTGGGGGTTTACGTGTCTTCATACACGTAAATTTATGTAGATCATTTTTCCGCTGCAAGAAGTTTCAGTATTATTGTTTGACGTAGGTGTCAATTCGGAGTTAAACTCTTTGTTGTGAACTAAAACTCAGTTATCGAGATATCCTTTTGTCTCAGTTAGAGCATACAGTTTCCTTATTATCCTCTAATTATCTATCTTATAATTGCGTATCCCGACTTTGCCACCAAGGGCGAAGGACGGTCGTGACACATGGAGAAGACCACTGTAGGGAACCCTAAAGTATTTTAGTTTTGATGATGACCTCTCGAAACACACTTAGTCCTCTTGTTAGAGTTAAATTGTTCTACATGTTAACAGATCACTACGTATAAAGTGAATTCTGATAAAGAACAGATTAGGAGATGACTTAACATGTAAAGGATCTATTGCTATAGAAGTCATTTAAATAATAGTCTAGGTTGAAGACCAAGACATTTCACAAAAGAGAAGAAATCGATCTGTTGTAACAGACAGCGACCAGATCACCTACCAGATCGATGTTCACAGCGAAGCACCAGATCGATTGAGTCATCAAACCACCAGATGACAACACCCTACACATCACATCCTCTTGCCACGTCAATATTGAAGCCCATCCAACAGGGTTTGGGAAGAGAATCCATGATTGACACAAGGAAGGAAAGTAACCGCTAGCGATCTGCTTTCCATACTTAGAGGATTGAGTCAACGTCTCTACAAGGCAAGAACAGATATGATGGATATCATTGATTGAAAATCTACAATCAATCTCACGCCAATCAACAACGGCTAGAATTTTAAATTCAAAGCCTATATATTTGAAGTTCAAGATCTGGAGAAAGACACACGCTACATCGAATAATCACACGCTAAGGCAATCAATCTCTGGACCAGACTAAGAGCTTCAAACAACTGTGATTCTACATCACACCAACCCAGTCTCGATTCAAGTCTGTCTTATCGAGATAGAGAAGATCACCTTGCTAGCTAGTAGTTTTCTAGTGGTAACGTAGAGGTAATCTGTTGTAAAGGGACACAACCCTTACTTCGTGCATAAGTATCCTTCTAGCTTTGATTGATACTTGTGACTCGTTCTCCACGAGTATAAAGAAGAAGAGTATCATTGTAGTGGATAATCTGATCTAGTTTTGATCAGATCGTGGACGTAGGGATTTCCCGAACCACGTTAAACAAGTGTGTCATTTATCTTTCTGCATATTTACTTTCAGTTGTTTATTATTCTAACTCTTTACACTTTCATATAGACTGCATCTCAATCAATGTGTTTTAATCAATCTGGTTAATCTTTAAGGTTTTCAATATAAGAGCACCCACTAAATCCACCATATTTCCGCACACACCATACTTAGAAAATAATAAGATCACTCTTATTATTATCTGAGCATTTACACTTTAGAGCTATCTGTCTGGACTGATCTGGTATCGATCTGTTGATCAATCTGGTCAGTCATCTGCCAAGCAATTTCTTGTTTAAGAATAGCTTGAACTCTCTAATAATCAACCAAGTAAACTGAAAAGTTTGTATTTGGTGTATCCCCCCCCATACACCAAACCTTGCTCTTTCGGGACTAACAAGTGGTATCAGAGCAGTGGTTCAAACGACCATTGTTTCTGTTTCACAGGGATAATACCTACGTGGTCAACTTGAATAGATCTAGAAAAACCTATGTTTCATTCACGTGCATACTATCTGCCATGGAATCATCTGTTGTTAGGGCTTGTGAAGAGTTCTCCATCCAAGGATATACAGAATGGAGCTTCAGAATCAAAACAACACTCAAAGCCCATCACTATCTGATGTGGAAAGTAATTGTAGAAGGTCCACTAGAGATCACTGAGGAAAAGACTGTAACTACTTCAACTGGAGTAACTACACAGATAGTTCCTAAAGATCCAAGAAAATACACTTCGGAGGAACGTCGCGAAGCCAATCTGGATGACTTTGCCAAAGGAATTATATCTAGCACAGTCAAAGGCGTACATCTGGCCAAAATCCAAGATCTGGATACTGCCAAAGTGATGTGGGAAGCCTTAAGAGACTTGTGTCTAGGATCAGAGGTCATGATTGAGAACAAGCTGTCTCTTGCCTGCGATAAATATGATGAATTCAAAATGAAACCAGGCGAGACCATTGAGCAAATGAAAATGAGATTCACTGGAATTCTCCTTGAGATATCAGCGTTCAATACGAACAAATATACTCAAAGAGAGAAGAACATGAAAGTACTCAGAGCACTTCCACCTAGCTGGGAAATATACGCTGCAATGCAACCACTTCGTGCAGACTTCAATGAACTCTCTACAGAAGCTTTATTTGATCATCTTGAAGGCCATGAATGTGATATACAAAGAATTCGTGGACCAGATCAACTGTTCAAAAAAGCAAAAAACGGTTCAAAGAAAGAAAAAGAAGTTGCCTTCAAAGCGAAGAGCAAACCAAATGAACCTTCTGAACCTTCTACACCAGATGAAGAGAAAGGTTATGACAAATTACTAAAAGAGTTTGCAATGATTGCCAAATGCATGGACAAGATGGAGGTCAGATCAAAGAAATTCAGACGTTTCTACAAAGATAACAAAAACAGATTTTACAAGAAACATGACAATGATCAATCTGATAGCAAGGATGAATCAAAACAACAGACAGGTAAATTTTCAAAAACATCTAACTCAACGGATTATTCCTGCTTTGGTTGTGGTAGAATAGGTCACTTCAAAACAGATTGTCCTGATCTGTCCAAAAGCCAAAGAGAAGAGTTGAGAGCAAAGAAAGATCGAAAACTCAAATATGAACGCAAAGCCATGCTAGCTGAACAAGAATCAAGCGGCTCGAGTCATTTTTCAGATAGCTCATCAGAAAATGATGAAGCATTCTTTGCTAATGACGAAGAAAGCTGGGATGAATGCTATGTGGGACTAGACAACGGTCTGGATGAAGTCGAGGTAAATTCTTGCAATTCCAACTCCTCAAATGATAATGATCTGGAACAGCAAATAGAAGATCAATCTGAATACTCATGGGAAGAAGTAAATGAGATGTTCAAAAGCTATTCGAGCATCAAAAGACTGTTTAGAGAAGTTGTAGAAGAAAATGATAGGCTGAAGAAATCTGAACAGATATTGAGCACAGCTAACACCCAATTCGTTGCCCAAGTAACTGATCTGGAAGAACAGATCAAGGGAAAAGATAGAGAGATTCACTCTCTAAACTCAAAGGTTAAAGATCTCATCAACAGAAACAACGTAGCTGAAGAAAAGATAAAGAAAGGCAAAGAAATGATCTACAAAAGTGATGAACGTGCCAAGCTGCTAATCAATCTGCAGCAAAATGGCACATCTGGATTAGGATATCCAGGTCACTCAGAAAAATCTTCGGGAACCATAAACTTTGTACCAGAGAGAAAACAAATACCAGATCAAGTAATAAATCTGAGAAACAAGAAAGATCATCCCCAAAAGATGATGATAAAAGAGACCGGGTACAAACAATACTACCAAACAAAGGGTCAACCAGCTCATTACACAGAAACAGATCATGTTCATGAAAAGAATGTCAATAGGACTTTATCCACCAAAAATGTCAACAGGACAGTACCTATCAAGAAGGGATTGAAGTATGATTGAATAGAGAGACATCATCCATCTGTATTTCACTCTCTGTCTAGAGTTGATAATGATGGGAACACCATTACTTGCTATTTTTCTGTTCCTAACCCAAAAATGTTCTAGATTCGAAAGGGAATATTTGCAGATAACCAAGCACCCAAACGTTGAAGGGTAGCTAAGTATAATTAATTGCAGGACCAGAAGACTGCAAGAAGAAACAAGATAGCAAGAGGAACAATCTGGATAATAGATAGTGGATGTTCGAAGCACATGACTTGTGACAAGAATCTACTATCAGATTACATTGAAAAACCAGGACCACAGGTCACCTTTGGATGTAACTCAAAAGGATACACCAGAGGATATGGAAATATAAAAGTTGGCAAGACAACCATCTCAAATGTATCGTATGTTGAGGGTCTTAGTCACAATCTGTTTTCAATAAGTCAATTCTGTGTTAATGGTAACCAGATTGTTTTTGATACTAACAACTGCTTTGTGAAGAACAAGGAAGGTGATGAGATACTCCTTACCAGAAGATTGCAGGATAGGCTATATATTGTCCAATGGTCAAACCAGATTGAGACATGCTTAGTCACTAAAACTGTATCAGAAACAAGCTTGTTGTGGCACAAGAGATTGAGTCACCTAAATTTCAAGTCAATCAACAGGATTGCCAAAGAAAAATTAGTGGAAGGTCTACCAGATCAAGTATATGATAAAGATCATATATGTGATGCTTTTCAAGCTAGAAAGCACACCAGATCATCCTTTACAAGCAAAACAGCTCACTCAACAACAAGAATACTGGAGCTTCTGCATCTGGATCTGTTTGGGCCAGTTAAACCACTAAGCATAAATGGGAGAAAGTACACCTTAGTAATCATAGATGACTACTCAAGGTTCACTTGTCTCATCTTTCTGTTAAAGAAGAAAGAGACACTAGCCAAACTACCTGATTTTCTACACAAGATCACCAAACAGAAATAGGTGAATATAGCCACCATCAGAACAGATCGAGGAACAGAATTTCTCAACCAAAAGATTGAAGCATACTGCAATAAGATGAGAATAACTCATCAAACTTCAGCTGCTAGAACACCTCAACAAAATGGAGTTGTTGAAAGGAGAAACAGATCACTTAAAGAAGCAGCTCGTACTATGCTAAATGCTACCAATCTACCCAAGAAGTTCTGGCCAGAAGCTTTCTACACAACCTGTTATACTCAAAACAGATCATCAATTACACTCAGACATGGAAAGATACCATATGAGATCTGGAACAATAGAAAGCCTAAGATTTCTTACTTTCGTACTTTTGGCTGTTTGTGCTACATACACAATAATGAGAAATCTCAATTGAGGACTTTTGATAGCAAAACTGATCCTGAAATATTCTTAGGATATTCAGATGTCAGTAAAGCATATCGAGTCTACAATAAGAACTCTCATATTGTGGAGGTAACACCTCATGTTGTTTTTGATGAATCTATTATTGAGTACAGGTCACCAGATGATGAATAGACATAAAACCAGATGATTACAAGAAAGATGAATGAGACATTACTAGAACATATTCTTGTCTGGAATTCAAAAGGCGATGATGAAGAGATCAATACTCCACCTATTGCTAAAGAAATTATACAGCAAGGGGGGACAATCCAATATGAACTGGATGAAAACAGATCACCAACTGAAAACAATGAAACAGTCATTGTGGATGATGATCAATCTAAAAATCTAAATCCAGAAGCAAGAACAGATGAGAATCCATTTCAACAGCCCACACTGAATTTGAGGAACCAATAGATCAACCTGATCCTGAGATATCTGATGAAGAGATGACCAGGAGAAGGAGATGGATAAAAGATCATCCACCAGAACAGATCGTTGGGAACCCATCAGATCGTGTGAAAACGAGAAGAATGCATGGAGAAAGTGCCTTGTTAAGCTGCTATCTCTCTCGCACTGAACCATCTGATGCTCATGAAGCACTACAAGATGCAGATTGGATGAGAGCTATGCAAGAAGAACTTAATGAGTTCAAAAGAAATGAGGTCTGGTATCTTGTGGACAGATCCAAACACCAAGGAGTTATTGGTGTAAAGTAGGTGTTCAAAAATAAACGAGATAAAAAGGGTGAAGTAGTCAGAAACAAAGCCAGATTAGTAGCTAAAGGCTATAATCAACAAGAAGGCATTGATTTTGATGAAACATTTGCACCCGTAGCCAGACTAGAAGCTATAAGGTTGTTCTTAGCATATGCTGCACACAAAAGATTCAAGGTATATCAGATGGATGTCAAAAGTGCCTTCCTAAATGGTATCCTTGAAGAAGAAGTCTATGTGGAACAGCCACCTGGATTCGAAGAAGCAGATCCAAATCAGAAAGTATACAGACTGACAAAAGTAGTCTATGGTCTAAAACAAGCCCCTGGAGCTTGGTATGAGACATTGTCTACATTTCTACTAGAATCTGGATTCAGAAGAGGATCAGTTGACAAGACCTTGTTCATTATCAAAGTTAAAGAGAATATCCTTTTAGTACAGATCTATGTAGATGATATCATATTTGGATCCCAATCTACTTATTTGTGTGATAAATTTGCTGAACTTATGAAAAATAAGTATCAAATATTCATGATGGGCGAAATGAGTTTCTTTCTAGGTTTGCAGGTCAAGCAGTTACCAGATGGCATCTTCATTAATCAAGCAAAGTATGTTCACGACCAGCTGACTAAATTTGGGATCAATGACAGTAAACCTGTTAAAATTCCAATGCAGACCAACGGGAAAATTGATCCTGATCCAAAGGGAAAACCAGCAAATATCACTAAATTCAGAGGGATCATAGGATCATTGCTCTACCTAACTGCCAGTCGACCTGACATCACATTTGCAGTAGGAGTATGCGCAAGATATCAAGCAAACCCCAAAGAGTCTCATATGGAAGCAGCTAAGAAGATATTAAGATATCTTAAGGGAACGAATCACATTGGATTATGGTATCCATGCGAAGACGACTTTGAGCTAACTGGATACACAGATTCAGATTATGCTGGATGTAAGCTGGACAGAAAGTCAACATCTGGTACATGTCAGTACTTAGGAAATAAACTGATCTCTTGGTTCTCAAAGAAGCAGACATCTGTTGCCACATCAACCACAGAAGCTGAATATATGGCGGTAGGGAGCTGTTGTGCACAAATACTCTGGTTAAAACAACTCAAAGACTATGAGATCGATGTCAAGGAGATACCTATTTTCTGTGATAGCTCTAGTGCTATAGCAATCACACAGAATCCTGTTTTGCATACCAGATGCAAACATGTAGATGTGAGACATCACTTTATAAGGGATCATGTTGAAAGAAAACACGTACAGATTGAGAAGATACACACTGAGATACAGAGAGCAGATATCCTCACCAAAGCATTACCAGAAGAAAGATTTAAGATGCTTTGTGGGAAATTAGGATTGTTAAATCTGGAAGAGAGGACCAGATAGTCTTAGAACGGATCATGTAAAATTCTAACTGGGAATTGACACCAGATCATCTATGTACAAGTTAATGATCAAACAGATCAACTAAAATCCAACCAGGAAGTATTATCAGATCATCACACAAGATTGATGTCCAAAACTTGAAAGTGGCATAAAACAGATCGATAATGTTGACAACAGTTCGTTAATTAGGAGATCGATCTGGACCAGATGACTAGCATCCACGTGGATATTAATTAGTCTTTTTATTAATATTCCAATTACTTGGTCAAGGGGGAAAGTCAACAAGATACAGCGATTATATCATGTTAATCTTAGCATATATATCTAAATCCTGACATAATATACCAAATCTTTTATTTTTGTGATGATTAGTATTATGTTTGGGAACTGTGATCGTGGAGATATTTACCAAATCAAGAAAAAGGAAAAAATTTGACGGTTTAAACAAACACGCGCCACATTGCAACACCAGGATCAAAAGCGCGTGAATCAGACGCACAGTAAAAGGCGGTAATAGACTGCAAGTCTATACCTTAGAAAGGCAGGAAAAGCTGAAAAAGCAAAGGATATTAATTATTTTATTATTTTTTTTATCACATCTATATATATTTGGTTAGGCGATTCACCTTTCACCTACACTTTTTCTTCTTCTGCAAACACTTAGCAAGTTTCTCCTTTCGCCATTTCTAAAATCTCTCAAACCTCTCAACAATCTATCTTTTTCAAATGGTTCCCAAATCAACCTTGTTTCTCGACCAAGTCAAGTTTCTGAACAAATACATTTCTCAAGACCTATACGCGGTCCTTGACACCTTCGGATTTCACAAACTGGACAAGGCTTTCGACCTTGTTAAACGCTGCAAAGGTTTCAAATTTATGAGTTTTCCTTTAAACAGCTTTGTATCTTGAATGCTCTGAAACCTCTTTAACCCGTATTGAAAAAAAGTTTTTTTTTTATTATTTGCATGCATATGTGCACTTGTATGTAGTGTAGAACTCAATATTCTGTAAACTGCTACTGAGCACTCATACTTCATTGATGGAATGATAGTGCTCATCTATATTGCTTTGACTTTGATGTAGGATTTCACAATATCATTACCACACACCCTCTCCATTTCTTGCCCAAAGAAGTAGCAGTCTTCTATCTCTCATGGCAAGGAGAGAAAGGTGGGAATGAAGCTACCATCCGAGTCAGCAAGGGCAACACCATTAGCAACACAACATATAACGTGCTAAACATAATAGATGAAGTCTAAAAATTAAAAGACGAAGGTCTTAGCCTTGGAGATCTAACGGACGAGCAACTACAAGAGGCCGTAGAGATGGTGATGGTAGTGCCCATTCATTATACGAACAAGATGTTCAATAGGGCACTGCTTGCACCTGAATTCAAGATCGTATTTGAATTCGTCCAGAGAGTTTTCATGAATCACAATGGTTTCTACGATCAAGTCACCCCAGAAAAGTTCAAAATTCTTGTTGCTGTTGTGTTGAATCTGCCAGTGAACTGGAGCAGAATTCTCTTTGATCTCTTGGCAAAGGAGGCCAAGATGATCAAGTTTGTGAAAAGAGCAAACCCTGGGATCGAAGTGAGGAGGAGCAGGTTGAGACACTCCACCAAGATCAGCTACATGCTGGAATCGTTCTTCACACAACACAAGTAGGATACCATGGTTGAATTCAACGACAGATTGCACTTCCCCAAGGACCAACATCAAATTGAGATGTCTATGGGAATTTCTGCCAATCTGATAGCCAGGGTGACAGACCCTGTTTATGCCAACGCATTGATGGAGATGGGAAGCTCCAACCCAATCTGGGTTCCACCATATGCCCCTGCTGAGAAATCCACCAAGTCCAGGATCACAAAAGAAAAACAAGTTGAAAGGACCCCTTCCAAGAGAGTTACCAGGAGAGCCAGCTCAGTGGATACTGACACCTCCACAGCAGCTCAACAGCCAAAACCTAAGAGAAGGAGATTACAAAAACTCGTGGAAGAAGTCCAGGTTCAAGAACCTGCCGTTGCTGAAACATCTATCCCTCATCTCCTCATTAGACCCAAGCCAGATCAAGGACTTCTCCCCTGCTCACACTACTAGCCCATCATCTGATAAACAACTCGAGCAGATTGATGAAGAAGAAGAAGGTGAAGAAGAATCATCTGATGAGGATGTGGAGAAGAAAAAGGCAGAAACAATAGTGAAGTTGCTAGAAGCTGAAGCAGATCACTCAATTCTTAAGACATTTCCTGGAATCCAGTTAACTCCTGAGAGTTATGAAGCTTCAAAATGCCTGAAATTCCTTCTGCTCATCAAGGATAAGGAATTTTATGTCCTTGACGCCCTACTAAAGACGAGATCAATCGATGCCCTCAAGGCAGAAGAAGCCACTCTTCTCAACATTTTTACTGCCTCCTCCATTGCTGAATTGAGAGACACATATCGTCCAGACATCCTGGCCATGACAAAATATGAGGCCAAAGAGTTACAGATCGATCTCAGATCGATATATGAAAAGGCAGAGATGCTGGAGTTCTACAAATGTATTGATGAGGAAGAAGATGAAGAAGGACTTGCTGAAGCTCACCAACAGGGTGCAGCAATACTAGTATCAGAACCAGATCAGCACCAAGCTGATGCTGCAGAACAAATCACAACAATTGCACAGGCTGAGGGGGAACCAGCCAAATCGAGCAAAATCCAGATTGAAGTGGTTGATTATCCACGAGAGGAGACAGAGCCAGCTGGACAGAGGGTGTGAGGTAAACTAATAGATGACATTTACACCCCTGCTGTCGCAGCAACTATGGAAGAGTTTGTGGAGACAACCAACCTGGAGGATATATTGATGACCCAGCATCAATCCCTATCCAATGAACAAGTGAATGACTTAATCTCCAACAAAGTGGATAAGTTCATGTATGGGACTTTATCCACAGTCCAAGACCAGGCCACCCGAATCCTTACAGAATTCAACAACCATCTGAAATCTCATGTGGACCAGGTGGACTCAGAGTTGAGAAGAGTCTACAGACTGAAGCTTGAGAAGTTAAGCAAGAAGTTGGATGATGATCGATCTACAGCTGAGCAGAGAAAAGAACAGATCGATCAAACTCTGGCAACTATGGAACTCAAAGTCCAAGAAATGTACAGAATAGTTACAGAATTTGCAAAGAAGGAGAAAGACATGGTTCATGCCATAGTGAAAGATCAGACTGCTGGATATCTAAAGAAGTAATCAAAGCTGCAAACATCGAAACCAGAGCGCAATTTAGAAAATTTGAGAACGAAGGGAAGAATTTTGTGGAGAGGAAGCTAAGCGAACTGCGCTATCCCACGAAGACATTGATTGACTCATATTTTGATGATATTGGGATAATCAAGGAAGATCAAGAGAACTATAAAGCTGATCTGGCCAAAGCTAAATCTTCATTGGAGAAAAAGATCGATGACTCCAACATTAACATTACTTCCCTCCTTACACACAAGATAGATTCAGAAAAGGAGCTGAAGGACATGAAGGAAGAGATCACCTCCCTTAAGGCACTCATCAACATCTACATTCATGATGTCGAAAAGGGGGAAGGATCTAGGAAAGGGAATGAGAAAGTGGCTGCAATCAAAGGCAAAAGTCAATCTGGTGCCACGGAAGAAAGGAAAGAGGCTCAACCTGAGCAACTAACTGCACCAGATCGACCAAGTCTACCATCTGCTCAAACTCATAAGGCATCTAAATCCACATCAAGCAGATCAAGTCACTCTCAACCATTGAAGAGGAAGAAAAGGTCTGGATCTGGTTGGTTCTCATCTGCTCCTATCAAGACAAAGAAGACAAAAGAAGGAGAGACCAGCTGGGTCCCAGATAACTTGAAGAATGGATGGGAGGGACAAAAATATGGCTTCATCATGTGTTGCTACTTCATCAGAGAACCAGCCTACTGCGAGGGCACACCGAATGAAGCATTCAACTTATATCTAGATATGAATGACGCAAAAGATCTGGTGGAGGCCATTCGAGCAGCAGCTGCAGAAGCCCAGGTCACCATCACTGCCCCAAAGAGGGAATTTAGAGAATGCCCTGAAATACCTGGCACTAAGCTCCCAGATAAGACTTATTTGCTCAATTTCATCAACCAGCTCGCTGAACACAGAGGATACAAAATTGATGCTGAGGACCCAGAATACATAAGAGTCAGAGAAGGAGTGTATGAAAGCGTGCAATTAATATCAGATGAAACTAGGGCCAAGATGAAGAAGCAACAGGATGAAAGGAGGAAGAGCAGATATACACTTATTTTCACATCTTTACTATCTGTAATTCCTGTTATTGACCAACTGTAACTCATTTTGTTTCTTATCTATGAAAATATTTTTGAGTTTCTGATGACAAAGACTAATTGTCCAGAACATCTACAACTGCTATTAATCGTTGTAACTCAATAACGAAAACCTAATCAATCTGGCTATCTAACCAGATCACTCTTAATGTGTTATTAGGATGTAATTGTAAAGTGTGGTTTCGACATCATCAAAAAGGGGGAAATTGTTGGGAACCCTAAAGTATTTTGGTTTTGATGATGACCTCTCGAAACACACTTAGTCCCCTTGTTAGAGTTAAACTGTTCTACATGTTAACAGATCACTACGTATAAAGTGAATTCTGATAAAGAACAGATTAGGAGATGACTTAACATGTAAAGGATCTATTGCTATAGAAGTCATTTAAATAATAGTCTAGGTTGAAGACCAAGACATTTCACAAAAGAGAAGAAATCGATCTGCTGTAACAGACAGCGACCAGATCACCGACCAGATCGATGTTCACAGCGAAGCACCAGATAGATAGAGTCATGAAACCACCAGATGACATCACCCTACACATCATATCCTCTTGCCACGTCAATATTGAAGCCCATCCAATAGGGTTTGGAAAGAGAATCCATGATTGACACAAGGAAGGAAAGTAACCGCTAGCGATCTGCTTTCCATACTTAGAGGATTGAGTCAACGTCTCTACAAGGCAAGAACAGATATGATGGATATCATTGATTGGAAATCTACAATCAATCTCACGCCAATCAACAACGGCTAGAATTTCAAATTCAAAGCCTATATATTTGAATATCAAGATCTGGAGAAAGACACACGCTAAATCGAATAATCACACGCTAAGGCAATCAATCTCTGGACCAGACTAAGAGCTTCAAACAACTGTGATTCTACATCACACCAACCCAGTCTCGATTCAAGCCTGTCTTATCGAGATAGAGAAGATCACCCTGCTAGCTAGTAGTTTTCTAGTGGTAACGTAGAGGTAATCTGTTGTAAAGGGACACAACCCTTACTTCGTGCATAAGTATCCTTCTAGCTTTGATTGATACTTGTGACTCATTCTCCACGAGTATAAAGAAGAAGAGTATCCTTGTAGTGGATAATCTGATCTAGTTTTGATCAGATCGTGGACGTAGGGATTTCCCGAACCACGTTAAACAACTGTGTCATTTATCTTTCTGCATATTTACTTTCAGTTGTTTATTATTCTAACTCTTTACACTTTCATATAGACTGCATCTCAATCAATCTGCTTTAATCAATCTGGTTAATCTTTAAGGTTTTCAATATAAGAGCACCCACTAAATCCACCATATTTCCGCACACACTATACTTAGAAAATAATAAGATCACTCTTATTATTATCTTAACATTTACACTAGAGAGCTATCTGTCTGGACTGATCTGGTATCGATCTGTTGATCAATCTCATCAGTCATCTGCAGAGCAATTTCTTGTTTAAGAATAGCTTGAACTCTCTAATAATCAACCAAGTAAACTGAAAAGTTTGTATTTGGTGTATTCCCCCTCCCCCCAAACACCAAACCTTGCTCTTTCGGGACCAACAACCACCATACCCGTTGTTGTCAAACAAGAGGTACCAACTGTACTCAAAGATCTCTTGCCCCAGGCATTGAAGGATGCAAATGTAGCTACAGGCGATGACCTCTACATGATAAACAAAAACATCAAAGAGATGAAAGCTACTAACTACCTGCTGGTGAAACTCACAAACTACAACAAGGGGAACGAAAAGCAATTCAATGACATCACATGCAACATTTCTACATTTTTGGAATTCAAGGAGGATGCAGAAAATAAGATCAAGAATTTGCAAGAAGAGCTAGCTTCCCTTCGACTTATCGTCTCTAAGGTCAAAAAGGGGAAGATAAAGGAGGAAACAAAGCAAAGCTCGCTGCTTAGAAAAAGCCAGCTGTGAAGAAGAAGCCTGAGGCTAAGAAAAATGCAACTTCCAAGCAGCTTGCTGAAGCAAGAAGGTTAGAGGAGGAGAATGCTGCCAAGCTAGCTACAGAAAAGAAAGGAAAGAAAGTTGTCACAGATAAGGATGAGGAGGAGGAAATGTTCTTGGCTGGATACACACCTAAACAGATTGATAATCCAAATTTCAGAAAATTATGGAGAGGGAGAAGGAAAGGCAGAAGGTGTTGGATGCTAAAACAAAGGACAGTTCAACCCCAAAGGAAGATGCGGATGAACCAACAAATCCAATATTCAAATTCTTCGACAAATTTCAACTTATTGAGCCACAAAATTTGACATGGCTACACAAAAAGAAAGCAACTGAATGGGATCGTATTGTCAAAAGATTTGTCATGGAATACTACTACCTGCTTGAACCATAATATTAAGATGGTTCAGTAGATGAGATATTCAGGGAGTATTTAGGTCGACACAAGAATCAAACTTTCGTGGACTACCTGTATAGACAATCTGCTATGACAAATGTTAGTCTCACTGCTCCAAAGAAAACAACAATGGTGCCACCAAGAATTCCTGGAACAATAGAGATTGATCACACCTACATTCTCAATGTCGTAAATCAAGCTGCTCAGCACATGGGTTACCCCATTAACTTGGAAAACAAAGACTACAGAAGGGTTTTCATTGGGATTTATACCAACTATAAAGTGTCCTCGGAGCTGAGGAAAAGAGAATTAGTCGAGAGGAGAAGGGCACAGCTAGCTGAACGACAACACCAACAATCTTAAGAGAAGGATCAACAACTGCCACCTTCTCAATAAAGAAAATTTAAAATTGCAAACTATTTTTTTATAAATGTTATTTTTTAACAGCTCGCTGAATGCATCAATTCTGTCTATCTATAATAGCTACTCATATTCATGAAAGTTTGAAGTTCACCTTTCCTAAAAACAACCTGATGACAATATTTCTTTGTCTAGGCAATGTTTTTATGCTTGTTATTTAATGCTTTAAAAATATCGGCATATTAACTGCCAACTTTAATCATCTGTTGTTTCAACACATAGGAAAGTTTTTAAAGTGTAGTTTTGAAATCATCAAAAAAGGGGAAATTGTTGGGAACCCCACGAATTCATTTATGTTTTGATGATGATTATCGAAACAACACTTAGTTAATACAAGTTCATCAAAAACCAAGTGATCAATATCATATTTTAAAGAACAGTTGGCCTATAAAAGAAGCAGGTCGTTAGTTATACGATCTCTATTATTCTTATGAACTGTCTTAGATATATTGATTACCATTACAACATGTATAAGTTATTTCTAAACAACTAGCTAAAATATAAATGAGCAAATCGATGTTAAAACGATCTGTCCCTATTTCAACAGCTAGTTGTCCTTCCGTGTTTAGACTACCTGTCATGGCTTTAGACTCGATATTTCTCTAGTATAGATTTTATAAGATCAACATTGTAAAAATGAAGTTTGTAGTTTCAAACTTACTTATATGAATGATCTGTTTTATCTAGATTATGTAGAACAGTTGAACAAATGTAAGAGAACAGGTGAATTGAAATACCACCTATCCTATAGAACTAGTTGTTCTCTAGTATAGGTAAATGAAGACTTGAGCTTTCTTGAAGAAAATGATCGTGGCACGAACATATCGTTTTCTTCTCTTAGCACAGCCCACTGTCTCAACAGCAGATCGTCACTAAAATGATCTGCCCCGATCTGTTCCAGTTGTGTGACTCTAGAGAGGGTCAGTAATTAAGAAGAATAATTAAAGTATTAGTTAGGTACCAAACTAACTAAATACTTGATTGGACATCTCGAAGGACAGATCGTAGGAAACGATCTATTAGACGAAGCAAGCTAGCTATCCCACACATTAACTACGGTGGACTGCCGACATACCTAAATTTTTCATAAGTCAACAACTCAGTGTGTTGTCACATCAAATGATATATTCAAAGAAATGAAGTACAAGAATATCAAATTTACTGTACGATGAATCATTCTAAGTATGACAAAACACTGGGGAAACGCGTGATAGGTGGAACAAGACGCATTACAGGCGGCGTGTGCTACAAGAGACGTGCCATGCATTTAATGCTACATTTAATGCAAAGAAGAAGGAATCTTCATATTCTCCAACGGCTAGTTCTAGCAATGGTGCTATATAAACCACCTTCACTTCCAGATTTGAGTACGAGAATTAAAAATCAAATACTGCTATTGGTCTGCTCAAAATTCTTCAAGCATCCAACGTTCAAAAACACTCCAACCAGCCCTGAATTCTCTTGAGTATTTATAGTCGCTTGATGTTTGTTTTGTGTTTCTAGAAAACTATTTTTCAAAACCAAAGTTAGGGTCTAGTTTATGTCCAAGTAAAGTCATTTCTTAGATTGTAGTTATCAATCCTCGAAAGAAGAAGTGTAATCGCAAGATAATATCTAGTTTTGATATTCCCTTGTGGCTCGTACTCAACTAGTAAAAAGAAAGGATAACTTAGTGAATTTTTGATCTAGTTCTTGATCGAGCCGTCGACTTAGGGACAGTTTATCCCGAACCACGTTAAATACTTGTGTTCTTTAATTTTCTTATTTACTTTTGTTCATCATCTTCTTCATATCATATCATAAATTTGTTTGCTAAAGTTCTCGAGTAAGAAACTGTTTTCATTTTAAAAAGAGCATTAACCACCAAATTCAGCACACAACTTAGTTTGAGTCTAACTCGTTGAAATTATTCTTAATCTCAGTGATTCACATATTACGGTGTTATCGGAGTGAGTTTTGTTCTTCCTAACAACAAGAACTTGACTTGCTACACAAGCTATCTTAAAATATTAAGTGTGCTTAAGCCTAATTTATTAAACGAAATCAAGAAAACCCTAAAAGTTTGAATTGGTGTATTTCTTGCCCCCCCCCCCCCATACACCAATCTTACTCTTTCCAGACCAACAAAAGTTAAGACTAAAGTTTAGACGAAAGTTAAGTCTTTATAACATTACTTCCACTGTTTGCATCATTTAAAACAATTAGTTGTGTGGAAATGTTGATTTTATGTTGACCTGAAACCTAAACAATATGAAACTTGATTATAGTTAAGATCAAACAAAAGTAATTTTATTTATGATGATTAATGGTTCTTTTCATGACATATACATTCTTATCTATTGTTTATTTTCATGGTACACACATTTTTGTACATTGTTGTAGTGAAACTACAAACTGAATCTGAAATTTGTTGATTGCCAACTGAAAATGAAAGTTCTAACAATAATATTGTACACTGAAATTTCTACATTGTTCTCCATTGTTCATTGGTAACAACTACAAGTTGTGTTTAAGTTAATACATCAAACTGAAACTTTTATATCTGGAGACATTAAGTTCAAATGCTAACCGTAAGTTCATTGCTAACTGAAACTGAAGCTTAATACATCCATTCTTTGTTGAACTGTAAAGTGAACATAAATTTTCAAATATACGTGCTCAAATTTATCTTACTTATGTTAATTATTTTTGATATTGTTGATAATTTAGAAAATATACTATGAGTTATTAGTTTAAATTTTATATTTAAATTAGAATGGTGGTACCTTAAAATTCAATAATTATTCTTTCATAAAATATTTCAAATGATTATTGAAAAAAGTATATATTCCATTACAATAAGCATAAACAATTTATATATGTGTGTGTATATAAGAAAACAAATATCATGTTAGTTTAAATTCAACATTTTGACTGATAACAACTGTTGGGAACCCCACAAATTTATTTATGTTTTGATGATATTTCTCGAAACTACACTTAGTCATTTTTATGATCTCAGAAAATCAGGCAGTCATTGTTATCTTTTAAGGAAAGTCTTTAAAAGAAGCAGATCGTTTTTCATTTAACAATCTGTATTATTCTTCTAAAAAGCCTTCCTAGACACAATGATTACTAAGATAACAAGTATTTTCTAAATTGTATAGACAACGAGTCTTTTATTGAGCAAGATCCTCAAGGGAAAAGCAAAGAATCCTCACATGTCAGCTGAAGAGCAATGAGCAAAGAAAAGCAATGCTAGCTGAAGAGCAATCATCTCCAAGCCACATGTCAGACAACTCATCCAAAAAGGATGAAGCCTTCATAGCTGATGAAGGTGAAGATGAATGGGATGAGTGTCTCATGGGCCATGACAACGGACTTGACAGTCAAGAGGTAAATTGTCAAAATTCTATTTCTTCTAATCAACATATATATAATTCTGGTGATGAAGAAGAAGGTGAAGACGACCTGTCCATCGAAGACTTTACCTAACTCATGGAAGATCATGCAAGATTGAACAAGATGTTCAAACATGCAATAAAAGAAAATGGAAGAATGACGAATACCATCTCAAAGGCAAGAGCGAAGAAAATTACTCATTGAATGCCAAGATATCTGATCTCATTGACCGAGAAACTTCTGCTCAACGTAAGATCGATGATTTGAGTGCCATGATCAATCTCTCAATGCACAAAAAGGAAGATCGAATTCAACTCATCAACGACATGCAAAGAAGAGCTGCAGATCGCACTGGACTCGGATTTGACGGAGTTGACAAAGGACCATCATCAGGGAAATTTGTCAAAGAAAAGGGAAAAGATAAAATAGTGAATCTCAACAACAGTGTGAGACAGCCACAAGCTATTTTAATCAAGGAACAAGCCTACCATCAACAACAAGTCCAGTGACAATAGAAACACACTACTCAAGGAATTGGATATCAGCAAAGAAAACAACCTGCTCAAAGGACTAATCAAACTGCTCAAAAGATCAATCAACAGCGAGTTCCTCCCTTGTTTAACCAAAGAAAACCACCTGCTCCCTCCAAACCATCTGCTCCTAAGAAACTAACTGCACATATTCCACCACCTGCCAAGAAGAAGCAAATAGTCTACATTGATTTCAGTGGCAAACAAATGATACCATCACAGAATATCACTATTATTAGGCAAATTTGGGTTCCAAAATGAACTTTGTCTCTTAACAAGGCACCCTCAATCAGTAGGGTAGCTAAATAATTTTTCATTGCAGGATAGGAGATCGATGAGAAGGAAGCACACAGCTCGGGGTGCGGTGTGGATACTTGATAGAGGATGTTCTAAACATATGACATGCAACAAAGACTTGTAAATCAACTACAAAGAGAGCACTGGACCAAATGTTACTTTTGCAGGAAATTCAAAATTATACATAAATGGTTATGGTGATCTTCAAGTTGGTAACACTACTATTCTCAATGTATCATTTGTTGAAGGATTAAATCATAATCTATTCTCGATTAGTCAATTTTGTACTAATAACAAGACAGTATAATTTATAGCTAATAAGTGTCTTATAAAGAACATGGAAGGAGAAGAAATTCTTCTTACCGGGATTTTGCAGGACAGATTGTATATCGTACAATGGAATGACCAAACTGAAACCTGTCTAATAACAAAATCAAGTACAGAAACCAGCTGGTTATGGCACAAACGATTGAGCCACTTAAATTTCAAATCAATCAACAAGCTGGTGGAAGACAATCTGGTTGAAGGTCTACCTACTCAAATCTATGACAAAGACCATGTATGTAAAGCTTGTCAAGCTGGAAAACAAACAAGAGCATCATTTGTGTTAGGGTTTTTAGTCTTCATGTTATTGGGAATGTTGACCTAACATTTGTGTTTTTGTGTTATTCACAGGAATGTTGACTAAGCTTCCCACTCAACATAACAAGTGGTGATGACTTGGCGTCCAGCTCAACAACCACGTGGAGTGCTGACTCGACAGCATTGAAGTAGCTCACGAAGACTGGAGTAAAGACCAAGTCTTGCCATGCAGTTGAGATATTCATGCTAGTGGAATTCTGTTCCACAAATCCAGGAGTCAACAACAAACTGAAGTGGTTCCACAATTCCAGGCAGAAATGCGGAGACAACAACTGAACTGCGAGAGTTGTGGAAAACATGGGCTAACAGTTGCTATATTCGTGGATCCAAGCCCATGTAGTCTATCTATAAATACTAGATTCATTATTTTAGTAGATAGACGTTTTTGCAGATTAATTTCGTAGTTTTCATTCTGTATGTTTCTTAGATCTTAAGAACATACATTTAGTGTTTTAGTAATAGTGTTGATGTTATTGTGTTGCTCAACATTGTAATAGCTCAACACTTGTTTTGATTATTCTTTTTGGCCGTAAGGCTTCCGTGTAGGTTATTGATTTATATAACCTACGCAAAAATATCTCGTGTCTTCTACTTTAGCTTCCGCAAGTTTTTCATTTAGAGTGCTTGATACACTTTCAAGTGGTATCAGAGCCATCACTCGACACACTGAGTGTGGTCCTGACAGTATCACGACTCTAACACATCAATGGATCCGAACAACATTGGAGTATTTCGGCCTTCGGTCTTGGATGGCTCGAATTACTCGTACTGGAAGACACATACCCGCTCATACATTAAGTCTTTAGACAGAAGAGCGTGGATTTCTGTGGAAAATGGGTGGTCACCACAAAAAGCCACAGACGCGCAGGGTGATGTGGTCCCAATACCACAAACTTCCTGGTCGCGTGACCAAGTTGAGGCACGCTTGATGACCGCGCTCTAAACGCAATATTCTCAGCAGTCGATACAAATATGTTCAAACTGATCAAGAATTGTAAGTGTGCAAAAGATGCTTGGGATATTCTGCAAAGACACTGTGAAGGCGACACCAGCATTAAGCAGTCACGATTGCGTATTCTCACCTCCCAATTCGAGAATATGAAGATGGAGGAAGAAGAGGATATTTCCAGCTACACAAAGAGGATTCTTGACGTTTCAAATGAGTGTCAAGATCTGGGAGATCCTTTTAGTAATAAAGTTCTGGTCTCCAAAGTACTTCGCACGTTACCGCCTAGGTTTGACATGAAGGTAACAACCATTGAAACATCAAAAGCTGTGAACACACTTGAATTCACGGACCTCATGAACTCCTTGAAGACCTATGAGATGAATTTAGAAGAAAGAGGCACATTCACCAAGAAGAAAACAGTGGCTCTCATTGCGGACACACACTCGTCACCTTCGTGCAGTAGGCTAACTGACATAATGGAATCCAGTGAATCCGAAGAGGTTGAAGAGATCCACGAAGGAGATGATGTTGCCATGATCACCAAAAAATTCAATCGGATGGTGAGAGGATTCAACCGAGACAAAAAGGAAAGGCCTAAAGAACAATATATACCACGTTTGGAGTACTACCAATCACCAAAGAATGATAACAATCAAAGAAAACCTCCTGTTAGGAGAACACCTCACAACGAAGTGTTTAAGTTCAGCTCCTCTAAGCTCGACAATGTACAATGTCATGAATGCAGAGGGTTTGGGCACTTTGCGAATCAGTGTGCCAACACGCTTCGAAAAAGAGGGAAATCATACTGGGTGTCTTGGAATGACGATGAGCATGAGTTCTTTGAAGATGTTGATGAAGAAGGATCATTCGAGAGCATAGCACTGCATGTAATAGTGACACCACCGGACAGAGTAGGCCAAAACATCGATTCCGAACCACTTTCAGACAGGTATGATCCTTACTATTATTCTAATTTGTTTTGTTTCATTGCCTCGATTGATGATGCAGGAAGTGTTGAGGATGACATAGACTCTGCGTGTGATGAAGAAAGTGATGATCATGCTCTCGGTGTAATACGAGGACTAAAAAAGTTGTATGATGAGCTGTTAGGCAAATGGAAACAATAAGCACGAGATCTGGTGACCTCAACAGCTGAGATAACGAGACTCAAAGAGGCCCAAGCAAAACAGGAGGTGCTGATCACACAAATCGATATAGAGCTCACCAAAGTGAAATCCCAACTTGAAGAAGCACAACTGACAATTCGTAAGTGGAATACTGGGACATATTCGCTACAGGAGATCATGGATAGCGCAAACCCAAGCAAAAGGGGCCTTGGATATCTTGCACCGACTGTGTTTTGTCATTGCTCCACATCGGCAGGAGAAACGTCCAATACCAAAGCAGATGTTATGCCTACAAATTCACCAACACAGACAAAGCAAGGCAACTCTCAAGCAAAAAAAGGTAAGAAAGGTAAGAAAAGGAGTAAGAGACGTAGAAGGAAATATGTGTGTCATTACTGTCTCAAATCAGGCCACATAAAACCTTTTTTTATCAAAAGAAAAGGGATGACAAGTCATATTCTGTACTGCCACAGCAACCCAAAATGATATGGGTAAAGAAAGCTGATCTAACATGTAATGTTGTTTATACAGCATTGAAAACTAATATTTCAGGCTCTTGGTACTTTGACAGCGGATGTTCACGTTACATGACAGGTAACAAAACATTTCTTTCCAACTATGAAACTTATGACGGGGGAAATGTTTCCTTCGGTGGAGGTTCAAAAGGTAAAATCATAGGGAAATGTTCACTTAATGTTCTTGTTTTACCTACTTTATGTATCATGTTCAAGGGCTTATGGCAAACTTAATCAGCATAAGTCAATTATGTTATGGTAGCATGCTTGTGAAATTCACTAAAGATGCATGTGAAGTATACAATAACAGAAACTTGTGTATCATGAAAGGCCAATGGTCGTCAGACAATTATTATATGACTGATAACCTAAAATTCAACAAGGCTCAAGTTGATGATGTTATACTCTGGCACAAATGATTAGGTCATACTAACTTTCGAAACCTTGGCAGGTTGGTCAAGATGGATGCAGTACGAGGTCTACCTAAACTTGGGAAGGCAGACCAGATCGTGTGTGGAGACTGTCAAAGAGGAAAATAATTACATGCATCACATCCTGCTCTACCGCAACATGAACAACACTTTGGAACCAACCGATGCTTTGAACTTCTACATATGGATCTTGTAGGACCCATGGAAGTTGAAAGCATTGGTGGGAAAAGGTATGCATTAGTTGTGGTAGACGATTTCTCCCGATTCACATGGACCTATTTTTTACGTGAAAAATCTGAAACATTTGAGATGTTTAGAAATATGTTTGCTCACGTTGCTAATGTATTTGATGCTAGAATATCTCGTATAAGATCTGATCATGGTCGTGAGTTTGAGAACTCGCAATTCACAACCTTCTGTGATGAAAAGGGAGTATGCCAAGAGTTTGCAGCACCAAAAACTCCACAGCAGAATGGGGTGGTCGAACACAAGAATAAGATATTGATTGAAATGGCAAGGGTTATGCTGAGTTCAAAACATATGGCGAAATGTTTTTGGACTGAGGCAGTAAACATCGCTTGTTACATCAACAATCGAGTCAACATTCGTCCAGGCTCATTCAAAACACCGTATGAACTACTTAAGGGAAGAAAACCTAACCTAAAATATTTTCGTGTTTTCGGGTGTGTGCTTTATCTTAAATAATCGGGAGTATCTAATAAAGTTTGATGATAAAAGCGACAAAGGAGTATTTGTTGGGTACTCAACAAACAGCGTAGCTTATAGGGTATTTAATCTTCGCATTAAGACAATACAAGAATCTGTTAATATTGTCTTTGATGACGCAGGTGATGTAGACAAAGAGGTGGAAGCAGAAGACGACGTATATCAAGGGGGAGTTGTTCTACCTCCAGGAAGAGTTAGAGAAAACCATCCACTATCTCAAGTAATAGGAAATGTCGAGGATGGTGTTCAGACCAGACGTAAATAGCTGATTAACTATAGAGAAATAGCATGCTTGTACTCTGCATGCTCTACAATTTCTAGCGTAACATGTTTTGTCTCTAAGTTTGAACCAAAAAATGTCAAGGAAGCAGTGACTGATGAGTTCTGGATAAATGCTATGCATGAAGAACTAAATCAGTTTGTTCGTAGTGATGTATGGTACCTTGTTCCCAGACCAGCCAATAGAAATGTTATCGGTACAAAGTGGATCTTTAAGAACAAATCTGATGAGAAGGGAACAATTGTACGAAACAAAGCACGACTGGTGGCTCAAAGATATACTCATGTTGAAGGGGTGGATTTTGATGACATGTTTGCCCCAGTAGCAAGAATTGAGTCCATACGGTTGTTGCTCGCTGTTGCATGTCATATCAACATCAATCTATATCAGATGGATGTGAAGGCAGCATTCCGCAACGGTGAACTTAAAGAGGAAGTGTATGTTGAACAGCCTAAAGGATTTGAGGATCCCCACAAGGCAGATCATGTCTTTCGACTAAAGAAGGCCTTGTATGGACTAAAACAAGCACCACGTGCTTGGAATGGACATCTCACAAACTTCCTCCTCAAATACGGGTTTGTGAGAGGCGGTGCAGACCGGACATTATTTATCAAAAGGGAACATCAACACATTCTTATCACTCAAATCTATGTTGATGATATGATTGTAGGTTCCACCTCACGTAACATGCTCAATGATTTTTCAGGTGCAATGTCAACAAAATTCGAGATGAGCATGGTGGGAGAACAAACATAATTCCTTGGACTTCAAGTTAAACAAGGACAAGAGGTCATCTTTATCTCTCAAAGCAAATACACCAAAGCGATGATAAAGCGGTTTAACCTTGAAGAAGCCAAACACATGAAGACTCCAATGGGCTCTACTGACAAGCTGACAAAAGATGATGCTGGAGAGGATGTGGATCCAACACTCTATAGATCGATGATAGGGAGTCTACTACCTAACATCTACTCGTCCAGATCTGAGGTTTAGTGTATGTGTATGTGCTAGGTATCAAGCTAAACCCAAGGTATCCCATCTTAAATCTGTTAAAAGAATTATCAGGTATGTTGCTGGAACATTAGATTTAGGAATCTTTTTTTCTGAAGACATGAATATGAGTTTGATAGGGTTTAGTGATTCTGATTGGGCTGGAGATATGGATGATAGAAAGAGTACGAGTGAAGGTTGTTTTTATCTAGGTAACAACATTGTGTCATGGCATAGCCGTAAGCAAAACTGTGTTTCCTTATCCACTGCTGAATCCGAATATGTTTCAGCGGGCAGCTGTTGCACACACCTGTTGTAGCTCAAACAAATGCTTAGTGATTATGGCCTAGATAACAATGACCTGGTTGTGTACTGTGACAACATGAGCGCTATAAACATTTCCAAAAATCCTGTTCAACACTCAAGAACAAAGCATATTGACATAAGACACCATTTCATTAGAGATTTAGTGGAACAAAAGGTGATCAAGCTAGAATATGTGAAAATAGAAAACCAAGTTGCTGACATTTTTACAAAACCTTTAGATCATGAGAGGTTCGTATACCTACGAAAGTCTCTTGGTTTGGGTTTTTACCACTAAAAGTGTGTTTTTATGCTACACCCACCTTACTGCTTTTTTTATCAAAGGGTGTAGCTCGTGTTGTTTAACTTGCTGGTATAACATCTTAGCTAACACGTTCTCTGTACAGACACCCGGTATTCTCATATATATGTTTTATGTAACTGTGTGGTAAACAATCCAAGTAGTTTGGGGGGCACGACGTTCGCTGCGACGATGCTACCTTACCAAAGGATTGCAACTGCGACTGCTTTCGAGGGGGAAAGGCTAGGGGCACGGCGTTCCCTGCGACGATGCACTCTACGCTAACTAACCCTTGGATTTTTGTAGTTCTGCACATATTTTATTTCTATAAACCGGGTGGATGTTGCAGCGATGTTGGCACAACAGAGCAAGTTAGACTGTTTTCTCCAAATGTTGACTTTCTAAAATGTTACTACAACATCTCCATCAGCAACTTGTGTTAGATGTCCCGCATGATCTCGCATCCCTTAAAAACCAATTATTCTCTCTTGATAGTGGGTTATAACTGTCGAGTAGCGTGTTCTTGAGCAATGTCAGGGAGAAAGTGAAACGGCATAGTTTCCTTATAGTTGAACCGTCACGAGTCTATTTTCTCATCCCTCATCATTACTTTTACTGCCCCTGTTCGTCCCGAAAGAGCAAGGTTTGGTGTATGGGGGGGGGAATACACCAAATACAAACCTTTCAGTTTACTTGGTTATTTATCAGAGAGTTCAAGCTATTCTTAAATAAGAGATTGCTCGGCAGATGACTAACCAGATTGATCAGCAAATCGATACCAGGTCAGTCCAAACAGATTGCTCTCTAGTGAAGACACTTATATAATAATAAGAGTGATCTTATTGTTTTCTAAGTATTGTGTGTGCGGAATATTGTGAGTGCTCTTATATAGAAAACCTTAAAGATTAACCAGATTGATTAGAGATGCAGACTATATGGTAGTGCAGATAGTTAGAATAATAAACAACTGAAAGTATATATGCAGAAAGATAAATGACACAGTTGTTTAACGTGGTTCGGGAAATTCCTACGTCCACGATCTGATCAAAACTAGACCAGATTATCCACTATTAGGATACTCTTCTTCTTTATACTCGTGAAGAACGAGTCACAAGTATCAATCAAAGCTAGAATGATACTTATGCACGAAGTAAGGGTCGTGTCCCTTTACAACAGATTACCTCTACGTTACCACTAGAGAACTACTAGCTAGCAGGGTGATCTCCTTTATCTCGATAAGACAGACTTGAATCGAGGTTGGGTTGGTGTGATGTAGAATCACAAGTTGTTTGAAGCTCTTAGTCTGGTTCAAAGAATGATTGCTTGTGAGTAGATTGTCGATGTAGCGCACACGTATCTTCAGACCTTGAACTTCAAATATATAGGCCTTTGAATTTAAAATTCTAGCCGTTGTTGATTGGCGTGAGATTGATTGTAGATTGCCAATTACTGGTATCTATCATATCAGTTCTTACCTTGTAAAAACGTTGACTTAATCCTCTAAGTATGGAAAGCAGATCGCTAACGGTTACTTTCCTTCCTTGTGTCAATCATGGATTCTCTTTCCAAACCCTGTTGGATGGACTTTAATTTTGACGTGGAAAGAGGATATGATGTGCATGATGATGTCATCTGGTGGTTTGATGACTCTATCGATCTGGTGATCCGCTGTGATCATCGATCTGGTCAGTGATCTGGTTGTTGTCTGACACAGCTGATCGATTTCTTCTTGGCTAGAAATCTTGGCCTTCATCCTATACTATCATAGAAATGACTTCTATAGGAGTAATTCCTTTACATGTTAAGTCATCTCCTAATCTGTTCTCTATCAGATTTCACGTTACATGTAGTGATCTGTTGACACGTAGAACAGTTTAGCTCTAAAAAGAACTAAGTGTGTTTCGAAAGATCATCATCAAAACTAAACTACTTAAGGGTTCCCAACAATTTTTCCCTTTTTGATGATGTCGAAACAACACTCTACAATTACATCCTAATAGCTCATTAAGAGTGATCTGGTTTGACGACCAGATGATTAAGATTCGTTATTAGGTTATAACGATTAAAAGCAGTTTGTATATGTTCTGGACAATAAGAAGTTGTCATCAGAAACTCAAATGATCTTCATAGATAAGAGACAAAATAAGTTTACAGTTCATCAAAAAATAGGATTTACAGATAGCAAAGATATGAGAAATGGGTGTCTACCTGCTCTTCCTCCTTTCTTCTTGTTGCTTCTTCATTTTGGCTCTCGTCTCATCTGATATTAGCTACACGCTCTCATATACTCCTTCTCTGACCCTTATGTAGTCTAGGTCCTCAGCATCTATTTTATATCCTCTATTTTCAGCGAGCTAGTTTATGAAATTGAGCAGATAAGTTTTGTCGGGGAGCTTGGTGCTAGGTATTTTAGGACATTCTCTAAATTCCCTCTCCGGGGCAGTGATAGTAACCTGGGCTTCTGCAGCTGCTGCTCGTATAGCCTCCACCAGGTCCTTGGCATCATTAATGTCCAAGTGTAGGTTGAATGCTTCATTGGGTGTGCCTTCGCAATATGCAGGTTCTCTGATGAAGTAGCGACACATAATGAAGCCATACTTTAGTCCCTCCCAACCATTCTTCAAGTTATCTGGGACCCAGTTGGTCTCTCCTTCTTTTGTCTTGTTTGTTTTGATAGGAGTAGATGAGAACCAACCAGATCCAGATCTTTTCTTCCTCTTTAACGGTTGAGAGTGACTCGATCTGCTTGATGATGATTTTGATTCCCTCTGAGCTTGAGCAGATGGTAGAGTTGGTTGATCTGGTGCAGTCAGCTGCTTAGGTTGAGCTTCTTTCTTTTCTTCCATGGCACCAGATTGACTTTTTCCTTTGATGGCGGCCACTTTCTGCTTCCCCTTAGATCCTTCCCCCTTTTCGACATCATCAATATACATGTTGATTAGTGCCTTAAGGGAGATGATCTCTTCCCTCATGTCCTTCATCTCTTTCTCTGAGTCTATCTTTTGTGTGAGCAGTGAGGTAATGTTCAAATTGGAGTCATCGATCTTCTTCTCCAGTGAGGCTTTAGTTTTGATCAGATCAGCTTTGTAACTTTCTTGGTCTTCCTTGATTATCCCGATTTCATCAAAATATGAATTAATTAAGGTCTTTGTGGGATAGCGCAATTCGCTCAGCTTCCTTTCCACAAAACTTTTCCCTTCATTCTCAAACTTCCTGAATAGTGATCTGGTTTCTGTATTGGCCGCTTTAATCACCTCTGCAGCTATCCCATCGGTCTGTTGTTTGACAATGGTATGAACCATGTCTTTTTCCTTCTTTGCAAAGTCAGACACTATCTTGTACATCTCATTGACTTTAAGCTCCATGGTGGCCAGGGTTTGATCAATCTGTCTCCTCATCAATCTGTCCCCCACCCTCTGTCCAGCTGGCTCAGTCTCCTCTCGTGGATAATCAACCACTGCAATTTGAATCTTACTCGTCTTCGCTGGTTCCCCCTCAGCCTGTGCAGTTGGTTCCACGATTTGTTCTGCAGCATCAGCTTGATGCTGATCTGGTTCTGATTCTTGTGTTGCTGCACCCGGTTGGTGAGCTTCAGCCAGTTCTGCTTCAACTTCTTCAACTTCTTCAACTTCTTCCTCATCAATGCTTTCATAGAACTCCAGCATCTCGGCCTTTTCATATATCGATCTGAGATCGATCTGGAGCTCTTTAGCCTCAAACTTTGCCATGGCCAGGATGTCTGGACGATAAGTGTCCCTCAACTCAGCAATGGAGGAGGCAGTAAAGATGTTGAGGAGAGTGGCTTCTTCTGCCTTGAGGGAATCTATTGATCTTGTCTTGAGTACGGCATCAAGGACATAGAATTCCTTGTCCTTGATGAGCAGAAGAAATTTGAGACGTCTTGCTGCTTCGTAGCTCTCAGGAGTGAGCTGGATCCCAGGAAAAGTCTTAAGAATGGAGTGATCTGCCTCAGCTTCTAGCAGCTTCACTACGATTTCGGCCTTTTTCTTCTCCACATCCTCATCAGAGGATTCATCTTCTCCTTCTTCCTCTTCATGAATCTGCTCTAGTTGTTCAGCAGATGATGGGCTGGTAGTATGAGCAGGGGAGAAGTCCTTGACCTGACTTGGGTCCAAGGAGGAGATGGGGGCAACATCTTCTGGTGGTCCTCCGACCAAAATCTCCTCATCCTCAACCTCTACCTCCTGTTGAGGTTTTGGCTGTTGAGCTGCTGTGGAGGCGTCAGTATCCACTGAGCTAGCTCTCCTTGTAATTCTCTTGGAGGGAGTCCTTTCAGTTGGCTTTTCTTTTGTTGCCCTTGACTTGGTGGATCTCTTAGCAGGGGCAGATGGTGGAACCCAGATTGGGTTAGAACTTCCCTTCTCCATCAAAGCATTGGCATACACAGGGTCTGTCACCCTTGCTATCAGATTGGCAGAAATGCCCATAGACATTTCAATTTGATGTTGGTCCTTTGGGAAGTGCAATATGTTGTTAAATTCGACCATGGTATCCCATTTGTGTTGCATAAAGAAGGATTCCAGCATGAAGCTTATCTTGGTGGAATGCCTCAAGCTGCTCCTCCTTCCTTCAATCCTAGGGCTTGCCCCTTTCACGAACGTGATCATCTTGGCCTCCTTTGCCAAGAGATCAAAGAGAATTCGGTTCCAGTTCACCGGTAGATTCAGCACGACAGCAGCAAGAATCTTGAATTTCTCTGGGGTGACTTGGTCATAGGAACCATTGTGGTTCATGAAAATTCTCTGAACGAATTAAAATATGATCTTGAATTCAGGTGCAAGCAGTGCCCTGTTGAACATCTTGTTCGTGTAATGAATGGGCACTTCCATCACCATCTCTATGGCCTCCTGAAGTTACTTGTCCGTCAGATCTCCAAGGCTAAGGCCTTCATCTTTCAACTTGTATACTTCATCTATTATGTTTAGCACGTTATAGGTTGTGTTGCTAATGGTGCTGCCCTTGCTCACTTTAATAGTGGCTTCATTCCCACCTTTCTCTCCTTTTCATGAGAGATAGAAGGCTGCTACTTCCTTTGGCAAGAAATGGACAGGGTGTGTGATAATGATATTGTGAAATCGTACAGCAAAGTCAAAGCAATATATATATGAGCACTATCCTTCAATTAATGAAGTATGAGTGCCCAGTAACAGTTTGCAGAATATAGAGTTCTACACTACAGTACAAGTGCACATATGCATGCAAATGGGTAAAACTGATTTTCAATACGAGTTTTATAAATTTCAGAGCATTCAAGATATAGAACAGTTAAAAAGAAAAACTCATAAATTTGAAACCTTTGCAGCGATTAACAAGTGCGAAAGCCTTGTCCAGTTTGTGAAATCCGAAAGTATCAAGAACAGCATAAAGATCTTGATTAATGTATGGGTTCAAAAATTTCACTTGCTCAAGAAACAGAGAAGATTTTGGAGCCATGTTGACAGATAGGTTTTTGAAGATTGAGAGAGTTTGAATGGATGAAAAATTTGCTAGGTGTCGAAGAAGGAGAATGTAGATGATAGTCGAACCGCCTTATCAAAATATATATAGATAAGTGATAAACAAGGCAATATTTTAATTGATATTGTTCCCTTTTTCAACTTTTTCCCGCCTTGTGAGTTATAGACTTAAGGTCTATTATCTCCTCTTCATTGCGTTTGATACACGCGCTCAATCCTACGGTTGTGGTGTGGCGCGTGTTTGTTTTAGCCGTCAATTTTCTTCCTTTTTCTTGGTTTGGTAAAAATCTCCTCGATCACGTTTCCCAAACACTGTACTTAATCATCAAAAATAAAAGATTTGGTATATAATGTCAGAATTTAGATATATATGCTATGATTAAATTGATTTAATCGCTGTGTCTTGTTGACTTTCCCCCTTGACCAAGTAATGAGAAATATTAATAAAAGAACTAATTAATATCCACGTGGCTGTTAGTCATCTGGTCCAGATCGATCTCCTTATTAACAAACTGTTGTCAACATTATCGATCTGTTCATGCCACTTTCCAATTTGGACATCAATCTAGTGTGATGACCTTTTAATAATTCCCAGTTGGAATTTTATTGATCTGTTTGACCATTAACATGTACTTAGTGATCTGGTGTCAATTCCCAGTTGGAATTTTACATGATCTGGTCTATATCAATCTGGATTATGTCAATTTGGTTCTAATTCCCTGTTGGAATATGATGATCTTATGTCAATTCCCAGTTGGAATTTTACATGATCTGTTCTAAAACTATCTGGTCCTTTCTTCCAGATTTAACAATCCTAATTTCCCACAAAGCATCTTAAATCTTTCTTCTGGTAATGCTTTAGTGAGAATATCTGCTCTCTGTATCTCAGTGTGTATCTTCTCGATCTGTACATGTTTGCTTTCAACATGATCCCTTATAAAGTGATGTCTCACATCTACATGTTTGCATCTGGTATGCAAAACAGGATTCTGTGTGATTGCTATAACACTAGAGCTATCACAGAAAATAGGTATCTCCTTGACATCGATCTCATAGTCTTTGAGTTGTTGTTTTAACCAGAGTATTTGTGCACAACAGCTCCCTACCGCCATATATTCAGCTTTTGTGGTTGATGTGGCAACAGATGTCTGCTTCTTTGAGAACCAAGAGATCAGTTTATTTCCTAAGAACTGACATGTACCAGATGTTGACTTTCTGTCCAGCTTACATCCAACATAATCTGAATCTGTGTATCCAGTTAGCTCAAAGATGTCTTCGCATGGATACCATAATCCAATGTGATCCGTTCCCTTAAGATATCTTAATATCTTCTTAGCTGCTTCCATATGAGACTCCTACTGCAAATGTGATGTCAGGTCGACTGGCAGTTAGGTAGGGCAATGATCCTATGATCCCTCTGCATTTAGTGATATTTGCTGGTTTTCCCTCTGGATCAGGATCAATTTTCCCGTTGGTCTGCATTGGAATTTTAACAAGTTTACTGTCATTGATCCCAAATTTAGTCAGCTGGTCGTGAACATACTTTGCTTGATTAATGAAGATGTCATCTGGTAACTGCTTGACCTGCAAACCTAGATAGAAACTCATTTCGCCCATCATGGACATTTGATACTTATTTTTCATAAGTTCAGCAAATTTATCACACAAATAAGTAGATTGGGATCCAAATATGATATCATCTACATATATTTGTACTAAAAGGATATTCTCTTTGACTTTGATGATGAACAAAGTCTTGTAAACTGATCCTCTTCTGAATCCAGATTCTAGTAGAAATGTAGACAATGTCTCATACCAAGCTCTAGGGGCTTGTTTTAGATCATAGACTGCTTTTGTCAGTCTGTATACTTTCTGGTTTGAATATGCTTCTTCAAATCCAGGTGGCTGTTCCACATAGACTTCCTCTTCAAGGATACCATTTAGAAAGGCACTTTTAACATCCATCTGGTATACCTTAAATCTGTTGTGTGCAGCATATGCCAAGAATAGCCTTATTGCTTCTAGTCTGGCTACGGGTGCAAATGTTTCATCAAAATCAATACCTTCTTGTTGATTATAGCCTTTAGCTACTAATCTGGCTTTGTTTCTGACTACTTCACCATTCTCATCTCGTTTATTTTTGAACACCCATTTTACACCAATTACTCCTTGATGTTTGGGTCTGTCTACGAGATACCAGACCTCATTTCTTTTGAACTCATTAAGTTCTTCTTGCATTGCTGCTATCCAATCTGCATCTTGTAGTGCTTCATTAGCATCAGATGGATCAATGCGAGAAAGATAGCAGCTTAACAAGGTACTTTCTCCATGCATTCTTCTTGTTTTCACACGATCTGATGGGTTCCCAACAATCTGTTCTGGTGGATGATCTTGTATCCAACTCCTTCTCCTGGTCTTCTCTTCATCAGATATCTCAGGATCAGGTTGATCTATTAGTTCCTCAAATCCAGAGTGTGTTGTTGGTGAAGCTTGAAATGGATTCTCATTTGTTTCAGCCTCTGGATTTAAATTTTCAGATTGATCATTATCTGCAATGACTGTTTCATTGCTTTCTGTTGGTGATCTGTTTTCATCCAGATTACGTTGAATTGTTCCCCCTTGCTGTATAATTTCTTCAGCAATTGTAGGAGTGATGATCTCTTCATCATCAATTTTTGAATTCCATATGAGAATATCTTCTAAGAGCAATTCATTCATCTTTCTTGAAGTCATCTGGTTCTCAGTCTGTTTATTAACAGGTAACCTGTACTCAACAATAGACTCATCAAAGACAACATGAGGTGTTACCTCCACAATATGAGCGTTCTTATTGTAGACTCGATACGCTTTGCTGACATCAGAATATCCTAAAAATATTCCAGGGTCAGTTTTGCTATCAAAAGTCCTCAATCTGAGTGTGATTGATGATCTGTTCTGAGTATAACAGGCTGTGTAGATAGCTTCAGCCCATAATTTCTTGGGTAGATTGATAGCATTTAACATAGTACGAGCTGCTTCTTTAAGTGATCTGTTTCGCCTTTCAACAACTCCATTTTGTTGAGGAGTTCTAGCAGCTGAAGTTTGATGAGTGATTCCCATCTTATTGCAGTATGCTTCAATCTTCTGGTTGAGAAATTCTGTTCCTCGATCTGTTCTGATAGTAGCTATATTCACCTCTTTTTGTTTGGTGATTTTGTGTAGAAAATCAGGTAGTTTGGCTAGTGTCTCTTTCTTTTTTAATAGAAAGATGAGCCAGGTGAACCTTGAGTAGTCATCAATGATTACTAAGGTGTACATCCTTCCATTTATGCTTAGTGGTTTAACTGGTCCAAACAAATCCAGATGCATAAGCTCCAGTATTCTTGATGTTGAGTGAGCAGTTTTGCTTGTAAAGGATTATCTGGTTTGCTTTCCTGCTTGGCAGGCATCACATATATGATCTTTATCATATACTTGATCCGGTAGTCCTTCCACTAATTTTTCTTTGGCAATCCTATTGATTGACTTAAAATTTAGGTGACTTAATCTCTTATTCCATAACCAGCTTGTTTCTGATACAGTTTTAGTGATTAAGCAGGTCTCGATCTGGTTTGTCCACTGGACAATATATAGCCTATCCTAAAATCTTCCGGTTAGGAGTATCTCATCTCCTTCCTTCTTCTTCACAAAGCAGTTGTTAGTATCAAAAAGGATCTGATTATCGTTAGCACAGAACTGACTTACAGAAAACAGATTGTGACTAAGATCCTCAACATACGAAACATTTGAGATGGTGGTCTTGCCAACTTTTATATTTCCATATCCTCTGGTGTATCTTTTTGAGTTACATCCAAAGGTGACCTGTGGTCCTGGCTTTTCAATGTAATCTGATAGTAAATTCTTGTCACAAGTCATGTGCTTCGAACATCCACTATCTATTATCCAGATTGTTCCTCTAGCTATCTTGTTTCTTCTTGCAGTCTTCTGGTCCTGCAATTAATTATACTTAGCTACCCTTGAACGTTTGGGTGGTTGGTTATTAGCAACTGTTCCTTTTTGAATCCAGAACATTTTTGGGTTAGGAACAAAAATATAACAGGTAATGATGTTCCCATCATTATCAACTTTAGACAGAGAATGGAATACAGATGGATGATGTCTCTCTATTCCATCATTCTTCAATCCCTTCTTAATGGGTAATGTCCTGTTGACATTCTTTTTGGGTAATGTCCTGTTGACATTCTTGTTGGGTAATGTCCTGTTAACATTCTTTTTATGAACATGATCTGTTTCTGTGTAAAGGGCTGGTTGTCTCTTTGTTTGATGGTATTGTCTGTACCCAGTCTGTTTCACCATCATCTTCTGGGGATGATCTTTCTTGTTCCTTAGATCTATTACTTGATTTGGTATTTGCTTTATTTCTGGTACAAAGCTTATGGTTCCCGAAGATTTTTCTGAGTGACCTGGATACCCTAATCCAGATGTGCCTTTTTGCTACAGATTGATTAGCATCTTGGCACGTTCATCACTTTAGTAGATCATTTCTTTGCCTTTCTCTATCTTTTCTTCAGCTACGTTGTTTCTGTTGATGAGATCTTTGACCTTTGAGTTTAAAGAGTGAATCTCTCTATCTTTTCCCATGATCTGATGTTATAGATCAGGTAATTGGGCAACGAATTGGGTGTTAGTTGTGCTCAGTATTTGTTCTAATTTCTTCAGCCTGTCATTCTCTTCTACTACTTCTCTAAACAGTCTTTTGATACTCGAATAGCTCTTGAACATCTCATTTACTTCTTCCCATGAGTATTCAGATTGATCTTCTACTTCCTGTTCCAGATCATTATCATTTAAGGAATTTGAATTGCAAGAATTTACCTCGACTTCATCTAGACCGTTGTCTAGTCCCACATAGCATTCATCCCAACTTTCTTCGTCTTTGGAAAAGAATGCTTCATCATTCTCTGATGAGCTGTCTGAAAAATGACTCGAGCTGCTTGAATCTTGCTCAGCTAGCATGGCCTTGCGCTCATATTTAAATTTTCGATCTCTTTTTGCTCTCAGCTCTTCTCTTTGGCTTTTGGACAGATCAGGGCAATCTGTTTTGAAGTGACCTGTTCTGCCACAACCAAAGCAAGTATAATCTATTGAGTTCGATGTTTTTGAGGATTTACCTGTCTGCTGTTTTGATTCATCCTTGTTATCAGATTGATCATTGTCACGTTTCTTGTTGAATTTGTTCTTGTTATCTTTGTAGAAACGTCTATATTTCTTCGATTTGACCTCCATCTTGTCCATGCGTTTGGCAATCATTGCAAACTCTTTTAAGAGTTTGTCATAACCTTTCTCTTCATCTGGTATAGATGGTTCAGAAGGTTCATCTGGTTTGTTCTTCGCTTTGAAGGCTACTTCTTTATCATTCTTCGAGCTACTTTCTGCCTTTTTGGACAGATGATCTGATCCACGAATTCTTTGTATATCGCATTCATGGCCTTCAAGGTGATCAAATAAGGCTTCTGTAGAGAGTTCATTGAAGTCTGCGCGAAGTGGTTGCATTGCAGCATATATCTCCGAGCTAGGAGGAAGTGCTCTGAGTACTTTCATGTTTTTCTCTCTTTGAGTATACTTGTTCTTATTGAACGCGGATATCTCAAGGAGAATTCCATTGAATCTCATCTTCATTTGCTCAATGGTCTCGCCTGGTTTCATTTTGAATTCATCATATTTATTGCAGGCAAGAGACAGTTTGTTCTCAATCATGACCTCTGATCCTAGACATAAGTGTCTTAAGGCTTCCCACATCTCTTTGGCAGTATCCAAATCTTGGATTTTGGCCAGATGTACGCCTTTGACCGTGCTAGATATGATCCCTTTAGCAAAGTCATCCAGATTGGCTTCGCGGCGTTCCTCTGCAGTATATTTCCTTGGATCTTTAGGAACAGTCTGTGTAGTTACACCAGTTGTGTTGGTTACCGTCACTTCTTCAGTGATCTGTAGTGGGCCATCTTCGATAACTTTCCACATCAGATAGTGATGGGCTTTGAGTGCCATTTTGATTCTGAAGCTCCATTCTCTATATCCTTGGATGGAGAATTCTTCACAAGCTCTAACAACAGATGATTCCATAGCAGATAGTATGCTCGTGAATGAAAGATATGTATTCCTAGATCTATTCAAGTTGACCACGCAGGTTTTATCCCTGTGAAACAGAAACAATGGTCGTTTGAACCACTACTCTGATTCCACTTGTTGGTCCCGAAAGAGCAAGGTTTGGTATATAGGGGGGGGGGAATACACCAAATACAAACTTTTTAGTTTACTTGGTTATTTATTAGAGAGTTCAAGCTATTCTTAAATAAGAAATTGCTCGGCAGATGACTAACCAGATTGATCAGCAGATCGATACCAGACCAGTCAAGCAGGTTGCTCTCTAGTGTAAACACTTAGATAATAATAAGAGTAATCTTATTGTTTTCTAAGTATTGTGTGTGCGGAAATATGGTGGATTTAGTTAATGCACTTGTTTAGAAAACCTTAAGAGTTTATCAGATCGTTAAGTAGATTGATTGAGATGCAGATTATATAATAGCGCAGAAAGATAGAATAATAAACAACTGAAAGTAAATATGCAGAAATATAAATAACACAGTTGTTTAACGTGGTTCGAGAAATCCCTACGTCCACGATCTGGTCAAAACTAGACCAGATTATCCACTACTAGGATACTCTTCTTCTTTATACTCGTGGAGAATGAGTCACAAGTACCAGTCAAAGCTAGAATGATACTTATGCACGAAGTAAGGGTCGTGTCCCTTTACAACAGATTACCTCTATGTTACCACTAGAAAACTACTAGCTAGCAAGGTGATCTCCTTCCTCTCGATATTACTGACTTGAATCGAGGTTGGGTTGGTGTGATTTAGTATCATAGGTTGTTTGAAGCTCTTAGTCTGGTTTAGAGATTTGCTTGGGAGTAGATTGTCGATGTAGCGCACGTGTATTTTTCCTGTTGGGAAGTGGACTCCAGCACCTCCCGGAGGGGGGGTCCTCCGTG
>JAPKLX010000228.1:129045-158744 GCA_026898415.1 Leonotis leonurus | reverse complement strand
TCAGTGAGGACAAAGCAGGCTGGGAAAGAAAGTGTTGGTGTGTGGGGGGCCAGTACGTCAATTCTGATGGGCGCTCCCGATCCAACATTTCCAGATCTTGAACTTCAAATATATAGGCATTGAATTTAGAATTCTAGCTGTTGTTGATTGGTGTGAGATTGATTGTAGATTGCCAATCAATAATATCCATCATATCTGTTCTTGCCTTGTAGAAGCGTTGACTCAATCTTCTAAGTATGGAAAGCAAATTGCTAACGGTTACTTTCCTTCCTTGTGTCAATCGTGGATTCTCTTCCCAAACCCTATTGGATGGGATTCAATATTGACGTGGCAAGAGGATATGATGTGTAGGATGATGTCATCTGGTGGTTTGATGACTCTATCGATCTGGTGATACGCTGTGATCATCGATCTGGTCGGTGATCTGGTTGCTGTCTGTCACAGCAGATCGATTTCTTCTTAGCAAAAAGTCTAGGCCTTCATCCTATACTATTACGGAAATGACTTTTATAGGAATGATTCCTTTACATGCTAAGTCATCTCTTAATCTGTTCTCTATAAGAATTCACTTTATATGCAGTGATCTGTTAACAGGTAGAACAGTTTAACTCTAGAAGGACTAAGTGTGTTTCGAGAGATTATCATCAAAACTAAAATACTTCAGGGTTCCCAACAAAGATTACTATGGAGTACCAACTGAATCCAATCAAATAAAATTACTACCATATACCAACACAATCTATCCAAACGCATCTAATTTGCACCAAGGATACGGAGTACATATTCCACTTTCGCATCTTCAGGTAGTCCTAAAAAAGTTCAAGCTTTCTATCATTTTCAATTAAAAGTTCACAAATAGTTAGCTTATCACTCATACTAAATCCTTCTACATTTGGAAGTTTATCAAATATCTCCATCCTCGCTTGGCCTTGGACATGCTCGTGACCTAATCAAGATGCAATAATCTTCATTCGGGAGTTTGCATTGCTACTCATCCCTTCGATCATTGCACAAACTTTATCAATACCATCTACATCCTTATATTTTTGTCCTTTACCTTTGGATGAGGAAGGAGTAGAGTGGACGTTTCTTTCCTTAGGTTCATACGAGCTGTTGGCTGCACCATCTCCAAAAATTATATCTTCCACATCCACACATTAATCCTTAGGAATGTAGGCTTCATCCACCGAAGTATGGTCTTGTTCCAACTGATTAATGGCTTCGTACACACCGAACACACCTTCTCTGTTGGCTCTATCCTTTCCAAAGATTTCTTTCCAATCCTTGTACATTGGCAAGCTCTTTTTGTGAATTCGTTTGACATTAGCGTCAATTTGTAGTGACAATTAGAAAATAGTAACAATAATTATATCAAATGAGAGTACTAGTACATAAGTATCACAAATATAAAGGTCAATATATAGAACACTTATTAATTATATACTCACTCTGTCCCACTTCATTAGACCCATTTTATATTCAATTGAGTGTAATATTATAATCTAATGAGTTTAATGAAGTGGGACGGAGGGAGTATTACACTACTATAAATCATACCTTAACTATGTTATCCCAAAGTGAGTCGTCACAATCCACCGTATAATTGCCATTAGAATTGAATCCCACACCACTTTAACTAAGAACCGTACACAAGGAGTTGTAGTCCTTCTTCCAAATACAGAGTTTGGAATGCATGTGAGGATTATCTTTCAAGTCTGTCCCAGACATCTTTTTCTTGAAGCTATCCTCCAACTTGATCAGATAGCCAGCCCTGAATCCATTGTCGGATTTTCATCTTTGGGCGACAAATTCTTTCATAGCAATAAGCAATGTATCCTCTTCCTTAGGTGTCCAAACTCTTCGACCCTTTTCAACTCGTTTACCATTTCCGGTAATGGCATCACAACTACCTAAAGTGTTACAAATGAAATGGTTAATTTTTTTTGCTAAATTAACACATTAGCCTACTTAAACGGTTCATTCCATCAGTTTATTACCACATTATGTACCTAGTTTGTGTGACACACATAAATACATGGAACACAAAGTGTATTTTCATTCAGCTATAAAAGATACAAGTGCAGATAGTAGTTCATTATCAATTTTCTAACAAACATTCAAACATTCAACTCAAGTGTATTTAACTCAAGTGCAGGTAGTAGTTCATTGTCAATCCTTCCCAAAGATTTAATGGCCGCATGCATAAGCATTTCTATACACAAGCATGTATTTAATTTGAACTCCAACTGCAACTTTCGTATTTACAGAACTTAAGCGTAACTTTCGAAATACAGTACTAAAGCAGGTTATTTAACTTGTCGACACACATCCATCACTGTCGTTCAGTAATGAATCATAGACAGAAAAAATCGAATAATCTAATATGTTGGAATATGCCAAATAAACATATATAAGAACATCCAAATCGAAGATAAACCAAAATATTACAAGCAAAAATTTCAGAACACCCATATAAAAACACAATCGAACAATAATCAAAAATCATACCTTATTCTGTCGATGCCATCTAAATCCACTGAAATAAGTTTCCAAATGGATTTCTTGCTTTCCAATCGTTCTATTGTTCTTCAATTCGATCAGTTGTGGCAAAATAAAATTTAATCCCGAGCGATAATGATCTACTCTCAAAATTGGGATTACTTATTTGGGCGACTAATTTTTTCTACCAAACTACATATTAAATTATCTTGTGTTTTCATTTCATCTACCAAACATCATACTAAGTTATCCAACCTAATAATTATATCTATCAAACACAATATTAAATTATCATACTTCTAACAAGTAGCTACCAAACAAAGATTACAAACTATTCATATTATTTTTTCCAACACTATTCACACTAATAATCATGATTTGTAGTTATCCTTCTTCATCTCATCTATGAAACCAAACGCACCCTAATTATATGTCGACTCATTATTGTTATGATATTATATTCGAAAGCATGTTTGAGCTGCTTTTGCACTGAACCTTATTTTACCTTTTATGAAAAAAAATTATTTGTTTTGAAAAATAAATCATTTGTTATGAATGTGTAATATTTTCTATTAATTATAATATCGCAAACAAATGTATATTTTGTATTGTAGTTTTTGTGGAGGATCCAAATATTATACTCCATCCGTTCATAATCCTTCTTCCCAATTTGACCAGGTGTGAATTTTAACAAAATGCTTTGACTTGAGTTGGTAATGTGTAATGTATAGTGAGTCGAGAATGAGACCCACATTAATAATGATGTGTAGTGTGTAGTTAGTGGAGAATGAAACCCACATTAATAACGATGTGTATGGTGTGGATAATGGGACCCATATTGATGTCTTATGAGTGGAGAATGAGTTGCCAAAATTAGAAATAATACTGAGAAGATAGATGGTGGACGGACGGATATAGTAGAGGGAGAAGAAAGATGATGGACGAGGGAGTAAAATATTACATAAGTGTTGGGAACCCTATTGTATTTAGTTTTGATGATGATCTTTCAAAACACACTTAGTTATCTTAGAGTTATAAACTGTTCTACGTGTAAAACAGATCACTAAAAATAAAGTAGATACTGTTATGGAACAGATTAGGAGATGACTTGATATGTAAAGGAAATACTCCTATAAAAGTCAATCTCAATTTAGTATAGGATGAAGGTCAAGTATTCACGGCAAAAGGAATCGATCTGCTGTAACAGACAGTGACCAGATCGTTGACCAGATCGATGCCTACAGCGAGAAACCAGAACGTTTGAGTCATCAATCCACCAGCTGACATCATCCTACACATCATATGCTCTTGTCACGTCAAGATCAAGTCCATCCAACTGGGATTGGAAAGAAGATCTTCGGTTAACACATAAAAGGAAAGAGACCGTTAGCAATCTGCTTTCCATAACTCAATGATTGAGTCAACCTTTCCTATATGGCAAGAACAGATATGATGGAAACCATTGATTGGCAATATACCATCTATCTCACTTCAATCAACAAACGGCTAGAATTTCAAATTCAATGCCTATATAGTTGAAGTTAGAAATCTGGAAGATAGATAGAACATATGCGCAAGCTAAACTGTTGTCATACTTTCAAGCAATCTGCCATCCAGACTTAGAGCTTCAACACCTTGTGATTTTACATCACACCAACCACCTCGATTCAAGTCTGTCTTATCGAGAGAAAGGAGATCACCCTGCTAGCTAGTAGTTTTCTAGTGGTAACGTAGAGGTAATCTGTTGTAAAGGGACATGACCCTTATTTCGTGCATAAGTATCTCTCTAGTTGTGACTGATACTTGTGACTCGTTCTCCACGAGTATAAAGAAGCAGAGTATCCTAGTAGTGGATAATCTGGTCTAGTTTTTGACCAGATCGTGGACGTAGGGATTTCCCGAACCACGTTAAACAACTGTGTGCTTTACATTCCTGCATTCTTTATTTTCAGTTGTTTATTATTCTAACTCTCTGCACTATCATCCATCTGCATCTCAATCAATCTCCTTAACATTCTAGATTATTACTAAGGTTTTCTAAACAAGAGCAATCACTATTCCACCATTATTCCGCACTCACTCAACACTCAGAAAGTAATAAGATCACTCTTATTATTAGCTAAGTGTTTTCACTAAGAGAGTAATCTGTTTGGACTAAACTGCTATCGATCTGCTTATCGATCTGTCTAGTTATTTTCAAGCAATTTCTTATACAGAATAGCTTGAACTCTCTCATAACTTGTCAAGTAAACTGAAAAGTTTGTTGTTTGGTGTATCCCTCCCCATACACCAAACCTTGCTCTTTCGGGACCAACAAGTGGTATCAGAGCAGTGGTTCAAACGACCATTGTTTTGTTTCACAGGGATAAAACCTACGTGGTCAACTTGAATAGATCTAGGAAAACCTTTTTCATCCACTAGCATATTATCTGTTATGGAGTCATCTGTTGTCAGGGCTTGCGAAGAATTCTCTATCCAAGGATATAGAGAATGGAGCTTCAGAATCAAGATGTGTCTTAAAGCACATCACTGCTTGATGTGGAAAGTAATCGAAGAAGGGCCACTAGCAATTACAGAAGAAACTACTCGTATCACTGATACAGGAGTGGTCAAAGAATCTGTGCTAAAGGATCCCAGAAAATACACTTCTGAAGAAAGGAGAGAAGCAAATCTTGATGATTTTGCCAAAGGGATCATCTCCAGCACGGTCAAAGGCATACATCTGGCTAAAATCCAAGATCAAGATACTGCCAAAGAGATGTGGGAAGCCTTAAGAGACCTAGCCCTAGGATCTGAAGTAATGATTGAAAACAAGCTGTCTCTTGCCTGTAACAAATATGATGAATTCAAAATGAAACCAGGCGAGACAATAGAACAGATGAAGATAAGATTCACTGGAATTCTTCTTGAGATATCTGCGTTCAAAAAGAACAAATATACTCAAAGGGAGAAGAACATGAAAGTTCTTAGAGCTCTTCCACCAAGCTGGCAGATCTATGCTGCAATGAAACCTCTAAGAGCAGATTTCAATGAACTGTCCACTGAAGCCTTATTTGATCATCTCGAAGGTCATGAATGTGACATTCAAAGAATTCGAGGACCAGATCATCTGTCCAAAAAGGCAAAAAGCAGCTCAAAGAAGGACAAAAAGGTAGCCTTCAAAGCGAAGAGCAAACCAGATGATCTTTCTGAGCCTACTACTCCAAATGAAGAGAAAAGCTATGACAAACTCTTAAAAGAGTTTGCAATGATCGCCAAACGAATGGACAAGATGGAGACCAGATCGAAGAAATACAGACGCTTCTACAAAGATAACAAGAGAAACTTCAACAAGAAGTATGACAATGATCGATCTGATGACAAGAATGAGTCCAAGAAGCAGACTGATAAAACAACAAAGACCTCTAGCTCTACAGACTACACTTGCTTTGAATGTGGCAGAATAGGTCACTTCAAAATAGATTGTCCTGATCTGTCCAGAAGTCAAAGAGAAGAACTAAGAGCTAAAAGAGATCGAAAGCTTAAATATGAGCGCAAAGCCATGATAGCTGAACAGAACTCAAGCAGCTCGAGTCATTTCTCAGATAGCTCATCAGAAAATGATGAAGCTTTCATTGCTGACGACGAAGAAAGCTGGAATGAATGCTATGTGGGATTGGACAACGGTCTAGATGAAGTTTAGGTAAATTCTTGCTACTCAAAATTCTCAGATAATAATAATAATGATCTTGAACAGGAAAGTGAAGATCAAGCAGAATACTCATGGGATGAAATAGATGAGATGTTCAAAAGTTACTCAAGTATCAAGAGGCTGTTTAAAGAAGTTGTTGAAGAGAATGACAGATTAAAGAAAGTTGAGCAGACTCTAAACACAGCAAACACACAATTTGTTGCTAAAATAAACGATCTGGAAGAACAGATCAAGAGTAAAGACAGTGAGATCCACTCACTTAACTCAAAAGTTAAGGATCTGGTTACAAGAAACAATGTTGCTGAAGAAAAGATCAAGAAAGGAAAAGAAATGATATACAAGAGTGATGAGCATGCCAAGTTGCTAATCAATCTACAACAAAAGGATTAGGATATCCAGGCCACTCAGAAAAGTCCTCTGGAACAGTAAACTTCGTACCAGAAAGGAAGCGAATACCAGATCAAGTGAGGGATTCTAAAAACAAGAAAGGTTATCCTCAAAAGATGATAATTAAAGATGTGAAGAACAAGCAGTATCATCAAACAAAGGGACAACTAGCTCACTGCACAGAAACAGATCACCTTCAAAAACCAAATGTCAACTGGACAAATATTGTCAACAGGACAATACCTACTAAGAAAGGATTGAAGAAAGATGGAGTAGAGAAATATCATCCATCTGAAATTCACTCTGTATCTAAAGTTGATAATGAAGGGAACATCATTACCTGCTATATTTCTGTTCCTAACCCTAGAATGTTCTGGATTCGAAAAGGAATACTTGCTAATAATCAAGCACCCAAACGTTGAAAGGGTAGCTAAGTTTAATTAATTGCAGGATCAAAGAACTGCAAGAAGGAGTAAAGTTGCAAGAGGAACAATCTAGATAATCGATAGTGGTTGTTCAAAACACATGACGTGTGATAAGAACCTGCTATCAGATTACATAGAAAAACCAAGACCCCAGGTCACCTTTGGATGTAATTCAAAAGGATATACCAGAGGGTATGGAAACATCAAAGTTGGCAAGACTACTATCACAAATGTGTCATATGTTGAGGGTTTTAGTCACAACCTGTTTTCTGTAAGTCAGTTTTGTGCTAATGGTAATCAGATTGTTTTTGATACTAACAACTGTCTGGTGAAGAACAAGGAAGGAGATGAAATACTCTTTACCGGTAAACTGCAGGATAGATTATATATTGTCCAGTGGACAAATCAGATCGAGACCTGCTTAGTCACTAAGACTGTATCAGAAACCAGCTGGTTATGGCATAAGAGATTAAGCCATCTTAACTTCAAGTCAATCAACAGGATTGCCAAGGAAAGGTTAGTGGAAGGACTACCAAATCAAGTGTATGATAAAGATCACATATGTGATGCTTGTCAAGCTGAGATCATCTTTTACAAGCAAAATAGCTCACTCAACATCAAGGATACTGGAGTTGTTACACCTTGATCTGTTTGGACCAGTCAAGCCACTAATTATAAATGGGAGAAAGTACACATTGGTAATCATAGATGATTACTCAAGATTCAATTGGGTCATCTTTTTGTTAAAGAAGAAAGAGACTCTAGACAAGCTCCCTGACTTCCTTCACAAGATCACAAAACAGAAAGAGATGAGTATAACCTCTATCAGAACAGATCGAGGAACATAATTTCTCAACCAGAAGATTGAAGCATACTGCAACAAGATGGGAATCACTCATCAAACATCTGCTGCTTGAACTCCCCAACAGAATGGAGTTGTTGAAAGGAGAAACAGATCACTCAAGGAAGCAGCTCGCACAATGCTCAATGCAACAAATCTACCAAAGAAATTCTGGGCAGAAGCTATATACACAGCCTGCTATACTCAAAACAGATCATCCGTCACAATAAGACACAGAAAAACACCATATGAGATTTGGAACAGCAGAAAGCCTAAGATTTCTTATTTTAGAACTTTTGGCTGTTTGTGTTACATACACAATAATGGGAAATCACAATTGAAAACTTTTGATAGTAAAACTGACCCTGAAATATTCTTAGGATATTCTGATGTTAGTAAAGCTTATCGAGTTTACAATAAGAAATCTCATATTGTGGAGGTAACACCTCATGTTGTTTTTGATGAGTCAATTATTGAGTACAGGTCACCAGATGGAAAGCAGACAGAAAACCAGGTGACTATCAGAAGGATGAATGAACTACTACTTGAAGATATTCTTATCTGGAACTCAAAGAGTGAGGATGAAGAAATTATCACTCCACCTGTTGCTGAAGAGATCTTACAGCAAGGGGGAATATCACAACACAATCTGGATGAAAACAGATCAACAGAAGAAAATGAAACAATTATTACAAATGATGACCAACATGAAAATCCAAATTCAGAAGAAAGTCCAGATGAGAATCCATTTCAAACTATATCAACAGCACACCCTGAGTTTGAGGAATCAACAGATCAACCTGATCCTGAGATATCTGATGAAGAGATGACCAGGAGAAGGAGATGGATACAAGATCATCCACCAGAACAGATCGTTGGGAACCCATCAGATCGTGTGAAGACCAGAAGAATGCATGGAGAAAGTGCATTGTTGAGCTGTTACCTCTCTCGCATGGAGCCATCTGATGCTTATGAAGCACTCCAAGATGCAGATTGGATAACAGCAATGCAAGAAGAACTCAATGAGTTCAAAAAGAATGAAGTCTGGTATCTCGTGGACAGACCCAAACACCAAGGGGTGATAGGTGTAAAATGGGTGTTCAAAAATAAACGAGATGAGAATGGTGAAGTAGTCAGAAATAAGGCTAGATTGGTAGCTAAAGGCTATAATCAACAAGAAGGCATTGATTTTGATGAAACATTCGCACCAGTAGCCAGATTAGAAGCTATAAGGCTATTTCTAGCATATGCTGCTCACAAACGGTTCAAGGTATACCAGATGGATGTCAAAAGTGCCTTCCTTAATGGCATCCTTGAAGAAGAAGTATATGTGGAACAGCCACCTGGATTTGAAGAGACAGATCCAGATCAGAAAGTATACAGACTGGCTAAGGCAGTCTATGGTCTAAAACAAGCCCCTAGAGCTTGGTATGAGACCTTATCAAACTTCCTACTAGAATCTGGATTCAGAAGAGGATCTGTTGACAAAACTTTGTTTATCATCAAAGTCAAAGAAAACATTCTCTTAGTCCAGATCTATGTAGATGATATCATTTTTGGATCTCAATCTACCTATCTGTGTGACAAATTTGCTGAACTTATGAAAAATAAGTATCAAATGTCCATGATGGGAGAATGAGTTTCTTTTTAGGTTTGCAGGTCAAGCAGCTACCAGATGGTATCTTTATTAATCAGACAAAATACATCAACGATCTGCTGACCAAGTTTGGATTAAAAGACAGTAATCTAGTGAAAATCCCAATGCAGACCAATGGGAAAATCGATCCAGATCCAGAGGGAAAACCAGCTAACATTACACAGTACAGAGGGATCATAGGATCATTACTCTACCTAACTGCCAGTCGACCTGACATCACATTTGCAGTAGGTGTATGTGCAAGATATCAAGCAAATCTCAAAGAGTCTCACATGGAAGCAGCTAAGAAGATACTAAGATATCTTAAGGGAACATCTCATGTAGGATTATGGTATCCATGTGAAGACAATTTTGAGCTAACTGGATATACTGACTTAGATTATGCTGGATGTAAACTGGACAGAAAGTCAACATCTGGTACATGTCAGTTTCTAGGAAATAAACTAATTTCTTGGTTCTCAAAGAAACAGACATCAGTTGCCACCTCAACCACAGAGGCAGAATATATGGCAGATGGAAGTTGTTGTGCACAAATACTGTGGCTAAGACAAGAGCTTAAAGATTATGAGATTGATGTCAAGGAAATACCAATTTTCTGTGACAGCTCAAGTGCTATAGCAATCACACAAAATCCTGTTTTGCATACCAGATGCAAACATGTGGACGTAAGACATCACTTTATAAGAGACCATGTTGAAAGAAAACATGTGCAGATTGAGAAAATACATACTGAAGTTCAGAGAGCTGATATCCTTACCAAGGCATTACCAGAAGAAAGATTTAAGATGCTTTGTGGTAAACTTGGATTATTAAATCTAGAAGAAAGAACCAGATTGATCTAAACCAGATCAAGTTAAATGTTCCAAAATGAAATCAATACCAGATTGACTTGGTTCAGATCGATAAAATCAAGATCACATAAAATTCCAACAGGGAATTAACACCAGATCACTGAGAGCATATCAAATGATCAACCAGGTTAATCTAATTCCAACTGGGAATTATACATACATTGATGAAAATGGCAAAAGCAGATTGATTCTTCTTTACATCAGCTCATTAAAAGAGAGATCGACATACACCAGATCACTTAATGCCACGTGGATATTAAAATAATATTAATTATCCCATTACTTGGTTAAGGGGGAAAGTCAACTAAATACGGCGACTAAATCATATCATATACTCCCTCCGTCCCGCTATTAATGACCCATTTACTTTATACACGACTACCAAGACGCACTCCTTAAAGGTGTATTAGTTATTTTAATGATAGGAATTAATGTGAATTAACTTCTTTTTGTTTTCTTATATAAATATACAAATCTATATTTCAAAAAAAGATTAAATATTTTTATTTACAATTAGTAATGATTAATGATTTAATCAGAACTAATTAATACATAATCAACTGGTGAAAATTATAAATTGCACCTATTAATTGTTTAATTATACGTAATTAGATGTAAATTAACGTGGATAACATATTTTTCTAATAATTATATTTAATGCTGCCATCAATATATATTAATGCTGTAAGTAATGCAAAAAATTGATAATTGCGCCAAAACTAATGGCAATTTTCATTCAAGCTGTAAATGAATAATGCAGCGCCAAAATATTCACATTCAAGCTGAAAAACTGAAAGTTTCAAAATTCCCACTAAAACACTTACACACTAGCTATAAATTCAACAACCATTGCAAGTTCTAACACTACAGCAAATTGAATACCAAAAATCTAGACAAAATTATGGTTAGGGGAAAAGATTTTTCAACTGAAGAAAGAAACTCCATAGTCCAATTTCTGCTGCTGAACTCCACAAATGGAAAGCCAAAGCATGGCAAACTGAAGGAGGCATGCACTTTATACAATTCCAGTCGAAGCACAATCGGAAGGATTTGGGCTGCAGCAAAAAAGAAGCAAGAAAAAGGTGAAATTATGCATTTGGTCAGTAAGAAGATAAGTTGTCCAAGAAGAAAGAAGGTACACATTGATATGGAGCTTATCCAAAGTATAGAGTTGTTTAAGAGATCAACAATTAGAAAGCTTGCAAGAGGCATAAATTGTAGCAAGAGCACAGTGTGGAGATGGATACAAGGTGGACTGATCAAAGCTCATACGAATGCGATAAAACCGGATCTAACAGCTCCTAACAAGCTATTAAGGCTAAGTTTTTCGTTGCGGTCTTTAGAGTTTGACAGAATAATGACTATTCTGAAATTCAAGTGCATGAATAACACAATACATATAGATGAGAAATGGTTTTTTATCTCTAAGACATCGCATAGGTTCTACCTCACACCGGAGGAGGCCGAACCAAGTCGAACGTGCAAGAGTAAAAAGTTCATTACGAAAGTGATGTTTATGTGTGCTGTGAGCAGGCCTACTTTTAACAGTGATGGTAATGTGGATTTTGATGGGAAGATAGGGATATTCCCATTTGTAGAACAAGTCCCGGCAAAGAGAAAGTCAAAGAACAGACCCAAAGGCACCTTAGAAACCAAACCCATTCAATCAATCAATAAAGAAGTCATCAAAGCATGTTTGATAGATCAGGTATGGTAGTGCAGTTTTATGTGTAAAAAATGCAAGTAAGCATTGCATGTTTCTTTAGTTTATGTTTTTGCATTAAATGTAACAGCTCCACAACAATGAAAATATTCTGTTTTTTAAATTTAATTTCACAGATAATCCCAGCCATAAAGTCAAAGTGGCCTGCAAGTTCATCTAAGAGGATATTTATACAACAGGATAATGCAAAACCTCACATTAAAGACACGGATCCAGAGTTCAGAAATGCAGCAAATTTAGATGGCTTTGATATACATTTAGTGCACCAACCACCCAATTCACCCGACACGAATGTCAATGATTTGGGATGGTTTAGGGCAATTCAAAGTATACAAACACAGACTGCAAGCTACACTGTGGATCAGCTCATAAAAGCAGTTATTGCCTCGTATGAAAGTCTATCTCCTATCACACTCAACAAAGTTTTTCTAAGTCTTCAAGGATGCATGATGGAAATTATGAAAGTGAAGGGACACAACACATACAGGATTCCACATATGAACAAAGACGCATTGATAAGGTCAAACACATTACCTACTGCCTTGGAAGTTCCATACACTCTAGTTAGAGAGTGTATCAACTATATGTTGGTGAATGGAAGAGTTGAAGACATGGAAGGGTTGATAAGTTCATTGGGAATCACAATGCAATGAAACTGCTCAGAAATCTTTTGGAAATCTTTTGTTATGCCTACAAAACATTTGTATGCAAATGTGCAGATTTTGTAAATAGCAGGTTTACCTAGCAGGTTTAGTTTTTGTGCAGCTTCTGTACCTAGCAGGTTTGTTTTTGGCGTTTAAGGTGTAACTAGGAGGTTCACCTATAATATTTGTATGCAAATGTGCAGCTTTTGTAACCTTATTAATTTAAGGCACAAGTTTATCATCAGAACACACATCTCATCAGAACACACATCTCATCTCATCACACTTGCAAATAAGACTCACAACACACATCTCATCAGAAAATAGAGTCACAGATGTGTTATAAAGCATTTCAAACATGAGCATAATTATATCATTTCAGTTACCATGTCAATATCACCCAACTGTGCTTTGCAAACAATTGCCTCAATAATACACAATATGGAATGCAACCAGAATTAGAATGCCAACAGAATGTTAATTACTACAACACAACCATCATACCAATTCACATGAGTCCCATCACTGATAACAGAACATAGTTAAGAGAAGGGAAAGATCTCACCCAGCTTCCTATGTAAAATGATTAGGGAGTGAACATCTGAAGCCTTTTCCAGATTTAACAGCCGCCACCACAGCATCAAGATCATCAAGGTAGACAACATTGGAGGGGCTCTTCATCATAGGTGTTGCAGATACACCACCCATACCACAACTGCTCAGATCTGGAAGTATCTGCTCTTTTGATAAGATCTTCATCACTGCAGAGGGTTGGGGTGGAGTAAATGGAACATACAACTCACCAGCACCATATACCTCACCGTCGTATGCCTCGCCCCCACTAAGAGGTTGAAGTATCTGCTCTTTTGGGCATATTTTCATCACAACAGAGGGCTGGGGTGGGGGAAATGGAACATACAACTCACCGGAACCGTAGACCTCACCACCGTAGACCTCACCGCCGCTCAGCTTTCCTAGTAGCTGCTCTGTTTGGGAAGGTTTCATCACAGAGGCGGCGTGGGTTGGAAATGGAGGGTCCAAGAAATCAATGCTATGAAAAGTCTCCATCCACTCGCAAAGACGAGATTTTTTTTTCACCGGAAGATAGCCAGTCAAAGAAGTACCGACTGAGAAAGGACAGATCGGGAGACCCACCTCAAGAGAGGAGATTTCCTCCTCCGAACTAAGAACTTCGCCGCTCCTAACACCGTTGCTCAAAACCTCATATATCTGTTCTTGTTTGGGTGTTTTCATCACAGCAGACGGTGAAAGGGAGCGTTTAGGGGCCTCATCGAATGATTTCGTGCTTGGATAGTAAGATATGGGCTCTGATTTAACTGATTTCTGGGTTGCATGTGAGAATCGAGCCATGGATTAGGGTTTCGAAGGGAGGTGGCGAGGGAGATGCAGCGTAGGAAGAAGAAAGGGCAGAGAGAATTGTTAAGTTTAGAAAAAGAGGCGTATGAAATGGGAATAGTGCTTTAGGGTTAGGAGTAGTATGGTCTCATTAAGTTGTTTGCTAATAGTGTTTATTTGGGCCTGATTACAGATTAATAAAGTTGGGTCTAGCCTAATTATTTCCTAAAAAGGAAATGAGTCGTTATTACCGGGACGTCCCAAAAAGGAATACGGGTTGTTAATACCGGGACGGAGGGAGTATCTAATTTCTGACACTTGATATCAAATCTTTAATTTTTGTGATGATTGATACTATGTTAGGGAAATGTGACCAAAAGGATATTTACCAAACCAAGAAAAGGGAAGCTTTTCAACCGCGCTAAACAACCACGCGCCATCTCTTAACCCCACGATTAAAGGCGCGTACATCATACGATAAATAGAGGCGGTGACAAACAGTAACCCTAGAACATGGAAAGGCGGGAAAAGCTGTAAAAGGGAAGTTTACTAATTCTTTATTACTACCTTATTTATCTCTATTCTCTTTTATATAAAATTGATAAGTCGTTTCATATATCACTTACACTTATATTTCTCGAAACACTTAGCAAATTTCCCTCTTCCAAAATTCTCTCTACCCACGAATATCACTCTTTTCTTTGCAAAAATGGCACCCAAATCTTCGATTTTTCTTGAGCAAGCGAACTTTTTGAAACCATACTTGCACCAAGACCTTTTTGCCACTCTCGATACCTTCGTGTTTCACAAGCTAGAAAAGGCATTTGACCTTGTTCGTAAATGCAAAGGTTCACCATTTTATATTTGCTTGTTTCGTTCATGTGTTTGAACTGTTTTTTTTTCTTTTCTCATCTGCATATACGTTCGGGTATGATTACTGTGATATAAACTGCTAGATTGTATGAACTATTTTGAGCACTTATACTTCACTGATGGAAGGATAGTGCTCACATATGCTCTGTTGTATTTCTTCTAGGTTTTTACAACATTATCACTTCACACCCAGTCCACTTCCTACCTAAGGATGTTGCTGCTTTCTACCTCTCATGGCAGGGAGAGAGGGGTGGAACCGAGGCAACCATCAGGGTCAGTAAAGGGAACATAATAAGTAACACCTCGTATAACGTCATCAACATCATCAACGATGTTTACAAAGTGAAGGATGAAGGCCTTGATCTTGGAGAAATCACTGCAGAACAACTGCAAGAAGGTGTGGAGATAGTGATGAACTATTTTGTCCGTGCACTTCTCAACCACAACGGATCCTACGATCAAGTCACTCCTGAGAAGTTCAGGATCCTAGCAGCAGTGGTACTCAACCTGCCAGTGAACTGGAGCAGGATTTTATTTGATCTCTTGGCCAAGGAAGCCAAGATGATCCTGTTCGTGAAAGGAGGATCCCCTGGCATTGAAGTGAAGCGTAGCAGCTTGAGACACTCAACGAAAATAAGCTTCATGTTGGAAACATTCTTCCCTCACCACCAGTGGGATACTGCTGTTGAATTCAACACCAGACAGCACTTCCCAAAGGACCAGCATCAGATAGAAATGTCAATGGGCATTTCTGTAAATCTGCTTGCACGGGTTAAAGACTCAGTAGTCTTTAATGCACTGATGGAGATGGAAAATTCGAATCCTATCTGGATTCCTCCATTTGTTCCAGTAGATCGACCCACAAAATCCAAAATCACAAAGGAGAAAACAATCGAGTAGACTCCCACCAAGAGGGTCACCAGAAGGACGAGTTCAATCGACACAGATACATCAACAGCAGCTCAACCTCCTAAGCCAAAGCGCAGACGACTTCAGAAGATGAGCGATGAGGTCCAGGATGAGGTACCTGCTGCTGCAGAAACTATTCTCCCTCAACAGGAGGCTGAGGAAGAAGAAATTTTGATGGGTCGTCCACCAGAGGATGTGGCCCCCATTTCATCCTTGAAACCAGATCAATCTAAGGATTTTTCTCCAGCCCGCACTGAAAGTCCATCTTCTGCAGAACACTTAGAGCAGATCGATGAGGAGGATGAGGGAGAAGAGGGGTCGACTGATGAAGAAGAAGAGCTAAAGAAAGCAGAGACAGTGGTTCAAATGCTGGAAACAGAAGCAGACCATTCTGTTCTCAGAACATTCCCTGGAATCCAGCTAACCCCAGAAACGTATGATGCAGCCAAACGCTTAAAGTTCCTTCTGCTGGTGAAAGATAAGGAATTTTACGTTCTGGATGCTCTGCTCCGCACCAAATCAATCCACGCACTGAAAATCGAAGAAGCCACCTTACTCAAGATCTTCACTGCTGCATCAATTGCTGAGCTAAAGGACACATACAAGTCGGACATTCTGGGAATGTCAAAATTTGAGGCTGAAGAACTCCAGATCGATCTTCGATCTGCCTATGAAAAGGCAAATATGCTAGATTTTTACAACAGCATTGAAGAAGAGGTTATGGCAGAAGCAGTTGAAGCAGCTCAAGCTGATACTCACCAACAGGGTGAAGCTATCCCAGCAACTGAGATAGATCAGCCAATGGCTGAAAGTGAAAAGCAGGCCACTGCACCTGCTGAGGGGGAACAAGCCACACCTTCTGAAATCCCCAATGTAGTGAGCAGCTAGTCTCAGGCAGAGGATGAGCCTGCTGGACAAAATGTCGGAGGTGAACTTACAAACGACATGTACACTCCTGCTGCTGCAGCTGCACTTGGAAAATATGTGCAAACATACACCCTGGAAGACATATTGATGGACCAACATCAATCATTGTCTCATACGCAGATCAGAGACCTTATTTCCAAAAAGGTAGATCAATACATGTATGGGACGCTCTCCCAAGTGCAAGATGAGACTACTCGCATTCTCACAGAGTTCAACGACCACTTGAAGACTCATGTCGATCAAGTTGACACTGATCTACGGAGGATATGCAGATTGAAGATTGAAGAAGTTAGCAAGAAAATGGACGATGATCGAGCTGCTGCTGAAGAAAGAAAGGCACAGATCGATCAAAGTCTATTTACCACTGAGCTCAAAGTCAAAGAAATATACAAAATTGTTACTGCATTTGCTGAGAAAGAAAAAGACATGGTCCATACCATTATCAAAGAGCAGAATGACGGCATCACTGCAGACATCGTGAAAGAAGCAAATACCTACACCAGATCACTGCTCAGACAGTTTGCCGCTGACGGGAAAAACTTTGTTGAAAGGCAGCTTTGCGATCTGGGTTATCCAACGAAAACAATGATTGATGTATACTTTAATGATTTTGGGATCATCCAAGAAGACGTGGAGAAACACACTGCTGAACTGGCCAACATACCAAAATCATTTCAAAAATAGATCGACGACGTCAATCTCAACATCACATCTTTGCTCGCACAAAAGGTTGATACGGAAAAGGAGATTACGGCGATGAAGGAAGAGATTACTTCCCTCAGGGCACTCATCAATATGGTTGTTGATGATGTCAAAAAGGGGGAAGGATCTGTGAAAGGTAAGAAGCCAGCTGCAGCTGTTGCAAAAGGAAAGGAGAAGGAGAAAGCTCAATCTGAATAGCAGATTACATCACAATCAACCAGTCCTCCAACCGCTCCATCTGCTCAGATTAAAAAGACCACATCATCCAGCAGATCGAGCCAACCCCCGAAGAAAAAGAAACGATCTGGGTTCAGTTGGTCATCATCTGTCCCTACCAGAACATCAAAAATCAAAAAAGGAGAGACCAGCTGGATCCCAGATCACCTAAAGGATGGATGGGATGGTTTAAAGTATGGTTTCATCATGCTCAGATACTTCATCAAGGAACCCTTGTACTGTGAGGGCACACCCAACGAGGCATTTGACTTATATCTAAACATGAATGATGCCAAGGACTTGGTTGAGGCCCTAAGGGAAGCTGCTGCAAAAGCTCAAATTTCCATCACTGCACCAGAAAAGGAGTTTAGAGAATGCCCAGTGATACCAGGTACCACGCTACCAGATAAAACCTACCTGCTCACCTACATAAATCAGCTCGCAAAAAATAGAGGGTATAAGGTCGATGCAGAAGACCCTGATTACAAAAGGGTAAGAGAAGGCGTATATGAGAGTGTTCAACTCATTTCTGACGAGACCAGGGCAAAGATGAAAAGACAACAGTAAGAGAAGAGAAAGAGCAGATAGCCATAGATTTCTCATCACTATGATCTGCATTTCTTTTTTCTTTTTTCTTGATGATCTGTAAACTCTCTTGTCCTTATCAATTGAAGTCCACTTGTGAAGTTTCTGATGACAACATCTAATTGTCCATAACACATATGAAATGCTTTAAAAACGTTATAAACTTAATAACGGACAATCATCGATCTGGTAATCAGACCGGATCACTCTTAAGTGCTGATAGGACATTATTGTAAAATGTGATTTTGACATCATCAAAAAGGGGGAAATTGTTGGGAACCCTATTGTATTTAGTTTTGATGATGATCTTTCAAAACACACTTAGTTATCTTAGAGTTATAAACTGTTCTACGTGTAAAACAGATCACTAAAAATAAAGTAGATACTGTTATGGAACATATTAGGAGATGACTTGATATGTAAATGAAATGCTCCTATAAAAGTCAATCTCAATTTAGTATAGGATGAAGGTCAAGTATTCACGGGAAAAGGAATCGATCTGCTGTAACAGACAGTGACCAGATCGTTGACCAGATTGATGCCTACAGCGAGGAACCAGAACGATTGAGTCATCAATCCACCAGCTGACATCATCCTACACATCATATGCTCTTGCCACGTCAAGATCAAGTCCATCCAACTGGGATTGGAAAGAATATCTTCGGTTAACACATAAAAGGAAAGAGACCGTTAGCAATCTGCTTTCCATAACTCAATGATTGAGTCAACCTTTCCTATATGGCAAGAACAGATATGATGGAAACCATTGATTGGCAATATACCATCTATCTCACGTCAATCAACAAACGGCTAGAATTTCAAATTCAATGCCTATATAGTTGAAGTTAGAAATCTGGAAGATAGATAGAACATACGCGCAAGCTAAACTGTTGTCATACTTTCAAGCAATCTGCCATCCAGACTTAGAGCTTCAACACCTTGTGATTTTACATCACACCAACCACCTCGATTCAAGTCTGTCTTATCGAGAGAAAGGAGATCACCCTGCTAGCTAGTAGTTTTCTAGTGGTAATGTAGAGGTAATCTGTTGTAAAGGGACACGACCCTTATTTCGTGCATAAGTATCTCTCTAGTTGTGAGTGATACTTGTGACTCGTTCTCCACGAGTATAAAGAAGCAGAGTATCCTAGTAGTGGATAATCTGGTCTAGTTTTTGACCAGATCATGGACGTAGGGATTTCCCGAACCACGTTAAACAACTGTGTGCTTTACATTCCTGCATTCTTTATTTTCAGTTGTTTATTATTCTAACTCTCTGCACTATCATCCATCTGCATCTCAATCAATCTCCTTAACATTCTGGATTATTACTAAGGTTTTCTAAACAAGAGCAATCACTATTCCACCATTATTCCGCACTCACTCAACACTCAGAAAGTAATAAGATCACTCTTATTATTAGCTAAGTGTTTTCACTAAGAGAGTAATCTGTTTGGACTAAACTGCTATCGATCTGCTTATCGATCTGTCTAATCATTTTCAAGCAATTTCTTATACAGAATAGCTTGAACTCTCTCATAACTTGTCATGTAAACTGAAAAATTTGTAGTTTGGTGTATCCCCCCCCCCATACACTAAACCTTGCTCTTTCGGGAGCAACAATAAGTTCTTTTTAGAATAAAGTAAGTTCACATCATTAATAGATATTGACAATCTATAGTTAAAAGGTTGCATTATCATTTTTTATATTATGCTTGTTTTAGTTAACAAAATGATATTAATGCATTTGCTATATTGAACATGATTTCACAGCGATACAAAAATTTTCTCTAATTATAGTGAAGAATGAGGTATGAGAGATTGTTATTTAAATAATATTGACGAATCAATTTTTTGTGATCTTTTTTAGTCTTGTGTGTAGGTTAGATAAAATCTTTTCTTTATTTTTTGTGTATTGTTATGTTTAGAAGGACGCACTTTTGGGTGAGAAGTTATTGGTCAAATTGAAACTCATTCCATGGCAAAGAGAAGTAAGTACCAAAAAGTTACAATTTAAACAAACTCAAGAAAAGGTATTACATGAGAACAGACTTTGACAACTCGAGATGGGAAGGAAGTGGCATGATCAAAACAAAAAAGAAGGAAGTAACATGATCAAGACGAGAAGAAGGAATCAAAAATTTGTGAATTAAGCAAGACTCTTTTTTGTACATAATACAACAGATCAATTTTCCTCAATTCGGTCGAGAATCTGAAGAACTATTCTAACTAAAAATATAAAAATATGATACATAAAAAGCATGCAAGGTCGGTTATTTGCTTGGCTAGTAAAAAATGAGATAATTCATAGATCTTTGGTTTTCATTATCAAAGAATAGAGGATTTACAAATAAAGCCCTAGGATTTTCATTAAGATAATGTACAACTGGAATCCCTTTTTTAAATGGTCCAGTTACTCTTCCACTGCGAACCCCATTTAGATTGACATGCTACACTTTTAGTTATTTTGAGGACCCAATTAATCTCTGTCAGAATCAAGAAAAAACTCTTAGAGATATTTTTTCTTTTGTAAGATATAAGATCGTAATAATAAACCTATTGATATTGAAAGATCAAACCGATTCTTCCATGATATAATTTTTTAGGTTCAATGAAATTTGTATGTATAAAAAGAAGCCCCCTAAATTAGAAATTTTTTTTCTTTCGAAATATGAGGAGCAGAAGATGGAGGGCAAGGCGAGGATGTACTGAAGAGAAAGAAGATTCATGCTAAATCAAAAGAGGCATAAACTGAAAGACTCTCTTCATTATATATCCATGAAGATTTTCATATCACAAAAGGTAAGGATGATTGTTTAACAAGAATGAAAGTTTTATGGCCGATCTAAAACGCGTCAAGACACTGGTGGACCTGGACCAGACCCATTTCGCATTCTATATATTAGGCCAGGGCAATTTTACTAATAGTATGTTTTATTTTATTTATATTGTGTTATTTCTTGTAAGTATTGTAGTGGAAAAAAATCGTACTCTACCAATAAGCTCAATGTAATTCGATAGGTAAGCCCAATCAAGTCGAGCTCACGGGAAAATCGCCCAATTGGCTTACTATAACTGAAATCCCATGAACACAATTAAGCAATATAAGCCCACAAACAGCCCAACTGGCCCAATATATCAGTCAAAACCCTATCAGCATGGTCCACAACAACTATGGCCTCCAATGATGAGAGTAGGTTGAACAAAACCGAGAATCTCGCTACTAACTACGCTAGGGATGATCGGCGAGATAGGTGTGATTGTGTAAGTTAGCAAACCCTAAGGTATGAAGAGTCTCCCAATATAAAATCATCGCTACCTACTCAATTGATACTCTCACTCACGCACTTACATTTTTCGCTACTTCGCTCACTATCTTATTGCTCTCATCTCTCCCGTCATCCCCTAAACAAACTAGCGCTTACTAATCCTGATCGGACCAACCAACACGACCAACCGATTAGTGTCAACGCCCTTCTTATCTCTCTTTTATAATATATTAGTACTTTAGATTTCATATCATCATCTTTCTATTACCAATCGTACTAACTTGTCCGTCAGAGGTTCTTCGGCTGACACCCCACCGGTGCTCCTCTCGAACTCTTACGATTTCTTTATAATTGAGCAGGTTGTTGGTGCCCCACATATTTTGATTGTATGAATCACCCTCTATAATTTGGCGCTCATCGTGGAGCCTAGCAATCAAACGACTCAGCGAGCAATGGTACCAGAGTTCAACCAGAGCATTTTGTCAGGGCAAGTTGATGGATCCGACACAACCAGTCAACCAATCTGGCCAAGCAGAGCGCCACTCTCACTGAAGAAATGAACCATGAGCGTGAAAATAGAAAGAAACTAGAGAAAGAGAATGCTGAATTACTTGTTCATCTATAGGCGGTAACTCAAAACCAGAGAGGATCAACTCTGAGGTTTCGACTTCCGATTGGTCCAATGCGTTCACTTGAAGATGGCACCTTTACCCCTCCAGACAACGATCTCGAACCGCACATTATGGATCCATCATAGGCAGTAAGGAATTCTTTCGAAATTGTCTAGACTCATCCTAATACTGAGCGTGTTACCCTATTTGCATGTAGAAATAACGTCTCAACCTCGGGGACAACACTGAGCCCAAAACGGTCAGCAGACTGTATTGGTACAACCACACAAAACGACCCTGCTTGGTATGATTGATAACTCTACCACCTTACGAATTGTGCATGCCACGCCTGCGGCTACTACTAGTGCTGCAACCTGCCAAAGGCATCCCCCCATACACTCGGAGTCGAACCAATGAATCATCCTCCAAGAGTATGTTTCCAGTCGATGGCACCCATCCTATCACCGGGAGTGAACTGGCAAGTGACTTTGCCGTCCCAGCCAGGCGGAGGTCAGGCCTCCCCCCTTGCAATTGAACTGCCACAACTAGCCGTCAGTGGCTCATACACAAACCTTGAAGTGGAGTTAGCTAGGAAGATCGTGAGGATAGAAGCAAGAATACAACGTACCCCAAGAGTCCCCGCACCCATCAAGAAGAGCTCCGTGAGATGCTATACTGACTCTCCGTTCGTGGACGATATCGTTCTATTAGAGATACGCCACAGATTCAACTTCCCCAACATGAAGACATTTGATGGAACAACTGATCTGAATGATCATATTGCTCATTATCGACAAAGGATAATGATTGTGGCTATCCCTCGTGAGTTGAGGGAAGCATGCATGTGTAAGGGGTTCAGTTCTAGTCTTGTAGGACCCACCCTCCAGTGTTATACCAATCTCCTCAATAATTCCATATCTTTGTTTGCTCAACTAACTGACACATTTTTGTAGCAATATGCTAGTAGCAGGAAGCTAGAGAACATCTAAGAAAACTTATACGTCATAGTTCAACAAATGGAAGAGCCACTTCCAGATTACGTAGGGCGATTCAACAAGGATAAAATGTCAATCACCAACTGCAAGCCTCAGACTGCAATCACAGCGTTCCGCAAAGGAATCCAACCAGACTCTTGACTTATATAAGGAGCTCACCATGTACCCGTGCAAGACGATGGGAGATGTTCTTGCTAAGGCATGGGAATAAATCAAGTGCGAGGAAGATTAGTACAACCATTACAGGTCGTCACCCCAAAGGAGCTCAAGAAAAGACTCAAGGTCGGATTAGAGGGCGAAAAATAGGAGTGCAGTTTCGTACCCTACCTATCATAGACAGGACGGCAGAAGAAGGAATTATAATCAATATTTGACAATAAACCTCGAAAGAGGTCAAACCATGTCGGAATACAACCTATCCATCTCATCCGTTGAAGCAGTTGCAGTCCTCAAGGGTGTCGATGACAAAGTTAAGTGAGCAGAGAACATGAGGTCGTTAGCTGATCAAAGGAATAGGGCCGAGTGGTGCGAGTTTCACGCTGATCATGGACATTGGACCGACGACTGCACCGCCTTAAAGCTTGAAGTATCTCAACTGTTGAAATAGGGACATCTTACCGACCACCTCACGGAAAAGGCAAAATAACGCTCCGACAAGGGCAAGACCGACAGGATTGAGAGAGAGAATCTACCCCTCCTGCACCACCGGTCCATGAGCAACTATTAATGTGATCACGGGTGGATTAGAAGTCAATGGAGTTACGCATTCAGCCGTAAGAAGACATACCAGGCAGGCCATGCGGAACGGAGTAGGACGAAGCGAGATGGATAGTAACCCGTCCATTCATCCTAACCAAGCTATGAGTTTCACATCAACAGATTCAACTAGGCTCCCTAACCCTCATCATGATGCACTTCTCATTTATCTTTATATAGCAAATTGCCTAACCAAACGTGTACTAATTGACAATGGTAGTTCCGCCAATGTCCTTTTTCTTCATGTTTTCAAGGAAATGGGAATTGATGAGTCAAAGATCGTCATGACAATTACCGTTCTAATCGGGTTTAGTGGCAAACACAAGAACACGGTTGGAGAAATTGAACTACCCGTATATGCAGAAGCGGTAAATTCATAAACTCGATTTCAAGAGGTGGATTCTCCCTCGGCATATAATTTTATATTATGCCGACCGTGGATAAACGAGATAAAAACCGTCCGATCCACCTACCATCAGGTTATCAAGTTCCCAACTAAATGGGGGGTGAATGAGATATTTAGAGAGCAAAACGATGCAAGAGCGTGCTACCAGACCATGATGAAGTCAAAACAAGTCGTATTATAACAACTAAAGCAAGAGGAACCATCCAACCCGCAACTGAACCAACCTATCCAACAAGATGAACCCAACATGGTAGAATTGGTTGAAGTACAGATTTATCAAGACTTTCTGGATCGTAAAGTCCAGATTGGAGCGCGACTGGACCCCAAAATCAGAGAACGATTAATACAATTTCTCTCTAAACATTATGATTATTTTTCTTGATCTCATGCACACATGACTAGGATCGATTCAAATATTATTGTACACAGGTTGCAGTTTGATCCAGATTACCCTCCCAAGAAGCAAAAAAAGGAGAAAGTTCGCTCTGGAGCGAAACAAAGGAAGAAAAATGACAAGTGGCGGGTGTGAATAGACTTTACAGACCTCAACAAGGCATGATGGTCAATGCCATCGTCGATCACAAGCTCCTGAGTTTCATGGATGCATACTCGGGATATAACCAAATTCTCATGCACTCGGATGATCAGGACAAAACAACCTTCATGACCTAAATGGACATATTTTGCCATAAGGCTATGCCGTTCGGATCGAAAAATGTAGGAGCTACCTACCAACGACTAGTCAACCGGATGTTTGCCAATCTGATTGAGCAGACAATGGAGGTTTACATCGATGATATGCTCGTCAAGTCTCTGCAAAAAGAGGATCATATCAAGCACCTAAGACAAACATTTGAGGTACTAAGAGAATATAATATGAAGATAGGGGGATTGAAGATAACCCCACTCAGATCGAGTCGATCCAGTGGATATCGTCTCCAACATGTGTAAAAGAAGTGCAGAAGCTGACCGGTTGAATTCCCGCACTAAGTCAATTCATCTTCAAATCATTGGAGCGGTGCCAACCTTTCTTCAACACATTAAGGAAGTCAAAAAAATTTGAATGGACGACCGAATGCGAGGAAGCTCTGCAAAGACTTAAACTGTACCTAACTAGTCCACTACTATTGGTGAAGCAGAAGGATAACGAAACCCTGTTCATCTACTTAGCTGTCTCCGAGACAGTCGTTAGTGTCATCCTAGTAAGAGAGGAAGAAGGTAAGTAACATCCAATTTATGTAAGCAAGTCTCTTTTGGATGCAGAAATCACGTATAGTTAGCTCGAGAAGCTCACATTGGCACTCATTCAAGCAGCAAGAAAATTGCGTCTGTATTTTCAATGTCACGCAATAGTAGTGCTTACTACATTTCCTCTTAAAAACATATTTCAGAAGCTGGAGCTATCAGGCAGGTTGGCCAACTGGGCCGTGGAGCTAAGCGAATACGACATAACCTTCCGACCTCGCACTTCACTAAAGTCTCAAGTACTAGCAGATTTCGTTGTTGATATTACGCATAACTTGCAAGTACAGACAACAAGAGCTCTTTTGCCTCTCAGAGGGGCAATCTACTGGAATTTGGAAGCTCCACATTGACGGGTCAAACAACGTGCGAGAGAGCGGACTTGGCATAGTCCTTACTTCACCCCAAGGAGACGTAATAGAATAAACCGTTAGATGCGACTTCAAGACGATAAAAAATGAAGCCGAATATGAAGCTATGATAGCAGGGCTTGGATTAGCTAAAGATTTGGGGATCAAACGGATCAACATGTTTAGTGACTTCCAATTAGTGGGCGACTCCCAATTAGTGGTCAACCAGATGCAAGGAAAATATCAAGCTCGAGACAACAAGATGACCGCATATCTTAAAAAGATAAAAGAATTGCAAGCTTCATTTGAGGATTTCACCTTGAATTAAATCCCACGAACAGAGAATAGCCAAGCCGACACATTAGTCAACTTGGGCTCCTCAATCAAGTTGACACAACCCAAAAGCATTCCTATCGTCTATCTGCACTGGCCAGCCACCTGGAAAGAAGACAAAGAAAACATAGCGGACATATCAATTGAAAGGAACTGGATGACTCCAATACTCGAATACCTAGAGCAAGATATCCTCCCCAAAGATAGGGATGAGGCTCAATGTATTAAGATCCAATCTGCCCTGTTCTCGATCATTCGAGGTAAGTTATTTAAACGCTCTTACTCTGGTCCATACTTGAGGTGTGTTAACCTGCAGAGGCAAAGTACATTCTAGCAGAGCTACACGAAGGCGAGTGTGGAAACCATTCTGGTGGCAGAAGCTTGGCCCAAAGGGAATTAGTAAATGGATACTTTTGGCCAACCATGAGGACCGACTCAACCAACCATGTTAGAAGATGTGACATATGTTAACGGTTCCCAAGTGTCACACCTTCCACCCTGACCATTCATGAAGTGGGTTATGAACATAGTAAGAAAACGACTAACAACTCCCGGACAAAGAGTATACATGCTAGCCGTGACGGACTACTTCAGCAAATAGATCGAGGTGGAAAGCATTCCACCAAGTCAGACACAAAGAGGTAAAAACTTCATATGAAAGAACGTGATATGCAGATTCGGAGTGATGAAGGAGATAGTCACAGACAACGGCTCAAATTTCATAAGTGCCGACTTTCAAAACTTTTGCAAAAATTGAAACATCAAGTTAAGTTTCTCAACACAAAAATACCCCAGGCGAACGGACAAGCAGAATCATCCAACAAGACCATCATGAACACTGTGAAGAAAAGACTCAAAAAAGCTAAAGGAATGTGGGCCGACGAGTTACTTGGTGTGTTGTGGTCATACCGAACCACACCGACAACTTCTACTGGAGAGACACCTTTTTACATGGTTTACAAGATGGAAGCATTCATCCCTACCGAAAGCGAAGTTCCCACGGCACGGTACGAACAGGCATTGGATGATAAAAATTCCCAAGGCATGTGTTACGAACATGAGACCCTGGACAAGAAAAGAGAAAAGACGGTTATCCGACTAGTCTCCTATCAGTAGAAGATCGCCAAACACTACAAAAAGAGCGTTCAGACTAGAGTATTCAAACTGAGCGACTTAGTGCTCAGACGTGTATTTCAAAATACAAAGGAGTCTAGAGCTGGTAAACTGGCCCCTACACGGGAATTGACGCAGCCCGCGTAGCCCAAAGTTCATTGATTCCAGACCCGGTGCGTGTTCCTATTGGGCCAATCACAAGAGCTCGAGCTAAGAAGTTCAAAGAGAGCTTAATAGGCTTAATCCAAGAAGTATGGGAGCAAGAATTGTCCACGAAGCCCATTGGAGAGATTGGACCGAGCAGCCCAAGAATAATCAATTTTATTGTGGCGAATGGGCTGAATCTTGAAGTTAATTAACTAGCATGGGCATCAAGACATGTTGGGCCACATTTTCTATTTATTTACGTTATTTTATTTTTGTGAGTTTTTTGGCCTTTTTGGATATGGGCTTTGTTGCCTTATAGATAAGCCTTTTTGTATTTATTTCTTCTAGGGTTAGGAGTTATTTTCCGCCTATAAATATGCTTATTATGTATTAGATGAAATAAGATTTTTATCCTTAATCAAATTCTTGAATTTATTTCTCTCTTGAGAGTTTTCGGATTCCTCTTGGTTTTGCCAAGACGAGTTCATTACTCGGCGTATCAACGAGACTACCATCCCTCGTTGTGTGTCATTCATCATCCCCAAGTTGCTACATCAACTATCTCGTTGGGGTATAGACAACATATTAATCTATATCACTTCAGGGTTAGATTAAGAGGTTTTGAAATTTCCATCGGTTCAAGGTTTTTTCTTTTTAAATCTTTCGTTTGTATCAATTGATTCTCCATAAAATCGAGGATCATATCATTTGGTATTCAGAGCAATTGATTCTCCATAAAACTTGAGGTAATTAAGGAAGTCGATGTGTGGATGGGTATTTCAAGGAGATGGAGGTAGCGATGATTCGAGCAAATATGGAAGAAGACAGAGAAGCCACGATGGCGATATTCTTAGCAGGCCTGAATTGGGAGATTCGGGATAGAGTGGAGCTGGATGATATGGTGCACATGGCCATAAAGGTAGAAAATCAGTTCAAGAGGAGGGGTAGCAACAACAGCAACCTGAGAGAGAATCAGAGTAATTGGAGGCAAGGGTTTGAGCATAATGTGCTTTACTTGTCAAGGGTTTGAGCATAATGTGCTTTACTTGTCAACAAATCAAGGTAACCCTGCGACCCGCAATTGTGACATAATGTGCTTTACTTGTCAAGGGTTTGAGCATGTTTTTAGAGAGTGTCCGAACAAGAGGGTTATGATCATGAGAGATGATGGAGAAGTGGTGACGGATGACGAGGAAACTGTTGGTCCCGAAAGAGCAAGGTTTGGTGTATGGGGGGGGGGGAATACACCAAATACAAACTTTTCAGTTTACTTGACTAATTGAGTAGAGAGACTTAAGCTTTCTGGATTTACAGATTGCTCAACGTGACAGACCAGATTGACTAACTAATCAATCTTGTTCTGTCCAAGCAGAATCTCTCAAGAGAGTGATACAAAGCAAAAAGTAAGAGTGATCTTATTTTCTAACAGTGTATTGTGTGCGGAATAATGGTTGATTTAGTCGATGCTCTTTGATTAGAAAACCTTTCAAATCTTAATCGAGTATTTAGAGGATTGATTAATAATGCAATTTGAATGAGAGTGACAGATAGTGAAGAAAACAACTGAAATATAAATGCAGAAAGTAAATAACACAGTTATTTTACGTGGTTCGGGAAACCCCCTACGTCCACGGTCTAATCCAAACTGGATTAGATATCCACTACTAGGATACTCTCTTATTTATACTCGCTGAGAACGAGCCACAAGTTTCAATTACAAACTAGATTTGAAACTTATGCACGAATAAGGGTCGTGTCCCTTTACAACTTACAGAAAACAACTGTAAAATAGGATCCCTTCACGTTAATCCACTAGAAAACTACTAGCTAGCAAAGATCTCCTTCCTCTCTCGATAAGACAGACTTGAATCGAGGTGTGATTGCGATCACGAACGGTTTGAAGGTTTTTGTCTGATGTGAGATTGATTGCTTGACAATTTTTTCAGTAATGTGTCGCTCATCCTTTTCAGACTTTAAATCTCCAAACATATATAGGCTTGAATCTTGAAATTCTAGCCGTTAGTTGATTGGCATGATTTGATTTTTGGATTGCCAATCAATCATATCTCTTCTTTCCTTGTAGGTTCGATGACTGAATCTTCTATGAATGGAAAGCAGATCAACTGTGATTACTTTCCTTCTTTGTGTCAATCAGTGATTCTCTTTCCAATTCTCGATGGATGAACTTAAT
>JAPKLX010000228.1:44679-89045 GCA_026898415.1 Leonotis leonurus | reverse complement strand
ATGTTGTGAAAACCTACACCACAATCAAAACAATATATATATGAGCATTGTCCTTCCATCAATGAAGTATAAGTGCCCAATAGCGGTTTACAGATTATTGAGTTCTAAAAAGCAATACAAGTGTACATAAGCATGCAAATAGATAATACCGATTTTCAATACGAGTTTAATAAATTCCAGAGCATTCAAGATATAGCACAGTTAAAAGAAAACTCATAAATAAAAAATTTTGCAACGTCTAACAAGGTCGAAGGCCTTGTCCAATTTGTGAAACCCGAAAGTATCAAGAACGGCGTAAAGATCTTGATGAATGTATGGTTTGAAAAAGTTTACTTGCTCAAGAAATAGAGAAGATTTGGGTGCCATATTGGTAAAAACAGATAGGTTTTTGAAGATAGAGAGAGTTTGGAAGAAAGAAAATTTCCCTAAGTGTTTAAGGAAGAAGAACAGTGTATGTGATAGTTGAACCGCCTTATCAAATTGTATATATAGATAGATAAGCTATAAGAGAGAGTAATATTTTAATTGATTTTCTTCCCTTTTTCAGCTTTTTCCCGCCTCTCCATGTTATAGACTTATGGTCTATCATTTTCTCTTCTCTGCGTTTGATACACGCGCTTGATCAACGGCTGCAGTGAGGCGCGTGTTTGTATCACCAGTTGATTTTCCTTCTTTTTCTTGGTTTGGTAAATATCTCCTCGATCACGTTTCCCAAACACTGTACTTAATCATCAAAATAGAAGATTTGGTATATTATGTCAGAATTTAGATACATAGACTAAAAGTTAATCGCCGTATCTTTTTGACTTTCCCCCTTGACCAAGTAATGGGAATATTAAAATAAAAGAATTTATTAATATCCACGTGGCTGCTAGTCATCTGATCCAGATCAATCCCCTAGTTAATAAACTGTTGTTAACACCAACGATCTGTTTTATGTCACTTTTATTGGACATTAATCTTGAGTGGTGATCTGTTAATTATTCCCTGTTGGAATTTAATCGATCTCCTTATTCTATATAGATGATCTGGTGTCAATTCCCAGTTGGAATTTTACATGATCTGTTTTTCCATTCCCTGTTGGAATATTGAACTTGATTTGATCTAAGTCAATCTGGTCATTTCTTCAAGATTTAATAGTCCTAGTTTACCACAAAGCATCTTAAATCTTTCTTCTCGTAATGCTTTGGTAAGGATGTTAGCTCTCTGTACTTCAGTGTGTATTTTCTCGATCTGTACATGTTTTCTTTCAACATGATCTCTTATAAAATGATGTCTCACATCCATATGCTTACATCTAGTATGTAAAACAGGATTCTATGTGATAGCTATAACACTTGAACTATCACAGAAAATGGGTATCTCCTTGACATCAATCCCATAATCTTTAAGTTGTTGTCTTAACCAGAGAATTTGTGCACAGCAACTTCCAGCTGCCATATATTCTGCCTCTGTGGTTGATGTGGCAACAGATGTCTGTTTCTTTGAGAACCAAGAGATTAATTTATTTCCTAAAAACTGACATGTGCCAGATGTTTACTTTCTATCCAGCTTACATCCAGCATAATCTGAATCTGTGTATCCAGTTAGCTCAAAGTTGTCTTCACATGGATACCATAATCCAATATGGACTGTTCCCTTAAGATATCTTAATATCTACTTAGCTGCTTCCATGTGAGACTCTTTAGGATTTGCTTGATATCTCGCACATACTCCTACCGCAAATGTAATGTCAGGTCAACTGGCAGTTATGTAAAGTAGTGATCCAATGATCCCTCTGTATTGAATAATATTAGTTGGTTTTCCCTCTGGATCAGGATCAATTTTCCCGTTGGTCTACTTTGGGATTTTAACTGGTTTACTGTCTTTAATCCCAAATTTAGTCAACAGATTGTTGATGTACTTTGTTTGATTAATGAAGATGCCATCTGGTTCCTGCTTGACCTGCAATCCTAAAAAGAAACTCATCTCGCCCATCATGGACATTTGATACTTATTTTTCATATGTTTAGCAAATATATCACATAAATAGGTGGATTGAGATCCAAAAATGATATCATCTACATAGATCTGTACTAGAAGGATATTTTCTTTAACTTTGATGATGAACAGAGTCTTGTCAACTGATCCTCTTCTGAATCCAGATTCTAGTAGAAATGTTGATAATGTCTCGTACCAAGCTCTAGGGGCTTGTTTGAGACCATAGACTGCTTTTGTCAGTCTGTATACTTTCTAATTTGGATCTGCTTCTTCAAATCTAGGTGGCTGTTCCATATAGACTTCCTCTTCAAGGATACCATTTAGAAAGGCACTTTTGACATCCATCTGGTATACCTTGAACCTTTTGTGTGCAGCATATGCTAGGAACAGCCTTATAGCTTCTAGTCTGGCTGCGGGTGCACCATTTTCATCTCGTTTATTTTTGAACACCCATTTTACACCTATTACTCCTTGGTGTTTGGGTCTGTCCACGAGATACCAGACTTCATTTCTTTTGAACTCATTTAGTTCTTCTTGCATTGCTGTTATCCAATCTGCATCTTGTAGTGCTTCATGAGCATCAGATGGTTCAATGCGAGAGAGACAACAGCTCAACAATGCACTTTCTCCATGCATTCTTCTTGTTTTCACACAATCTGATGGGTTCCCAACAATCTGTTCTGGTGGATGATCTTGTATCCATCTCCTTCTTCTTGTCATTTCTTCATCAGATATCTCAGGATCAGGTTGATCTGTTGGATCCTCAAATTCAGTGTGAATTTTTGATGAAGCTTGAAATGGATTCTCATCTATTCTTTCTTCTGGATTTAGATTTTCAGATTGACCATCATCCGCAATGACTGTTTCATTGCTTTCTGTTGGTGATCTGTTTTCATCCAGTTCATGTTGGATTGTTCCCCCTTGCTGTATAACTTCTTCAGCCATTGGTGGAGTGTTGATATCTTCATCATCACTTTTTGAATTCCAGATAAGAATATCTTCAAGTAGCAATTCATTCATCTTTCTTGTAGTCATCTGGTTCTCTGTCTGTCTATTATCTAGTGACCTGTACTCAACAATAGACTCATCAAAAACAACATGAGGTGTTACCTCTACAATATGAGAGTTATTATTGTAGACTCGGTATGCTTTACTGACATCAGAATATCCTAAGAATATTCCAGGGTCAGTTTTGCTATCAAAAGTCCTCAATTGAGATTTCCTATTATTATGTATGTAACACAAACAACCAAAAGTGCGAAAATAAGAGATCTTAGGCTTTCTGTTGTTCCAGATCTCATACGGAGTCTTTCCATGTCTGAGTGTAATTGATGATCTGTTCTGAGTATAACAGGCTGTGTAGACAGCTTCTGCCCAGAAATTCTTGGGTAGATTGGTAGCATTTAGCATAGTACGAGCTGCTTCTTTAAGTGATCTGTTTCTCCTTTCAACAACTCCATTCTATTGAGGAGTTCTAGCAGCTGAAGTTTGATGAGTTATTCCCATCTTGTTGCAGTATGCTTCAATCTTCTGGTTGCGAAATTCTATTCCTCGATCTGTTCTGATAGAAGTTATGCTCATTTCTTTCTGTTTGGTGATCTTGTGTAGAAAATCAGGGAGTTTGGCTAGTATCTCTTTCTTCTTTAACAGAAAGATGACCCAAGTGAACCTTGATTAGTCATCTATGATTACTAAGGTGTATTTTCTCCCATTTATGCTTAGTGGTTTAACTGGTCCAAACAGATCCAGATGCAAAAGCTCTAGTATTCTTGGTGTTGAGTGTGCTGTTTTGCTTGTAAAGGATGATCTGGTCTGCTCCCAGCTTGACAAGCATCACATGTATGATCTTTATCATATACTTGATTTGGTAGTCCTTCTACTAATTTTTCTTTGGCAATACTGTTGATTGACTTGAAATTTAGGTGACTTAATCTCTTGTGCCATAACCAGCTTGTTTCTGATATAGTTTTAGTGATTAAGCAAGTCTCGATCTAGTTTGTCCACTGGACAATATATAGCCTATCCTGCAATTTTCCGGTAAGGAGTATCTCATCTCCTTCCTTATTCTTCACAAAGCAGTCGTTAGTATCAAAAACGATCTGATTACCGTTAGCACAAAATTGACTTACAGAAAACAGATTGTGGCTAAGACCCTCAACATAAGAAACATTTGAGATGGTGGTCTTGCCAACTTTTATATTTCCATATTCTCTAGTGTATCCTTTTGAGTTACATCCAAAGGTGACCTGTGGTCCTGGTTTTTCTATGTAATCTGATAGTAGATTCTTGTCACATGTCATGTGCTTCGAACACCCACTATCTATTATCCAGATTGCTCCTTTAGCTATCTTATTTCTTCTTGCAGTCTTCTGGTCCTGCAATTAATTCAACTTAGCTACCCTTCAACGTTTAGGTGCTTGGTTATTAGCAAATGTTCCCTTTCGAATCCAGAACATTTTTGGGTTAGGAACAGATATATAGCATGTAATAATGTTCCCATCATCATGAACTTTAGACAGAGAATGAATTTCAGATGGATGGAATCTCTCTATTCCGTCGTTCTTTAGACCCTTTTTAATAGGTAATGTCCTGTTGACATTTTTATTGGGTAATGTCCTGTTGACATTATTTTTATGAGCATGATCTGTTTTTGTGTAGCGAGCTGGTTGACCTTTTGTTTGATAGTACTGCCTGTTCCCGGTCTCTTTCATTATCATCTTTTGGGGATGGCCTTTCTTGTTTTTCAAGTCTATCACTTGATCTGGTATTTGTTTCCATTCTGGTACAAAGTTTATGGTTCCAGAAGATTTCTCTGAGTGACCTGGATATCCTAATCCTGATGTGCCCTGTTGTTGCAGTTTGATTAACGACTTAGCACGTCCGTCACTTTTGTAAATCATTTCTTTGCCTTTCTTTATCTTTTCTTCTGCAACGTTGTTTCTTGTAATAAGATCCTTCACTTTTGAGTTCAGTGAATGAATCTCACTATCTTTTCCCTTGATCTGTTCTTCCAGATTGTTTATTTTAGCAACAAATTGAGTGTTTGTTGTACTCAGTATCTGTTCAGATTTCTTCAGCCTCTAATTCTCTTCTACAACTTCTCTAAACAGTCTTTTGATGCTCAAATAGCTCTTGAACATCTCATTTACTTCTTCCCATGAGTAATCAGATTAATCTTCAACTTCCTGTTCCAGATCATTATCATTTGAGGAATTTGAATTGCATGAATTTACCTCGACTTCATCCAGACCGTTTGTCTAATCCCACATAGCATTCATCCCAACTTTCTTCGTCGTTGGCAAAGAATGCTTCATCATTCTCTGATGAGCTGTCTGAATCTTGTTCAGCTAGCATGGCCTTGCGCTCATATTTAAGTTTTCGATCTCTTTTTGCTCTCAGCTCTTCTCTTTGGCTTTTGGACAGATCCGGACAATCTGTTTTGAATTGACCTGTTCTGCCACAACAAAAGCAGGTATAATCTGTTGAGTTGGATGTTTTTGATGTTTTACCTGTCTGCTGTTTTGATTCATCCTTGTTATCAGGTCGATCATTGTCACGTTTCTTGTGGAATTTGTTCTTATTATCTTTGTAGAAATGTCTATATTTCTTCGATCTGATCTCCATCTTGTCCATGCGTTTGGCTATCATTGCAAACTCTTTTAACAATTTATCATAACCTCTCTCTTCATTTGGAATAGAAGGTTCAGTAGGTTCATCTGGTTTGCTCTTCGCTTTGAAGGCTACTTCTTTGTCCTTCTTCGAGCTACTTTCTGCCTTTTTGGACAGATGATCTGGTCCACGAATTCTTTGAATATCACATTCATGGCCTTCAAGATGATCAAATAAAGCTTCAGTAGATAGTTCATTGAAGTCTGCACGAAGAGGTTGCATTGCAGCATATATCTCCCAGCTAGGTGGAAGTGCTCTGAGTACTTTCATGTTCTTTTCTCTTTGAGTATATTTGTTCTTATTGAACGCTGATATCTCAAGGAGGATTCCAGTGAATCTCATCTTCATTTGTTCTATTGTCTCGCCTGGTTTCATCTTGAATTCATCATATTTGTTGCAGGCAAGAGACAGCTTGTTCTCAATCATGACTTCAGATCCTAGACACAAGTTTCTTAGGGCTTCCCACATCTCTTTGGCAGTATCCAGATCTTGGATTTTGGCCATATGTACCCCTTTGACTGTGCTGGATATGATCCATTTAGCAAAGTCATCCAGATTGGCTTCGCGGCGTTCCTCTGCAGTATATTTTCTTGGATCTTTAGGAACAGTCTGTGTAGTAACACCAGTTGAGTTGGTTACCGTCACTTCTTCAGTGATCTGTAGTGGGCCATCTTCGATAATTTTCCACATCAGATAGTGATGAGCTTTGAGTGCCATTTTAATTCTGAAGCTCCATTCTCTATATCCTTGGATGGAGAATTCTTCACAAGCTCTAACAACAGATGATTCCATAGTAGATAGTATGCACGTGAATGAAAATAGATTTTCCTAGATCTATTCAAGTTGACCACGTAGGTGTTAACCTTGTGAAACAAAAAAAAACAATGGTCGTTTGAACCACTGCTCTGATACCACTTGTTGGTACCGAAAGAGCAAGGTTTGGTGTATGGGGGGGAAATACACCAAATACAAACTTTTCAGTTTACTTGGTTATTTATTAGAGAGTTCAAGCTATTCTTTAAATAAGAAATTGCTCGGCAGATGACTAATCAGATTGATCAGCAGATCGATACCAGATTAGTCCAAACAGATTGCTCCCTAGTGAAGACACTTAGACAATAATAAGAGTGATCTTATTACTTTCTAAGTATTGTGTGTGCGGAAATATGGTGGATTTAGTTTATGCACTTGTTTAGAAAACCGTAAGAAATAATCAGATCGTTAAGCAGATTGATTGAGATGCAGGTTATATGATAGTGCAGAATGTTAGAATGATGAACAACTGAAAGTAAAGATGCAGAAATATAAAAAACACAGTTGTTTAACGTGGTTCGGGAAAACCCTACATCCACGATCTGGTTAAAACTAGACCAGATTATCCACTACTAGGATACTCTTCTTCTTTATACTCGTGGAGAACGAGTCACAAGTATCAATCAAACCTAGAAGGATACTTATGCACGAGGTAAGGGTCGTGTCCCTTTACAACAGATTACCTCTACGTTACCACTAGAAAACTACTAGCTAGCAAGGTGATCTCCTTTCTCTCGATAAGACAGACTTGAATCGAGGTGGGGTTGGTGTGATGTAGTATCACTGGTAGTTTGAAGCACTTAGTCTGGCTCACGGATTGATTGCTTGAGAGTATGATTGTCGATGTAGCGCACATATGTATCTTCCAGACCTTGAACTTCATATATATATAAAGGCATTTGAATTTAAAATTCTAGCCGTTGTTGATTGGCGTGAGATTGATTGTGGATTGCCAATCAATGATATCCATCATATATGTTCTTGCCTTGTAGAAACGTTGACTCAATCTTCTAAGCATGGAAGGCAGATCACTAACGGTTGCTTTCCTTCCTTGTGTCAATCGTTGATTCTCTTCCCAAACCCTGTTGGATGGGCTTCCATTTTGACGTGGCAAGATGGTATGATGTGTAGGATGATGTCATCTGGTGGTTTGATGACTCTATCGATCTGGTGCTTCGCTGTGATCATCGATCTGGTCGGTGATCTGGTCGCTGTCTGTTACAGAAAATCGATTTCTTCTTGGTGTGAAATCTTGGCCTTCATCCTATACTATTTATAGAAATGACTTTTATAGGAATAATTCCTTTACATGCTAAGTTATCTCCTAATCAATTCTCTATCAGAATTCACTTTATATGAAGTGATCTGTTAACACGTAGAACAATTTAATTCTAAAAAAAAACTAAGTGTGTTTCGAGAGATCATCATCAAAACTAAAATACTTTAGGGTTCCCAACATCATTAATGGAGAAAGTTGCACGAATGTGGCGAGTGCATCCATGGTTGAGAGATTGGGGCTGCCCGTAGTGTAGCAACCCAAGCCATACCGATTGTAGTAGCTGAAGGATAGTGGCGTCATCAAAGTTATGAGGCAAGTTCAGGTTCTTATTCGTATTGGGAAGTATGAGGATGATGTGTTTTGTGATGTGATCCCAATGCAGGCGAGCCATGTTTTATTGGGACGTCCATGGCAGTTTGATCGCCATGATACTCATGATGGCTTCACCAACTGTTACACCTTCGAGTATAAGCATAAGAAGGTGTCACTTTTTCCTCTCACTCCTTCGGAGGCGGAGAAGGTGAAGTCCAATAAGGGGCAAACTGTGGAGAAGAAGGAGAATTGACTGATCCAGAAGTCCTATCTTGCAATGGCTAGTGACTGGAAATGGGCAGCGAACGAGTAGAAGTCACTAATCGTGTTGCTATACAAGGAGAACTTGATTATCACTAACGATCTCACTTCTCTACCCCCTTCTATTCGTTCTGTTTTGCAGGAATTGAACATCAGATTGATTTTGTGCTCGGAGCAACAATCCTGAATAGACCAACATACAGAACCAATCCGGAGGAAAGGAAGGAATTGGAGAGGAAAATTGGTGAATTGCTGGCCAAAGGGCGGGCACGTGAGGGAGAGTTTGAGTCCTTGTGCGGTACCTGTTCTACTTGTGCCTAAGAAGGATTCGACTTGGAGGATGTGTTGTGATTGTCGAGCCATCAAAAATATCACTATAAAGTATCGCCATCCTATCCCTTGCTTAGATGACATGTTAGATAAACTGCATGGTTCTTGCATATTTTCTAAGATAGACTTAAGAAGTGGATACCATCAGATTAGGATTAAGCAAGGCGATGAGTGGAAAACTGCTTTTTAAGACAAAACTTGGTTTGTATGAGTGGTTTGTTATGCCATTTGGTTTGACTAATGCACCTAGTACATTTATGTGTCTTATGAATCATGTTTTGCGTGCTTTCATTGGTAGATTTTTGGTTGTGTATTTTGATGATATCTTAGTGTATAGCAAGAGTCATGATAAGCATGTTGAGCATTTGCTGGCTGTTTTAGATGCGCTTCGTAAGGAATGGCTGTTTGCTAACCTTAAGAAGTGCGTATTCTGTACGGACAAACTTTTTTTCCTTGGTTTTGTTGTTGGTGCACAGGGTGTACAGGTTGATGAGGAGAAGATACGAGCTATACAAGAGTGGCCAAACCCGAAGAGTGTTGGAGAAGTTAGAAGTTTCCATGGACTTGCCAGCTTCTACAGGCGATTTGTGCCACATTTTAGCAGTATTGCAGCACTTTTAACGGAAGTCATCAAAAGGAATGGAGAGTTCAAGTGGGGGAAGGCCCAAGAAGAAGCATTTCAGCTTTTGAAGCTGAAGCTGACCCACGCCTCAGTACTAACTCTTCTTAACTTTTCTAAGTCATTTGAGATTGAATATGGTACTTCTGGTGTTGGTATTGGTGCAGTTTTGATGTAAGAGGGGCGGCCCGTGGCGTACTTCAGCGAGAAGCTGAACGGAGCAACATTGAGTTATCCAACGTATGATAATGAGTTGTACTCATTTGTTAGGGCCTTAAAAACATGGAAACATTACTTATGGACTAAGGAATTCGTCATTGACACTGATCATGAGTCCTTGAAGCACTTGAAGGGGCAGCACAAGCTGAACAAGAGACATGCTAGGTGGATGGAGTTTATTGAGACGTTTTCCTATGTTATCAAGTACAAGAAAGGTAAAGAGAACGTGGTGGTTGATGCACTTTCTCGGAGGTATGCATTGATTGCTACCTTAGATGTTAAGTTGCTTGGATTTGAGTGCATTAAGAGTTTATATGAGCATGATTCTGATTTTGGTGAGATTTATAAAATATGTGAGAGATCAGCTAGTGGCGAATACTTTAGGCATGATGACTATCTTTTTAGGAAGAATAAGTTGTGTGATCCAAAGTGTTCTTTATGTGAATTGTTATTGCTTGAGTCTCATGTGGGGGATTGATGGGGCATTTTAGCATTGCTAAGACCTTAGCTGTTTTGCGTGAGCATTTCTTTTGGCCTCATACGAAATGAGATTTTGAGAAAATCTGTGGGCGTTGTGTTACGTTTAAGCAAGCTAAGTCTCGAACTAGCTCCCATGGTTTGTATACTCCATTACCTATTCCTACAGCACCTTGCATTGATATTACTATGGACTTCGTGTTAGGTTTATCTAGGACTAAGCGTGGTAGGATTCTATCTATGTTGTTGTTGATAGATTTTCTAAGATGGCGCATTTCATTCCATGTCATAAATCCGACGATGCATCTCAGGTTGCCGATTTGTTCTTTAGAGAGTTTGTTAGATTGCATGGCATGCCTATGACTATTGTTTTTGATCGTGATGCTAAATTTTTGAGTTACTTTTGGAAGACTTTGTGGTGTAAGTTAGGTACTAAATTTCTATTTTCTACTACTTGTCATTCACAAACTGATGGTCAAACCGAGATAGTGAATAGGACTTTGTCTACGTTGCTTATAGCTATCATCAAGAAGAACATTAAGTCTTAGGAAGAGTGTTTACCTCATGTTGAGTTTGCTTATAATCGTTCTGCTCATTTTGCTACTCAATTTTCACAATTTGAAATTGTGTATGGTTTAAACCCTTTGACTCCATTGGATTTATCTCATTTACTTGAGCATGAGCACACTAACCTTGATGGAAAACAAAGGGTTGATTTTGTCAAACAGTATGCCGAACAAGCCAACAAAGGGCTTCGCAAAGTGGTATTTGAACCCGGTGATTGGGTGTGGCTGCATATGCCAAAGGAATGGTTTCCGGTGCAACGGCGGTCCAAGTTACTTCCTCGAGGAGATGGGCCATTCCAAGTGTTAGAGCGCATCAATGACAATACCTACAAATTGGACTTACCCGGTGAGTATAATGTTAGTGCTTCTTTTAACATTGCTGATTTGAGTGCATTTGATGTAGGTGACGACTTGGATTTGAGGACAAATCCTCTTCAAGAGGAGGGGAATGATACGATCCTCGATGGTATGGAGAATCAATTGATACAAACGAATAATTGAAAAAGAAAAAATCTCGAACCGATGGAAATCTCAAAACCTCTGAATCTAACCTGAGAAGTGATATAGATCAATATGTTGTCTATACCCGAACGAGATAGTTGATGTAGCAACTCGGGGATGATGAGTGACACACAAAGAGGGATGGTAGTCTCGTTGATACGCCGAATAATGAACTTATCTTGGCAAATCCAAGAGGAATTCAAAAACTCGAGAGAGAGAAATAAACTCACAAAATTGGCCTATCGAATTAGCGAAGTGCTGAATCATGGAGCCTAAAAAGCCAAGCGATAAATGAGCAACATATTGCAATACACCTAAAACAGTATCATCCCTGACTCTTTTTTACATTAATTTCATTATGCTTTCTTTCGGTCCAAAAGGACCAATCTTTCCATCCTCATCAGTTTTAACACTTCTACGTAGGATAAAGTTAGAATTACATTCGGGCTTGTTCCTTGAAAGGGGTATGTAAGCAGCTCTACGTAGTCCAGCCCAACAATAAGACCACTAACCATGTCATGTAGAAAAAAAAATATACATCTCTTCATAGCACGAGGTCATGCCGACGTTCCATATATGTGCTAAAGACATCATTCTATGGTGGTAAAACCTTTCAAAATAATTCATTATGTTGCATGGCCCAAGAAGACCAACTTGACCTCCTACATAGTTTTAACACTTCTATGCAGGATGTTGTTAGAACTACATTTGAGCTTGATCCCCTCAAGGGGTATGTAGGCAGCTCCACGGAGTGCAACCCAGAAATTGACAATTCCCTCCTTATCGAGTCCCTCTTTCCAACCGGAGAAAGAAATTACAACCGTATCAATCAATTCCTTTTCGCCCAATCAATGAAGAAAAATTATACCTTCTAGAATCAACTAAGTTTTTCCTACCGGCATGTTCCACCCAATCGGCCAATGCCACCCTATCGGAAAAAAAAAACATTCAACGAAAAATACTATGAGAGGAATAACATGAACAAATAGATAGCGAAAAGAGTTAACATACATAAGCATACAAATTACTCGGCCACCCGATATATAAGGGAAAATGGAGCGCCCGAACGAATCCGACCAGTGAAAAGTAGTATTTAAAATATTACAACACTTATGAAAATTTTCTGGGAAGTAAAATTCATAACATATCACTAGTCATCGAACGTGAACTAGACCGTGTAAAACTCGGCCATGTCCTTGGAAAGACCATCGACTTCGGCATCTTCTATCTCTTTGTCCCTCTTCCACTCCTCATACACTTCCATATAATGGGAAACTTCCATCCCCCCTTCCGGATGATGTTGGAGGTACTCGGGAACTAAAGGCCATTACAGCGAACCTCAGTATCGAGCTGAACGGAGATGACCCTATCTTCGAGCTCGCTCACCTAGGCCTCAAGCGCCTGGTACTTGACCTCAACTTCACGAACCACCCTATCCTTTGCGTCATTCACATCCTCCAAATCTTTGAACATCTTGGACGCCTCCTTCTTGCACGCCTTAGCCGCTCCTGCTTCGGCTTGGAAGTTCGCTCATTCGGCCTTCAAAGAAAATCTAATAAGCAATGAGAAGAGCGGAATGATGAATAACAGTAAGGTCAATCGGACGTACCTTGAAGGCACTAGCGAAGCAGTTCTCCACCACAACACTATCGCACTGATATTCTATGTAGGCATGATCTTCCAGAAAGATGAGCTTCTCGGCCTCGCTCAATATAGGGTCGAAGTCCGAATGTGCAACAACACTACCTGGGAAGGAGAAGACTCATCGGTCGGAATATTCGTTACACTCCTCAAATGGGCCATTTCTCTTCTTTCCCAAGTTAGCCTTCTGGATAGGAGGGGGGACGACATCGACCCTATCAACCCCTTTGGTTGAGCTAGAACCAATCTCCCTCTTCTTCTTCTTCTACGCTCGCCATTGCACCACCGCATCTTTACCAAAGAGAGGAGCTACCTTGGATGGCTGAGACATAACGTAACCTGCGAAAATCATTTAAGTATACAAGTCGACCAAAACTACGAAATGAAAATTAACATACAATATCTTCAGCAACATCTCAGTGAGATGAAAGATCATGAAAACTACCAACTGACCTCTAAAGTGAAGTTGAGCTTAGATTATCTTTGGTCAAGATGACCTTATAGTTATGCTCCTCCGGGGGGTTAGCTCAAAAACTTGTTCAACCTTGTCTTGTAATCATGAGGCTCCCCGCAGCCAATCGACCCGAACCCACTTGTAAGAAAAAGAAATAAAATAAAGTCAATAACACAACATAAATGAGTGAACCAAAGGTCTTAATCGGCCTAACTCGACCACTCACTCATCGAACACCAATGGGGCAAGACATTAGAACCCTTCGATGTGCCCAACGTACTTAATGGAACAAAGAGATACCCCTTGTTCTAACCTTTCTTATCGGCATCCTTCAAACCAAATATGAGAGGAGGCACGGTTTGACTGACCAGGATGAACCTACCTCTCTCACCAAGCAGATGTATATGATTTTCTTTAACCACATCATGAAGAGTGAACTCCAACCCCCTCAACTCGCAAAAAACCTGAATACACATCAAGATACGCCACGAATTAGGCATCAACTCGCTCGGCGATATGGCGCTTCTGCCACAAACATCCAACACCAAGCTAGGAAGCACAAGTCGTGCTCCATCCACCATCGAAAGCGTGTACATAGTCGTCCATCCTGGAATTCTCCAATCAGCCCTCTCCATCAAAGAAGGAGCAACCACGTGCTCGTGACTCAGGATGTTGAAGCAATGACGCAAATCAAATAAGTGCTCCAACAGGATCGAAGAAGCTGAATTGCCTTTCAACAGAAAATTCTCATGTGTTCCCCCATGATCGGCCCGACCGAATCTATACCAACATTTTCATGACCTACGTCATCCCCATATTCCGGAGAACAAACTCGAAGAGCCGTAGGGAGGTAAACATAATTGTCCTTATCCCTGTCTGTCCTACTTCTCCACCCAAATGACCCAAACGATCCAACACGACCAAGTGACACTTAAGATATCATGTAAAATAATTTGTGTATAAAACTCAATCGAACAGATCGAACCAACTGGACCCAACAAACCCATAATGCAAAGCATAAATAAGGCATGAACTCAAAATCAACAACATGCTCACCTAGACCAATAAGTATCAAAGAGACTACAACGGTTTCACACACATTATACTATGAAGCATGGCAATAAGAATCAAACAGATAAATAGTACCAACTGAGCCAAAGGGATCATCGCGCTAGCAATTAGAATGGAAATTCACTAAATTATAATTCTATGAAACGAAGAACTTGAAGAACATGGTGAACGGGTAAGAAAAACCAACCTTTTTAGTTGGAGCAATTTCTAGTGGTCAAATTGTTGAGTACATGGGGCGGAAGGGGGTACGTGTTTGCTTACTAATCTTAGTTAGTCTGGAGTTTTAATTATTTTCTATTTTTAAGTGAATGATAAAAACTTTAATATGTAGTGTACCTTGCAGTGTTTAATGATTGTTGTCATACCTAACATAATTGGTTGGCTAGCTATCTCATTTGCGAGAGTGAGTTCTTTTACTTTGTTTTGTGTGGTCACTTGTTCTCTTGAAATAATTATTTATTTCTTATTAGTTGTTTTAATTAATTAATATAGGACTACTCATTCCTTTACATGGACAAGCTACTTGAAGGATTTGGTGTTGTTATAAACTCTTACATGGTAAATTTTCCAATATTTTTATGCCAATCTTAATACATATTTCTTGAGTTGTTTTAGTTATATTTCTTATCTATACGATGCAGGTACCTGTATATATAGATGAGATACCTCCTCAAAATCTTAGTGGAGCTCTAGGCTCAGTGAACCAGGTTTCCTAGTATTTTATTATTTTTCTCTTTGAATGTCTTATGTTTCAAGTTATCATTGCGAAGTTAACTTTTTCTATATTCTAGATCTCCGTTACAATAGGAATCTTGCTATCATATCTACTGGGACTATTTGTTGAATGGAGATTTCTTGCAATTCTTGGCAATTCTTGTAGAGTCTTCTAAGTGTTCAAATCTATGAATGGTAGCATTAGTAAATTATTGATGGAACTCTATCTTTTTTCCCCTCATGGAGATGGGACCTCTGACAAATTGAGTATAGACATTGTATTATTTATTGTATCTCAGTTTTGTCCTTACACTTTTGCTGAGTTTATCTTGTTTCAAATCAATTCAGTGATCCATTATTTCTAATTAAATCATATGTTCTATAGTTTGTACCAATGCTTAAGGCACTGATTACATGATTTTTGTGCTCATGAATACTGTCGTGCCTGATATTGATACCTGGACTATTCTTCATCCCTGAATCTCCTCGGTGGTTGGTGAGGCTACAAAAAGAACTTTTTGCAAGCACAACTATCACAGATAAAATGACCTACATATTTCTTCTATATGATTATTAGGCCAAAATGGGAATGACCGATGATTTTGAAGCATCACTGCAAGTACTACGGGGATTTGACACTGATATTTCTGTTGAAATACATTAAATCAAGATAAATTTTTTCGCATTGATCCATAAGAGCGGGAAATCAATATAATCTTTATATATACAAACTTCATATTGTATTTGATCAATGCATCTATTATTCATTATTTATCTAGAAGTCTAACAATGCGCGAGCCCCATCTAAACCAGTTTTTTGGTCTTGCAGAGAGTTGTAGCATCAACAAACCTAAGAAATGCAATACGCTTTGAAGATCTCAAACTAAGAATATATATGTTACCCTAATGGTGCATAATATTTCTAAAGCGGTATTTTTCCTTTGTGTTGCATTGTCAAGTTTTGACTTACTCAGTGTGTTGCAGATAGGAATTGGGTTACATGTTCTCCAACAGCAATTTGCGATTTGTAATACCCCGCATTTGGAATTCCGACATAAGTAGTGGATTCCTCGAAATTTGTCATTATTTCGAAACCCTTGGTCTCAAGTATGTATTTAAATTTGATGACGGGTAACAACTCCGTTATTATTTAACCTAAGATATGTTATTAGTTACTATTATTAATCTTCATTGTTACGATACGTACTAATCGTTATGCGATATCATCATACATTAAGACTCATGGTGTAATATTATAATTTGTACAAATGCTCAATTGCAAAAAAAAAATAAGAAGTAAAATTAGTAAGTAGGTGTAATATATAGTTACATATATATATAGGAGGAATATACCCTATAAATGAGGCTGCTGGGTGTCGAACCCGCGCCTAGCCAAGGTAAGAGAATACATATATATATGTATACATAATATATACATATAAGTAAGGTGCTCGCGTGAAATCAGAAATTAAGAAAGGGGAACAGCGTGCAAAGCTGTTTAGAGTTCCCATAATCAGCATTTATGTGTATTAAGGGACTAAATAAGTAGCCGCCCTCCTACTAAACCTAGCCACCAGCGACGCTCCAGCTTCGCCCAATCACCATGCCTGCAAGTCCAACGGATTAAGCAACCGCATCAGCTTAATCGAGAATGAAGATTTCAGTCTTCTATATAAAGGGGAAGAACTAAGCTTAAACCCACACCCAAATATCATTTGCACCGAAACGCTGCCAGAATTAAAACTCGAAGAAAGGAACCCGGAGGAGTGCAGTAACAACAGTGGTGTTGCGCGAAAGAGAAGTTAGAGACAGCTTGAGGTAAGAGTTTGAAGCTTTAGCATTTTATGTTCATGCTTCTTAAGACTAGATTTAGGAATGGATTACACATGCAAAACAGCTTTAGAATGAACCTAGCTTGAACTTTGAACTTAAGAACTGATTTCAAACGTAGAAGCTTGGACCATGAATGTAGGAACTGCAGTTGAACTTAGAGAGAGACATGCTCTTAACGTAAGAAAATCATGCTTCTATGTATTGCTTAAATAATGTGGATGAAATCAGATGAATATGGATGAACAACCTACCCTAACCTATGAGCTGCATAATAAAAGAAGAAGAATGTAAGATTTACACCTAACGAATTAGAGTAATAAGAAGTATATGAAATAAGGATTTCCTCCGAACAGCCTCATATTACCTCAGAATGTTAGTGAATGGATCTAAGAACAGTTCGGACGAGCTCCGAACAGGTTTTAAACAACACTGGACGACCTCGAACTAACTAAAACCAATCTGAAACCATGGCCATTAATAAGACTCCATTAACTCATAAAAATTTGAGAAGGCAGGGGATTATTATAATCCTAAAATGTTCTCTAAATAAGTAACGTAGAAAATAATGAAACAAATAAAATAGAAGCGAGAAGGAAAGAGCTAGCTGCTGCGGGAGAGGCAGTGAGAAAAGAATGGCGAGGAGGGACAGCTCGCTGAGGAAAGACAGCGAAGAAAAGGCCGCGAGAGGAGACAGCCCGCTGCCGCAAGGAGATAGAGCAGATCGACTATCTGCTGTTAAGCAGATAGCGATAAGCAGATCGATTGCAGATCGATTTCTGATAAGCAGATCGACTATCTGCTGTTAAGCAGATAGTGATAAGCAGATCGATCGCAGATCGATTGCTGATAAGCAGATCGACTATCTGCTGTTAAACAGATAGTGATAAGCAGATCGATCTCGCAGATCGATTGCTGATAAGCAGAACGACTATCTGCTGTTAAGCAGATAGTGATAAGCAGATCGATCGCAGATCGATTGCTGATAAGCAGATAGTGAATTGGAAAAAGGAGATAGTGAGGAGGCAGCTAGCTGCTGCGAGAAGAGAGAAAAAAGAACAAGGGAAGAGAGCAGAGAAAGCGAGGGAGCAAAGGAAAGACAGCTAGCTGCAGGAGGCAGCTAGCTGTGAGAAGAAGAGAGCAGCGAGAGAGGGAGGAAAGAGACAGCTCGCTGTCAAGAGACAGCTCGCTGTCAAGAGACAGCGAGAGAAAGGGATGGAAATTGTCTAAGTATGGATCCAGAGATAGTGAGTTATGGGCCAACTTAAAGGTTACTGGGCTTCACGATTAGATAAATTGGGCCAAGTCTAATTAGATAAATGATGGTCTAAATTTATCCAACGGGTTAAACCAATTTATGTCGTAGATTAAATGAATTACGTAGGTGGATTATGAATAATCCTATTAGATGGAAATTACCTATGTATTTAGACCAAGCCCAAGAAGTAGGATATTTATATAATCTTATTATTTGATTTAATTACGAATCATCCTAAGATGTATATATTAGCTAGGTATTCTAATCTATGAAAGACTTATAGATATTCTGAGTTATGAATCGAGATATTAATTTAGAAATGTCCCTAGTACATTACCCAATAAATATTTATCCTCAAAATACACGATGACTTAGAAATCACCGAATGATTTATCTAGAAATACAGCTCCTAGACTTATGTTCTAGCCGATCTTTAAGGATCGAGACTAAATCCTCTTGATAGCCGAGGATAGTAACTCCTTACCTTTAGAATTTATATGATATGCTCGAGTAATATATCTCACCAGAGATTTATATGAAAGGTTTCGACGAGAGGTCGGATCTGCATCACGAGAACAAGGCAAACACCAATCGAGACCATTCAAGTAGGCTTTTCTTACCCTATGAAAATATATGTGTGTATGCTTTCAATGAAATGAGATATTTTCAAAAGCACTGTCTTGCCATAAATGTTTTCGATTTATGTATGATGCCTATCTGTTATATGATAATCGAATTCGGGTTCCAGTGGGTTAGCGTCCCCACTCGAACTAGTGTACACAAAGGACCGTGAGTCATCTTAGCGGGTTGGCCGGTCAAGGTGTTCGTGGGAAGTGGCCACTTCCCCGGCACATAGAACTTCAGATATGGTTGATTACAAAGAACTAGGACTGCAGTCAATTAGAACTTTCTCAAGAAATGATTTTGTGAACATAGGTGCTTTAGAGACAAAAATCCCTATGTTTCACTTGAATGGCTTGACAGTTATATATGTATGTGTGCGATTTCGGCACGTGTCTACTGAGTACAATTTGTACTCAGCCCTGCATGTATTTCTAAACGTGCAGGATAAGAATGAAGAAGGCATGGGTGCTTGTCGTGCTTTTGTCGGACTCCATAGTAGCTGACTCTTGGGGGTTCTGCGTGTCTTCATACACGTAGGATTTCGTTATGCGATCCTGAAAGTTCCGCTGCTAGACTTTATGTAGTAGACCTGAGACTAAACTCTGTATTCTGTTATGAAATGTAACGAGCTTATGACTCTGACCTCCCGATTTTACGGGTTTAGTTCTTACCTTATGTTATGAAAAGAATGTTTATTTCTTTCTCTTGTCATTTATTTCCTTTCATTGGTCATGTTCCCGGCTTTACTAGAATTAGTAGAAAGCGGGCGTGACACGATTAATGGTGTCATCTTCTATTTCATAATATATTTGAATATGCAGGTGAGCACATAGATACAAAATTATTTTTTTCTAAAAGGATGGATTTATTTGGTCCACCCATAATTAGGGTTGGATTGAGCTCTAAAAGTCCAATATTTTTTAGCCCAACTGGCCGGGTCTACTGGTCCGGCTGGTCTATGGGCTTTCGGACACAAAAATTCAATGGGATTAGGGCTAATTTGGCCAGTCTATATTTTTTCATAATATTTTAATATTTCTTCACATTATATAGTATAAGAAGATCTCATAGTGATTATATTTTAATATATTATAATTTAATTAAAATTTATTTATTATGATATTTTGTTATCTTTAGAAATATTAATTTTTATTTTATTTTATTACAAACTTATTTTTGTACTCTAATTAATCGTAAAATAAAATTAAAAAACGTACATTAAATATAGTAATATATTTGATTTATATTTTGATACAATATTTTTTTAGAATTTTAGAAAATATAATTGATTCAAATTATATTTTAAATTTATAAAAATATTTTTTTAATTCATGAGTCGATTTGGCTCATTGCCTTGATGACCTGTGATTGGCGGGCATGGGCTTGGCTTTCAACAGCCTGGCCCGGCCCGAAGTATGACTCTAGACAGATGGGACATGCCAGGCTGATCCGACCCGATCATTTTAACAGCTCTAAGTACAACACACAAGTAGGGGTGTCACGGTACATTACACCTTACTAAAATTTTCGTACTTTATACATTACTTTTATTTTTGGTATGAAAATTTTCATATTTTACATTACCATACTTTTCGATATATCTTAGTTTGGTATACTTTATTTTCTTTATGATATTGTTACATACATATTACTTACCTTATTTTCAGTATATGTTTCTTTCACGTTATACCAAAAACATATTTATTTAGAAGATGTCCATACATAAAACATAATGAGAAATACCTTAAACAACATCCAACTTATACAAAAAATAGTGATTATTTTTTTCTAATAATATAATTTTTTAGATAAATCACTCATATTAGATAATCAATTACTAAGATATTAACTAACTACTATATTATTATATTGTATACAACTAACTAGATTAAATATATGAATCATAATTAATTGGGTCATATATACTAATATGCATGATATTATATTATAAAAAATTAAACATATTTTTATTAATTATATATTATAAATTATATTATATTTAAATCAAGCAGATATAGTCATATGATTATATAAAATATGTATACTCTTAAAGCATAGTTTTGGATTATAATTGTCTTTATAAACTTATATTAGTTATATACTTATTTAGTATAGTTTATCATTATTATTTAAAAAAATAATTATAAATTCTTGTTCAATTTTTTTCAATTATCAATAAACTCACATATTTTGCAATTTGTCATTAATATTTATTAATTATAATTCATAATTTACAAATAAACAATTTTGTTATAATTCAAATTAAATTTTATGTACATATAATATATCGATATATAATAAAATAACGGTACATACCAAATTTTTCAGTATATACCGCGGTATATTATATGACGGTATACTTCAGTATTTGAAAAATTATACATTTACCTTATCGAAAAGTTTGGTACGATATCATACCTTACCAAAAAATTTAGTATACCTTATATTCAGTATTTTATAGTATTTTTGGGTACGGTGAGTACAGTATACCTTTTTCTCGATAAATTTTGACAGTTTTACACACAAGTGTACACTTGACCAACCATCTCCAATAAACTAATCATATGTGTGTTTGAGCAACTATCTCTAATATACTAATTGTTCAAGATATGATCACATGAACTGAAAGCTAGTTGTTAAGGTTAGCTGTTTTGAAACAGTAAGCTCTTTCGGAAAGATCATAAGACAATAGATCATGAAGCATATCATCTAGCAGATCGTGAGAAAGATCAAGAAGACGATCTGGTCTATTCTCAACAGATGATTTGTTGATATCAAACTGATACATGTGGAAAGTCTTGTTGAGACGACAATTGTTTCTGAGGTCACACGAAGAATTATTGCCCCCTTCCGCTTCGATAAACCCCGACGGATTATCACATACACGATAGTCGGACTGTAGATCGGGTCACAGACCAAAAGTTTATTTGGTCGGACGCTAACTATTCAAATCATTTCTCCGATTGATGGCCAACATTTGGAAGATGTATAATTTGATCCTTTAGGAGCATGACTAGGGTTTGATTTATTTCATATTTATCTTTTCTATTTGATTACATGATTTGTTTGGTATTTAATTGCATTTAGATTTGCATGATTTATTCATTTACTTAGACATGTGGATCCTGCAATTCGTGAGCCCCTTATCCGGGTTCTATCAAGAGGTTGATTTTCCTGTATCAGAAGGCTAAAGAGACGTTGCTTCAAAAATAACTTGTTGCTCAAATATTTCGTTTGATAGAGAGACTCAAACCGCACTCATAATCCCGCAGCAATCTCTTCGTCCGCCACCACGGTAATGATGTAGTCAACTACACATAACATAATGAATGGATGTGTCTTCCCCTCCAGTAATACTATCTCGGTAGTTGTGGGCTCGCTTGCTTTCTTCGTCAACGGTGCCAACAACCCCGGTTGCTTCAGCAACACTCGCATGTTGATTTTCCATAAACTGAAACTATTTCTTTCTGTGAATATCTCGATCTTCATGTTTATACCCGACATATTCTCCACCAGTTCTGCAAAAGCGACAAATATGGTTTGTTGTGATACCAGTTTGTTGCAAATGCGTCTCTCAAATGTGAAGAATATAAAACAAAGAATAAAAAAAAATTGCACAACTGCACACAAGATTTATAGTTGTTTGCTGATGATGAATCGACAACATCCACTTTCAAATGGAAGGAATCTTATTCCCAGAGAATACTAGAATTACAGAGGAAACATGACTAGCATTCCTCTCACTATATTTCACGATTGGTATTTTTCAATGATATTAAGTTGTATGCGACTATATCACATGGTTAAAGTATTTATAGACATAAATGTTAACACAATACTATGCCCACATATTTACACCCATACAAGTGTGGCCCAAAGCCAATATGTAAAACATCAATAAAACGCCTAAATGTTGGAGTAGCAGATAGCTTCAATAGGATACGTCGATCGTGTCATCTTCTTTGCATCAGGTCAGTGCATATGCATCATGCCACTATACATCGATCTGCTTCTTGGACTTTGTTGGTTGGTCTTGCAGTCACTAATTTGTCTCCCACAACTTGTGGTGAACTGCTCACATGGCCTGCACTTGGGCAACTCATTACTCCATACTGACCTGCTTGGACCTGGTCGATGAGATGACATGTCCTAGTCCATGTCACTACCATTTCCAGATTGGCCTACCTGGTTCAGGTAACCTATCTGTCCAGGCCAGACCACTCTCATCAGGTCGATACCATCAACATGACCATCAACTTGTATCTTTTCTAAATTCTAGTTTTCAACGAGCTAAATGGTGCTAGACATTATGGCACAAACTATTTAGCATAATTATTTTGTTTATCCGCCTCAATGGAAGAATTATAGTGAATGAGTTGGTCGTTTCTTGGTTTCTCCTCCTTGGAGTAAAGCTTGGAGGGGATCTACCCATTTTAGATTTAAATGCAGCTTCTTCGGATGGAGACTTTCTAGAATTGGATTAGTTGATGCTGGGTGGATTGGAATCCTTTTATTGATGGTCAGCAAAGGGAGACAATTTGAGGAAAAAAGAAAAGATAAATAAATGTTTACTTCAAAGCTTTAATTGATAGTGCATGTCTTCTTGATCTCGACGGAGAGGAAGGGAATCCAAAGCTTAATCCGGAAAGAATATTTGCAATTTACTATACTCCTCCCCCACCCTCCACCCCCCACCCCAACCCCACCCCACCCTGGATTTACATGCATGTTATTTATTGGATGTCAACAATTAATTTGCAAATTAACAAATGAGAACAATCGTATGTTATAAAATACCCATAAACACAATTCTTTCTTGTGTTTTTTATTTGGGGTATCTAAGGAGAAGTATGAAACATTGAGTAGAGGTCTTAATAGTTATCTCAATGCTTGAATGTCCTTGACTAGAAACCAAATTTTCTTACAATGTCTTAAAGCTAAAATTTCCATCTAAACGAAAATTTGTCTGAATTTGCTCACAAAGAACAACTTATAGTTTTCATGTGTTTTTTATTTGGGTATCTAGAGAGAAGTGTTGGGAACCCCATGAAGTTATATTTATTTTGATGATGTTTCTCGAAACTACAATTTGATATTTTGTATACTAGAAACCAGGCTGTCACTGTTATCTATTAAGGTTATCTTAAATTGTAATACAAGCAGATCATTTTTGTAACTTAAATAACGATCTGTCTTATTCTAGTAAGATATCCTGGACACAATGATTGTTGTAAAACAAGTTTTCTTTCTCTATGTAAGGCAGTTGACTCCTAATGTGGAGAGCAGATCGTTTTCATATATTAAATAACGATCTGCTTCACATAGTAGTAGCTTGCTGTCATTTATACTCGTTTTGGTTTCGATTTCTAGTTCATCTATCAACAGATCACAAATGTAAAAGTGGTTTGAAGTTTCAAACATACTTATATCGATCTGGTTCTCTAGACAATAATTAGATATAGGAAATAAAATATACTTGTAGTTCATTACAAGTAGTTGAGCAGCTCGTTCTAAAGTCCAGCCCACTACTCAAATACCTACAACAGATCGTCTCAAGTCATTACTTGAGGATAAGCAGCTCGTTTCACTTCATCAACCCTCTGTCATCACAAACAGCAAATCGTTTGTGTCAAAAACGATCTGGTCATCATCTCTACTTTATATACAACAGATCGTTTCTGTTTCAAAATGATCTGGTCACTATACAAGATGGAGGTACAGCAAGATGGAAGTACAACACGAAGAACAGCTAACTGTCATTACATCAAGATCAAGCTGCTCCTCACAATAACTAAGGTGGACTGCCGACATACCTAAATTTCTCATAAGTCAACCACTCTGTATATTGTCACATCAACAGCATACTTTAAGGAATGAAGTACGAGAATATCAAAATTCCAATATGGTGAATCATTCCATGTATGGCAATACACTGGAAAATCGCGTGAAAGGTGGAAGCTACTCTCATTGAGCAACGCGTGTCTCAACATCTCTGGCATGCATTTAATGCAGCCATTAATGCAATGAGGAAAGGACGTCTTCATTTCCAACGGATAGTTTCTTCAAAGAGGCTATAAATACCACCTTCACCTCCAGAAAGAAGTACGAGAATTCAAGCTATTATCCTGCTATTAATCTGCTAAAATCTTCAAGTTAAATTTCCCAAACTAAAAAAGTCATGTTGAATATCTTGTAAGACTTTTCATGTGTTTTGCACTTGAAGTGAAACCACCGAGAGCTATTGGTTTGCCAAATTTAATTATGACTTTTATTAAGGCCATAATTGTGTGCCTTATGGTTTCTCTCGTTAGTAGTTATAAACAGGTGTTGGTTGAGAGTGTTTCTCCACACCAATAATTTCATATCTTTCCTTCTAGCAACATTCTCATAACTACTATTGTAGGAGCTTCATAATTTTTTCGATTCTCTCCCTCGTCAAGTTTGTTGGTATCCTTTTGAATTTTGGTATTGATTTTGTTAGGGACATAGTCGTTTTATCTTTGGGGACGATATGCCGAACCGTGAGCACTAGCCAGGGATTATCTCATCTTGCCGAAAGAGGTCTTCCTCGATTCGACTATTTACTTATTCAATTGTAATCTCCAAGCATTGTAATACCTCATCTCGTTCGGTTTAATAAAAATTCATTTTATACTTATAATCGCTAGACGAGATACCGGCCTTTCTTTGATAGTCTGCCGACTAAGAATAAGAGCGATCCTATTTCTCAAGAATAGTATGCTATAGTTATAGGTAGTTTGATGTAAAACAGAAATAGCACTAGACATAATCTAGCTTGTTTAGTGAATAAGTTGATCAGGTTCATGAGTAATCCAAGCAAGGAACATTGAAAAGCCCTAATGAGAGTTTTGAGATACTTGAAGTATACTCTTAACTATGGTTTGCATTATAAGAGATATCCACCTGTCCTTGAAAAATATTTTGATGCAGACTGGATATCTGACTTGAGAAATTCATTCTCGTTGAGTGGATATGTCTTCGTTGTGAGGGGTGGGTTGTTTCTTGAAAATAAATGAAACAGACGTGTATAGCTCTATCCAACATGAAATCTAAGTTTATATCTTTAGACAAAGCGAGAGATGATGCTGAATGACTTCGTAATTTCCTAGAAGATATTTCATGTTAGAAGAAACTTGTGTCGTTAGTGGTGATACACTGTGATAGCCAAGCGGCTATCGGATGAGGACATAATAAGCTGTATAACGATAAATCTCGACAAATAGGAAATTGTCATAATACCGTTAGAGAATTGATCACGAGTGGCATTATCTCAGTTGATTATGTAAGATCAATAGATGACATAGAGGATCATTTAACTAAAGGTTTCAATCGTGATCAGATTGTTAAATTGCTAGAGGGAACGAGATTAAAATCAACATCTTAAGGATGATTATAATGAGAACCCAATCATGATGACTGGAGATCCTAAGTTATATGAATCCGTGTTCTAACACTCGGCCCTTCCCTAGAAAGCAATGAATGTTAAGTGTTTCGACTAAAATTACTCAAGTTGCTCGTAATCTAACGAGGTCGTCAAGCAATAGTAAGTCAACTCAAAGTCGAATCATAAGAAATTCTTAGCAGGACAAATTGTTTCGTTGTTGACACGAAAAGAAATTAAAATAGAATCGAGAAAAGATCTACGACTAAGCTTGTAACTAGACGAACAATTTAAATAAAATAAATGCAACAAAAAATAAAACTCTAGTCTAATAAAAATAAGAACAAACATAATTAAAAGATATGAATTTAAAGAAGATAACGAATCGAGATGTAAATCAAAGAACAATTGAATTCACCATTGCATACTCAAGAATTAAAGAGAGATAAATAAAATTAGGTCCTCAATTGCAAAAGTGTAGAATCCACAGAAGAACAAGAATATGAAATTAAAGTTCGAATATTTCGAATGGCTAATATACGAACTTGAATTGAAGAACTAAATTGGAAAAACAAATAAACTAAACTTGTGCTTGGAGTGATCAATTTCGCCCCTAAGGAGTCCTGGAGGCAAGTCGGAAGTCTAAACTAGAGTAAGAGAGGTAGAATTCGCGTTTGGAGAAGGTGATCCATATATAGGACACCGAAGTTAGCGGTCATGTAGGGGTCAGCGACCGCTGACTAGGTCGGCTTCCCCCATTTCGCACGACGGTTGGGCCGTGTGTGCGTGCCACTCCTTGGGGCCAGCGGCCGCTGGCAACTCAGTGGTCGCTGACCCTAACTCGTTGTCCCTCTCTGCTGCTGTGCTTGCTGCACTTTAGAGAGCCGTGGTCAGCTACCTCTGAAGGTTCGTGGCCGCTGACCCTTCTAGGAGTCGTCCCATTTTCATCTTTCGTGTTTCTTTGGTCTTTTTCTCATAACGATTCGCACGTTTGGGCCTGTAATCTTGAAAGAAAAAACAACACGTAATTCGATTCCAACTATCATAAAACACATAGAAAATAAGAGAATAAAGACAATGAGAGCAAGAGTCTACACCACCAAAAATGGGCTAAACATTGAGAATTGCAATGTGGTGAGGATAAGTCCTTTAACTTTTAATGATTCTTGGTAAAGGAGTATGACAAGATACTCGATAAGAGTTATATAAGAGAGAAGTGGGGCCGCAACATGTTTGGTAAGATTTAGTCGTGTTTTACACGACGTTTCGAGTCTCGTTTCATAGCATTAGGTTTATTTTATTTTGTATTTTGGTTTGTTTTTACGCCGGAATATCATAATTGCATGTAGGTTGTTTGGTGTAGAAATTAGCGAGAAATAGAGTTATAACAATGAAGCATAGATAGAATAGGATTAAAGTTCATCTTGATAAGAGTCTGTAGCCACAAACGGATCCAAAATCGGAGTTCAGACGAGGGAGAACGAGCCAAAACAAAATCGTTGCACATAGGAGGATCGGGGGCCAGCACCGGCTTGGGCCCCAGCGCCCGCTGGGTGAGCCATGTGGCTGGGACAGAACCAGGGGGCCAGCGCCGGCTAGCCCACTGCTACGGCCGAGATAGAAATGCGACTCCAGCGCCCGCTGGACCCTTCGCGGGAGTTGGTCGCGACTTTTAGACGCGTATTTTCTATCACCAACTTATATTTTCTCTCTTCCAAACCCTAAATACACTTTTTTTATTAGATTTCATTGTAATTTCACATCGGGACGATGGATTGAGGGCGATTTTGACGCTTATTCCAAAATGCTATCTTATTAAGTATATTTTAATTCTTATCTTTGATTGTTTGAATGTATTGATTTGTCATTCTCTACCTAGGGTTTAGAATTTTTTTAATTATTCATTGATTTTCTTTATTCAGGCTTCGTGATTTAACTTGTGCTTATTTAATTGAGACGACTAACCATCGTTTTTAATTAATCATTTGTTGGTTGAGATCAAGAGAATATTCAAATATAGAACTTTGTTAAATCATTAATAATTCCAAATCGGAGACGTGAGAATTATATTCGCTATTTATTTATGATCTTCCTATCGTGTGATTCAAATACGTAAGTCAGAATTGCGGCTTAATTATCGAATGCGTAAGTTAGTGATTAAGGAGCTATAGGAAATCATTTATTAATTATGAAATATTGTTCTTAATTTAGGAATTCTTTTTAGGGTAATCTAATATGTGAGTCGTGATTAATGTCTAATTAAGAATTAATAAGTAATTAATTAGACTAATTATTAAGAATCCCTTAATGAACGAACAATAGCATTAATTTAGGAGCATGATTTAATTGATTTTAGATTTTCTTAACTCTAGGACCTTGAATCCGGAATCCCACCTTTTTATTGTTTTGTTTATTTATTTATTTCTTGTTTTCTCATGCTTATTATTGATTATAGTGTTTCGGATTTCTATTTATTTGTTCTTGATAACACTTAGGATTAGAATTGTCCTGCTAAGCTTTCCGTTGAGATTTGACCGGGGTTAACTCTTCATGTGCAACTGATCTGGTATATTTGCGAGAACCTATTGTACACATTTTAGCTTTAAACAAATTTGGCACCGTTGCCGAGGAGAGCTTTAGGAGTTTTTGATTCTTAGTGTTATTCATGTGCCTTATTTTATTTTATTTTCTTGTTCAGTGATTGTGTTTCGTATCATGCTTGTTATTTTTTTTATTTTGTTTACTTTATTATTAGGTATTTTCTTCCGCAAGTTGCGTTTCATTCGCCTGCTGTGGTGGCAGGTAATCCATGCACGTGCGTTGTAGCCTGAATTTTAGTCTACCTCATATTGTGGATTACGTGCACCAAAGGCGATCTCTTTGAATAATAATCCTAGAAGGAGAACTCGATAACGGTGATCTCTTGGAGTTGGAGAATCAGGCGAACGGTTCAGACCACTCGGAGACCGACGACAGCGAGACCAGTTCGAGAATAGTTCCTATAGCAGCCCAACAGATGAACGAGTTGGCTCGGCCTGTGATTGGAGCAGTAGCTTCACCGATCGTGCTTGGAGAGACAGCCCAGAACTACGAGTTGAAGAACATTCACTTCAATCAGCTTCCATCCTTTTATGGGATGCCTGCGGAGGACGCATTGAACTTCATTCGGGAGTTCTATGTGATCATTTAGACCTTTCCCCTTGGAGGGCTGAACGATGACCAGTTGAAGATGGGATGCTTCCCCTACACGTTGAAGGACAGGGCAAAGACATAGTTTATGTCATTGCCTCCAAACTCACTTCAAAATTGGAATCAGGTGGCTGACAAATTCATGACGAAGTGGTATCCCAACTAGAAAACTTGAGAGGTGCACTCACAGCTGGTTACTTTTCCTCAGATGGATGGAGAGCCACTTCATGAAGCCTAGGAGGCTTCAAGGGCTTTCATATGCAATGCCCGCATCACAACCTCTCACATGAGCTGCTTAACCGGTTCTTCTATGATAGTCTGTATCAGAACTTTCAGTAAATGGTGGATAATGCAGCTGGAAGGGATATTGGGAGCAAGACAACCGAGGAGCTCACCGAGATCTTCGAGACTATGGCCGAAAACTCCCAACAAAGGAGTACCAGAGGTCAGAAGAAGAAGGTGAATGAAGTGAGCTCCAATTTGGAGTTAGTGAGGCAGTTGACGGAGTTGACTAGACATGTGCAGTCGATTTGTGACTCTGATGAGCAGGCCCGAAGGAGGATCAGGAATGAGACATGTGAAGTATGTGGGGAGTACGGGCATGGAGCCAATGTCTGTGTGAAGGCAGTCGAGCCTCAGATTGAGTACGAGGAGCAGGTCTTGGCCCTGCAAGGATTCCAGCCCCGTCTGAAGTTCGATCCCTATTCGAACTCCTACAATCCAAGTTATCGCTATCACCCAAATTTCTCATGGAGGCAGCCATCTCAGCCAGGCTAGAGTGTGCCGCACCAGCAGTACCAGCAGCAGCAGCCATATCAGGCCCCACCTTACGTTTCAGTCGAAGAGAACTTGAATCGATATGTGGAGGTGTGCAATCAAAAGTTCGAGACGATCGAGGCCTCGATGAAGAGGTTGGAGATCCAGGTTGGACAGCTTGCAAAAACCTTGGGCGAGCTCGTGTAGCTCAATAGGAAGGATAAGCTTCCTAGTCAGCCCAAGTGACTTTTAGGAGAAATACTTTTTTCGAGCTCGAGACTTCAAATGAGCAGTTTTTGTTTAATTTCAGTTCGTTAATTATTTCCTATTTTCTTTCCCTTTTTGAATAATAAATAACATATCCGTGTCTTAAATTACAGGCAACTGTGGAGTCCGACTTCTTCATTCTTCACCAATCAACTACTCATAGCATCCTAGATCTGGCGTATTGAGTCTAGCTTTTCATTTCTCATCTTCATTAGGGAAGTCTTCTCTACCTTTTCCTTAGCTTACTACAAGGGCGTAGTAAGACTTAAGTGTGGGGGGTGGACTTGCTTCTTTGTCTTTTTATTTGTTTTTTTATGCTTCCCTGTCTTGATTGTTTGTTTGTTCTAGCTTGTTTAATTACATACGTATTTGATGAGAGTCGTTTATTAGCATGTTAAGCCTTGGTATGTGGTATGAATGGTAGTAGGACTTAGATTGATTCGACTTTTGATTAAGCTATGTTGTTTAATTAGGCTTGTTTAGTGGGGCATGTTGTTTAGCTAGATATCTTGTGCTCAATCATAATTCGGATTATGAATGATACTCCCTTGTCATTTACTTGTTTTATTCCCTTATTGTCCAAAAAAATTCTAGAGAAGAAATTTTGGAAAAAAAAAGAATAAAAATGCAAGAAGGGCATAATGAATTCTCGAGTTAAGTTCGTGGGTTATACTCCTCTTATCTTTGATAATGAGTATGGAAAACCGCATTGGGGTATTCGATGAGATTCATTGAAGTTTATACCCAATGATCAATGCCCTTAAAACGTTTTTGCTCGCCTTCTTTTTAAAAACAAAAGAGATATTAAGAGAATTTGACTTGTTGAGTACTAGAGAGATGTGAGATGTGTCTATATCGTGATTGTGTACTACTTAGATGGTTTAGTTAACGGACAACACTACGAGTTTAATTGAGTGACTATGTTTTATTGAGAGTTGAGTCTAGTTTAAGTCCTCGTATTGAAGGTATGAACGGTTGTAAAAGCTTGCATGTTGATTTTCTATTCGACTCGAATGTGTTTGTGATTAGATTTTTGCTTGAAGACAAGCACATGGTTAAGTGTGGGGGGGGGTTGTTTGGTAAGTTTTAGTCGAATTTACACGACGTTTTGAGTCTCGTTTCATAGCTTTATATTTATTTTATTTTGTATTTTGGTTTGTAGGTTGTTTGGTTTGGATATTTTCGTGAAATGGAATTGTAAAGATGAAGCTTGGATAGCAAGGTATTAAAGTTCATCTCGATAGGAGTCCGTAGCCGTAAACAGATCAAAAATCGGAGTTCAAACGAGGGAGAACGAGTCGAAACAAAAGCGTTGCACGCAGGAGGATCGGGGGCGCTGGGCCCCCAGCTCCCACTGGGCGAGCCATGTGGCTGGGACTGAACCAAGGGTCCAGCGCCTGCTGGAACCCAGTGCTGGCTGGCCCACTGCTGTGGCTGAGAAAGTAATGCTACTCCAGCGCCCGTGGAGGGTCCACGGGCGCTGGGCGCGACTTTTAGACGCGTAATTTGTTATTTAAAGCCCTTTTGGATGTATTTTCTATCCCCAACTTATATTTTCTCTCTTCCAAACCCTAGATACACTTTTATTATTTGATTCCATTGTAATTTCACAACGGGACGACGAATTAAGGGCGAGTTTGAAGTTCAATCCAAAATTCTATCTTAGTAAGTATGTTTTAATTCTTATCATTGATTGTTTGAATGGATTGATTTGTCATTCTTTACCTAGGGTTTAGAATTTCTTTAATTATTTATTGATTTTTCTTGATTCATGCTTCGTGATTTAACTTGTGCTTATTTAATTGAGACGACTAACCATCGTTTTTAATTAATCATTTGTTGGTTGAGATCAAGAGAATATTCCAACATATAACTTGGTTAAATCATTAATAATTCCAAATCGGAGACATGGGAATTATATTCTCTATTTATTTATGATCTTGATATCGTGTGATTGAAATACGTAAGTTAGAATTGCGGCTTAATTATCAAATACGTAAGTTAGTAATTAAACAACTTTAGGAAATCATTTATTAATTACAAATAATTGTTCTTAATTGAGGAATTCTTCTTAGGGTAATCTAATACGTGAGTCGTGATTATTGTCTAATTAAGAATACATAAGTAATTAATTAGACTAACTATTAAGAATCCCTTAATGAACGGACACTAGCATGAATTTAGGAGCATGATTTAATTGATTTTAGATTTTCTTAACTCTAGGCCCTTGAATCCGGAATCCCACTTTTTTATTATTTTGTTTATTTATTTATACTTGTTTTCTCATGCTTATTATTGATTATAGTGTTTCGGATTTCTATTTATTTGTTCTTGATAACACTTAGGATTAGAATCCCCCTGCTAAGCTTTCCGTTGAGATTCTATCTAGGTTAACTTGTCACGTGCAATTGATCTCGTATATTTGCTAGAACCTAGAGTACACATTTTAGCTCTAAACAACTTTGGCGCCGTTGCCGATGAGAGCTTTAGGAGATTTTGATTCTTAGTGTTATTCGTGTGCCTTATTTTATTTTCTTTTCTTGTTCAGTGATTGTGTTTCGTATCGTGCTTGTTATTTTTCTTTTATTTTATTTTATTATTTTATTATTAGGTATTTTCTTCCGCGAGTTGTGTTTGATTCGTCTGCTATGGTGGCAGGTAGTGAATGCAAGGGCGTCGTAGCCTGAATTTGAGTCTATCTCCTTAAACAAACCCAAACGTGAGAACTGATGAGGTCGAGGTAGTATTTTGTTAATACTATTGACTTGGTATACACTAAGGAGGAATAGTTCAAGACATCGCATCCACTAGTTGCCTGATGGTGTTAACTATAGAAGGTTCAAAACCACAAGTTACCTTTCCAAATGCGATATTGTCTCATGAGAATTGGACGTGTATCTGCATTCATGCATATGCATTTCCACTCATGTGGAAGATTGTAGAAAAGTTGATTTTGAACTTATATGGTTCTTAATTAATTTGTTGTTTGTATATTTAATTCTTTGAGAATTAAATGGTTGAGAATTATTCTACTCTTCAAGTACATAATTGTAGCATTGTTTTCAATATAAAATTTCAGTGAGTGAAAAATAATATGCTAAAAAGTGTTAAATATGCTAAAAAGTATTGTGGACTTTTATGGAAATGTGTTTAGGCCCATAATATAGTATCTATTAATTAGGCCATAACTTTGATGATAATTTAATTGGAAATTTTATTACCAACCCAATTTCAAGTTAAATTGCCCAAACTTAAAAAAGACATTTTGAATATCTTCCATGACTTTTCATGTGTTGGCACTTGATGTGCAACCACCCAGAGCTCTTGGTTTGTCAAATTTAATTATGACTTTTATTAAGGTCATAATTGTGTGCCTGATGGTTCCCCTCATTATAGCTATAAATATGTGTTGGTTGAGAGTATTTCTTGACACCAATCATTCTATCTCTTTCCTTTCAGTCACAATCTCATACTAGTATTGTAGGAGCTTCATAGTTTGCTCGGTTCTTTTCCTCGTCAAGTTTATCGGTGCCTTTTCGAATTTCGTTGTTGATTTCGAGAGGAACAAAGTCGTTTTATCTTTGAGGAAGATACGCCGAACCGTGAGCATTAGTCGGGATCTATCTCGTCTTGCGTAAAGAGACATTACTTGACTCGACTATTTACTTGTTCAGTTGTAATCTTCAAAAATTGTAATCCCTCGTTCGATTTAATCAAAGTTCGTTTTATTATTACACAAATATGGTAAAATCCCCAAGTTCGAATGTCATTATTGATAGTGATATACTTATAGTGAACTAATACAAATCATCAATTAATCATATAAAAAGTATGTATGCGATATATATATAAAAGTATAACTGTGTATATTAAAAAAGTACTACTTTATATATATATATATAATAAATTGTCACGTTATATAAGAACTAATTATTTCATGAACTCATCCACACACATATATATATATATATATGATATGGAGAGAAGAACGGTGGAGATTAAAAACCTAAATAGAGCGGGATTAGTTTAGTTACGAAGGTCGGCGTGGGGCTTTTGGCCGGGGTAAGCGCAACAGTTGCAGTATATGCCTCTACCACAACACCCATTTGGGCATTCAAAACGTGATCGATCACTTCCTTTATCTGAAATATTATATCTCAAGATTTTTTTATTAGAGAAGTAATTATTATCTAATTATAAATTGCTAATTGTAATCTTATCAATCAACCACAATTTCACAAGAGTTTTATTCAATGGAAATTAGTACATCAATTATATATCAACCTAATTTAATTTGAAATCCGCAATTGCAAACTCTCTTCTTTTGAACCATTACTTGCCGAAATCGAGTTGCTATTACTCAACAACTACATATGCTACATATTTGAAGGAAACTAGTTTTACATTTTCCATACATTGCTATAACATGCGTCTATATTAATGAAATATATGTAAACCATGAATCCTAATATATCTGATTTTGTTATGATTGTATATACCGCTCACATACATAGTTAGATGAACAAGTGAACACATACAAAATATCAATCATATACCATATTGCAAATTACAGTTTTATAGTATATTTTTAAAAGGACAAGAAAGAATTGTATTTTAATATTTGAAGTGAATATGAAGTAAGACAGATTGTTATAACTAGGTCTGGTAAAGTAACGAAGTATATGATCTAAATTAAATAGCGCAATAATTAATCCCCAAATAAAAATGAAAATATATATATATATATATTTATTATCTTCTCATTTTTTCACCCACTCTAACCACAAATAATATTAATAATACAAATTTGAATCATAATATATAATACTTCTCCTTAAAGTAATGCGGATGAAAAATAAATGATTATATAATTTAGAAAGAATGAAAAGAGAAAAAAGAAAATATTTAAAAAGAAATAATTAAAAGTATTTTAATAATTAAATTTATCAAATAAAACACAAAGATAAAAATATATATTGATGGAAATCAAGTACTCCATTTTTTTATAAGTTTCTTGTATTTTAATGTTTCTTAATTATTTCAAAATTCTAGACTAAAATGACGACATTTTTCTTATTTTATTAAAGGCATTAACTATTTTATAAGTTTCTTGTATTTTAGTTGACTTGTAATCGCGTTCACGTTTTCTCTTTTATGTTTTACGTTTCTTTGGTGGTTAGAAGAAACATGCAGTTTGTATGTTCTTATATATGTGTCTTCTACACATATACAACTGCAATTTTTAGAATCAATGAGAAATATCTTCGTTTTGTTTCTCTCACTACTCCCATACAAAATTCAGTTTCTGTAAATTACAAAATCACAAATTCTACATGGTATCAGTTAAGCAAGGTCACGATTCCTAATTTTCATCATGCCAAAAGCAAGGAAGCTTCCATGGAATACACTGGTTAATGAAGTGCGGACAGATGTCGGCGATCACCGCGAAGATGATGTTGCGATCGAGGTCAATGGCGACACTTCACACTAGTCAAATCGTATTCCAACCGAGCCTCCTCGCAATCGAGATCCAGCCTATCCTGCTGTTGAGCTAGGTATTGATGAGAAATTACTGAAGAAGGTATTACATCTTAATCCCAATGATCATCCTGACATGATGTTAGGTGTTTCATCACTTACTCCTGATAACTATCTTAATTGGAGTAGAAATGTAACTCGTGCGTTGATTGCTATGAGTAAATTTCCTTTAGTTAATGGTACCATAGAGGAACCCCCTCCTACATCTCCTTATTATGAAGATTGGGTGAAAGTTGATTATATGGTATCATGCTGGATCCTCAATTCCATCTCTAAAGACATAGTTAATGCCTTTAATAAAATCAGCAGTGCTAGAAAACTTTGGGACTCTATTCATCAACATTTTGATCGTAAGAATGGTCCTAAGAGGTTTAGACTAGAAAGAGAGGCTACTTCAGTTCTTCAAGACAATCTCAGCTTATTGGCTTATTACAATATATTAAGTGGTCTTTGGGATGAACTTGAGATGCTAGTGGTACCCCCTAACTGTTGTTGTGGTGCTCATAAGGAGTATGTTAAACAAGAGGAAGAAAGGAGACTCATGCAGTTATTGATAGGACTTAATGAATCTTTTGAATCTGCCAAGAATCAGATCTTATTCATGGAACCATTACCTTCGGTGAATAGAGCATATTTTTTGCTCCTTCAAGTGGAAGACCAGAGGATGATTTCTGATGGTGATGTAGATTTCATAACTTCTGGAAAAATCATGCTCACTACTTCTCTATCTACTGATCAACACAAGTCACAGGCACAACGAGGAAGGCGAACTAAGGAAGAGAAGGCTAAACTCTTTTGTAATCACTGTAAGGTATATGGACATGAGGACAATGAGTGTTTTAAAATACATGGATTTCCTGATTGGTATAAACAAAAATATTTGAGTGGAAAAACATCCAAAGGTCGATCTAAAGCAAATTGCATTGAAGATATGGCTCAGATTGGTCAGGACTCTGGTAGCTCAGGCATAGATGAATTCTCTCCTAAATTCTCTAAGAAGCTCCAACTTGAAATAGCTAAATGCATGAGTGGTATGCAGAAGAGAGATCCTATAGGTACTCCTGGCCTTGGGGTTAACATGGTTGACAGTTTAGAAGAGAATGGCCTTGGAGTTAACATGGGGTCAATAATTTCTTTTTATTTATAGAAAAGCTACAACCAATCAACAAATACAATCGCTTACATGCTGACAAGTTGGGCTTTTTCATATGTGTGGTGTATATTATTTTCGATACTAAATTAAAGAATTCATCTTTTATCATCAAAACATTCATTGAATTCGAGTGCTAGAATTGAACATTTATTTTATGTGGCAGTTGTTAGTCGAGAGAATCCTAACAAGTTTGGACAGAGAAAATTTTTGTCATCATGAGAAAAGTTTGGTCGTTTTCGAATTTACAATTGACAACAATACATTCCTTTTCTGTCATCATGTGAATAATGTTAACCTCTCAATTCTCTCTTACCCGTTACTGATTCCACTTTTTGCCTCCTTTTCATTTTGCTGTAGCTTCGGTTTGGCCGACATACAAATAGACAACTGTATTATATATTTGTAAGTCTCTTCAGCAGTTCATTTCCCCCAAACAGAATTAAGACTAGAAAAAGAAAGAAGTGCCTTCATCAGCCTTATAATTTCATTTCATGTATTAATATATTTTGCAAGAATAAAGTGCTTGCAATTAAGTGCAAATGGAAATGGAATTCACATTCCTTTTTTTATCTTGTTACACTATCAAATTTTCATATATTTTTTTTTTAATTTCAATTATATAAAATTTAATTTTTTTTGCTGTGTAATACGAGTTCATCATATTCCAATAAAGTTAAAATTACTTTTTAACATTTAATATCATTATTTTTATATATTTTTTCGGGGTTATAATGAAAAAATTGTCATTTTTAAATAATTTTTGGTTTAATAAATTTAAAAATTGGGTATATATATTTTATTTTTGTAATTAAATATAAATCAGTAAATTATAAGTTATTTTCTATTTTTAATAAATATATCTCTTTTCCTTTCGACGAAAAGTGTACTCTTATTACATGTTTAGGTCATCTACAATGGTTGTACTCGTTCTTTTTCTTTAGAAATTGTTGGGAACCCTGAGGTTTTAGTGTTAATGATGGTATCTCGAAACACACTTAGTTTGTTTAGAGTATAATCTGTTCTTCATGTTAAACCAGATCACTAGAGATAAGGTGAATTATGCTATGGAACAGACTAGGAGATGACTTAAGATGTAAGGGAAAATATTCCTATAGAAGTCAATCTCAAGTTAGTATAGGATGAAGATCAAGATCTCACGTAAAAAGGAATCGATCTGCTGTAACAGACAGCGACCAGATCGATGACCAGATCGATGTCTACAGCAATGAACCAGAACGATTGAGTCATCAATCCATCAGCTAACATCATCCTACACATCATATGCACTTGCCACGTCAAGATCAAAGTCCATCCAACAGGGATTTGAAAGAAGATCTTCGTTTAAACATATATAAGGAAGAGACCGTTAGCAATCTGCTTCCCATAAATTAAAGATTGAGTCAACCTTTCCTATATGGCAAGAACAGATATGATGGAAACCATTGATTGGCAATATACCATCTATCTCACGCCAATCAACAACGGCTAGAATTTCAAATTCAATGCTTATATAGTTGAAGACAAAATCTGGAAAAAGAGAGTACACACGCGCGAGCTATACTGCTATTATTCTTCCAAGCACTCTGCATCCCAGACTTAGAGCTTCAACATCTTGTGATTCTACATCACACCAACCACCTCGATTCAAGTCTGTCTTGTCGAGAGAAAGAAGATCACCCTGCTAGCTAGTAGTTTTCTAGTGGTAACGTAGAGGTAATCTGTTGTAAAGGGACACGACCCTTCATTCGTGCATAAGTATCATTCTAGTTGTGATTGATACTTGTGACTCGTTCTCCACGAGTATAAAGAAGCAGAGTTTCCTAGTAGTGGATAATCTGGTCTAGTTTTGACCAGATCGTGGACGTAGGGATTTCCTGAACCACGTTAAACAACTGCGTGCTTTACATTCCTGTATTCTTTAATTTTCAGTTGCTTATTATTCTCTCTGCACTATCATCCATCTGCATCTCAATCAATCTCCCTAATCAATCTGGTTAAAACTAAAGGTTTTCAAAACAAGAGCAATCACTAATCCACCATTATTCCGCACTCACTCTACACTCAGAAAGTAATAAGATCACTCTTATTATCTGCTAAGTGTTTTCACTAAGAGAGTAATCTGTTTGGACTAAATCAGCTACTGATCTGCATATCGATCTGTTTAGTCACTGCCGAGCAATTTCTCGTATAGAATAGCTTGAGCTCTCTTATAAATTGTCAAGTAAAACTGAAAAGTTAGTATTTGGTGTATTCCCCCCCCCATACACCAAACCTTGCTCTTTCGGGACCAACAAGTGGTATCAGAGCAGTGGTTCAAACTGACCATTGTTTTGTTTCACAAGGTTAAAACCTGCGTGGTCTGCTTGAATAGATCTAGGAAAACCTTTTTCATTCACGTGCATTCTATTTGCTATGGAGTCATCTGTTATCAGGGCTTGCGAAGAATTCTCTATTCAAGGATATAGAGAATGGAGCTTCAGGATCAAAATGTGCCTTAAAGCCCATCATTGCTTAATGTGGAAAGTAATTGAGGAAGGGCCATTGGCGATTACAGAAGAAACTACTCGTATCACTGAGACAGGAGCGGTTAAAGAAACCGTACTAAAGGATCCCAGAAAATATACCTCTGAAGAAAGGAGAGAAGCAAATCTTGATGATTTTGCCAAAGGAATCATCTCCAGCACGGTCAAAGGCATACATCTGGCCAAAATCCAAGATTTGGATACTGCCAAAGAGATGTGGGAAGCCTTAAGAGACCTAGCTTTGGGATCTGAAGTAATGATCGAGAATAAGCTGTCTCTAGCCTGCAACAAATATGACGAATTTAAAATGAAACCAGGTGAGACAATAGAATAGATGAAGATGAGATTCACTGGAATTCTCCTTGAGATATCTGCATTCAAAAAGAACAAATATACTCAAAGGGAGAAAAACATGAAAGTTCTTAGAGCTCTTCCACCAAGTTGGGAGATCTATGCTACAATGCAACCTCTAAGAGCAGATTTCAATGATTTGTCCACTGAAGCCCTATTTGATCATCTCGAAGGTCATGAATGTGACATTCAAAGAATTCGAGGACCAGATCATCTGTCCAAAAAGGCAGAAAGCAGCTCAAAGAAGGACAAAGAGGTAGCCTTCAAAGCGAAGAGCAAACCAGATGATCCTTCTGAGTCTGCTACTCCAGATGAAGAGAAAGGCTATGACAAACTCTTAAAAGAGTTTGCGATGATTGCCAAACGAATGGACAAGATGGAGACCAGATCAAAGAAATTCAGACGTTTCTACAAAGATAACAAGAGAAACTTCAATAAGAAGTATGACGATAATCGATCTGATGACAAGAATGAATCTAAGAAGCAAACTGCTAAAACAACAAAGACTTCTAGCTCTACAGACTACACCTGCTTTGAATGTGGCAGAACAGGTCACTTCAAAACAGATTGTCCTGATCTGTCCAGAAGTCAAAGAGAAGAGCTAAGAGCCAAAAGAGATCGAAAGCATAAATATGAGCGCAAAGCCATGATAGCTGAACAGAACTCAAGCAGCTCAAGTCATTTCTCAGACAGCTCATCAGAAAATGATGAAGCTTTCATTGCTGAAGATGAAGAAAGCTGGAACGAATGCTATGTGGGATTGGACAACGGTCTAGATGAAGTTGAGGTAAATTCTTGCTACTCAAATTCCTCAGATAATAATAATGATTTTGAACAGGGAAATGAAGATCAAGCAGAATACTCATGGGATGAAATAGATGAAATGTTCAAAAGCTACTCAAGCATCAAGAGATTGTTCAGAGAAGTTGTTGAAGAAAACGACAGATTAAAGAAAACTAAGCAGATTCTAAGTACTGCAAACACACAGTTTGTTGCTAAAATAAAAGATCTGGAAGAACAGATCAAGAGTAAAGACAGTGAGATTCACTCACTTAATTCAAAAGTCAAGGATCTGGTTACCAGAAACAATGTTGCTGAGGAAAAGATCAAGAAAGGAAAGGAAATGATTTACAAGAGTGATGAGCGTGCCAAGTTGCTAATCAATATGCAACAAAAGGGCACATCTGGATTAGGATATCCAGGTCACTCAGAAAAGTCTTCTGGAACTATAAATTTCGTACCAGAAAGGAAGCAAATACCAGAACAAGTGAAAGACTTGAAGAACAAGAAAGGTTATCCTCAAAAGATGATAATTAAAGATGCAAAGAACAGACAGTATCATCAAACAAAGGGACAACCAGCTCACTACACAGAAACAGAGCACATCCAAAGAGCAAATGTCAACAGGACAGCACATGCTAAGAAAAGGTTGAAGAAGGATGAAATAGAGAGATTTCATCCGTCTGAAATTCACTCCGTATCTAAAGTAAATAATGAGGGAAACATCATTACTTGCTATATTGCTGTTCCCAACCCTAGAATGTTCTGGATTCGAAAAGGATTGTTTGCTAATAATCAAGCACCCAAACGTTGAAAGGGTTGCTAAGTGTGATTAATTGCAGGATCAAAGAACTGCAAGAAGGAGTAAGATAACAAGAGAAACTATCTGGATTATAGATAGTGGTTGTTCAAAGCACATGACATGTGACAAGAATCTACTATCAGATTACATAGAGAAACCAGGCCCACAGGTCACTTTTGGATGTAATTCAAAAGGACATACCAGAGGGTATGGAAACATTACAGTTGGCAAGACCACAATTACAAATGTGTCATATGTTGAGGGTCTTAGTCACAATCTGTTTTCTGTAAGTCAGTTTTGTGCTAATGGCAATCAGATTGTCTTTGATACTAACAACTGTCTGGTGAAGAACAAGGAAGGAGATGAAATACTCCTTACCGGTAAATTGCAGGATAGATTATATATTGTCCAGTGGACAAATCAGATCGAAACCTGCTTAGTTACTAAGACTGTATCAGAAACAAGCTGGTTATGGCATAAGAGATTAAGTCATCTTAATTTCAAGTCAATCAATAGGATTGCCAAGGAAAGGTTAGTGGAAGGACTACCAGATCAAGTGTATGATAAAGATCACATATGTGATGCTTGTCAAGCTGGGAAGCAAACCAGATCATCCTTTGCAAGTAAGACAGCTCACTCAACAACAAGGATACTAGAGATGTTACACCTTGATCTGTTTGGACCAGTCAAACCACTAAGTATCAATGGGAGAAAGTACACATTGGTAATCATAGATGATTACTCAAGATTCACTTGGGTCATCTTTCTGTTAAAGAAGAAAGAAAAACTAGACAAGCTCCCTGACTTTCTACACAAGATTACTAAACAGAAAGAGATAAGCATAACCTCTATCAGAACAGATCGAGGAACAGAATTTCTCAACCAGAAGATCGAATCATATTGCAACAAGATGAGAATTACTCATCAAACATCTACTGCTCGAACTCCCCAACAGAATGGAGTTGTTGAAAGGAGAAACAAATCTTTAAAAGAAGCAGCTCGCACAATGCTTAATGCAACCAACCTACCAAAGAAATTCTGGGCTGAAGCCATATATACAGCATGCTACACTCAAAACAGATCATCCATCACACTCAGACATGGAAAGACTCCATATGAAATATGGAACAACAGAAAGCCTAAGATTTCTTATTTTAGAACTTTTGGCTGTTTATGTTACATACACAATAATGGAAAATCTCAGTTGAAAACTTTTGATAGCAAAACTGACCCTGGAATATTTTTAGGATATTCTGATGTCAGTAAAGCTTATCGAGTTTACAATAAGAATTCTCATATTGTGGAAGTAACACCTCATGTTGTTTTTGACGAGTCTATTGCTGAGTACAGATCACTAAATGAAAAGCAGACAGAAAATTAGGTGACAACCAGAAGGATGAATGATCTATTACTGGAAGATATTCTTATCTGGAATTCAAAGAGTGAAGATGAAGAAACTATCACTCCACCTGTTGCTGAAGAGATCATACAGCAAGGGGGAATATCACTGCACAATCTGGATGAGAACAGATCATCAACAGAAAATAATGAAACAACTATTACAAGTGATGATCAATATCCAGAAGAAAGTCCAGATGAGAATCCATTTCAAGCTATATCAACAGCACACCCTGAATTTGAGGAACCAACAGATCAACCTGATCTTGAGTTATCTGATGAAGAGATGACCAGGAGAAGGAGATGGATACAAGATCATCCACCAGAACAGATGGTTGGGAACCCATCAGATCGTGTGAAAACTAGAAGAATGCATGAAGAAAGTGCATTGTTGAGCTGCTACCTCTCTCGCATAGAGCCATCTGATGCTTATGAAGCACTCCAAGATGCAGATTGGATAACAGCAATGCAAGAAGAACTCAATGAGTTTAAAAGAAATGAAGTCTGGTATCTCGTGGACAGACCCAAACACCAAGGGGTAATAGGCGTAAAATGGGTGTTCAAAAACAAACGAGATGAGAATGGTGAAGTAGTCAGAAACAAAGCCAGGTTGGTAGCTAAAGGCTATAATCAACAAGAAGGCATTGATTTTGATGAAACATTCGCACCAGTAGCCAGATTAGAAGCCATAAGGCTATTTTTAGCATATGCTGCTCACAAACGGTTCAAGGTATACCAGATGGATGTGAAAAGTGCCTTCCTCAATGGTATTCTTGAAGAAGAAGTATATGTGGAACAGCCACCTGGATTTGAAGAGGCAGATCCAGATCAGAAAGTATACAGACTGGCTAAGGCAGTCTATGGTCTAAAACAAGCCCCTAGAGCTTGGTATGAGACCTTATCAACTTTCCTACTAGAATCTGGATTTAGAAGAGGATCTGTTGACAAGACTTTGTTTATCATCAAAGTCAAAGAAAACATTCTCTTAGTCCAGATCTATGTAGATGATATTATCTTTGGATCTCAATCTACCTATCTGTGTGACAAATTTGCTGAACTTATGAAAAATAAGTATCAAATGTCCATAATGGGAGAAATGAGCTTCTTCTTAGGTTTGCAGGTCAAGCAGCTACCAGATGGTATCTTTATTAATCAGACAAAATACATCAACGATCTGCTGGCCAAGTTTGGATTAAAAGACAGTAATCCAGTGAAAATCCCAATGCAGACCAATGGAAAAATTGGTCTAGATCCCGAAAGAAAACCAGCTAATATTACTCAATATAGAGGGATCATAGGATCACTACTCTACCTAACTGCCAGTCGACCTGACATCACCTTTGCAGTTGGAGTATGTGCTAGATATCAAGCAAATCCCAAAGAGTCTCACATGGAAGCAGCTAAGAAGATACTAAGATATCTTAAGGGAACAGCCCATATAGGATTATGGTATCCATGTAAAGACAATTTTGAGCTAACTGGATATACTGACTCAGACTATGCTGGATGCAAACTGGACAGAAAGTCAACATCTGGTACCCTAAGGTTTTAGTGTTAATGATGGTATCTCGAAACACACTTAGTTTGTTT
>JAPKLX010000228.1:0-44279 GCA_026898415.1 Leonotis leonurus | reverse complement strand
CCCCCCCCCATACACCAAACCTTGCTCTTTCGAGACCAACAGAAATGGTCCCACAAAACACTCAATATTTTATAACTCATGTGTATTCTATTTTGTGTTGTGTTGCATAGGTGCGGGGGTGCGGGTGCAGGTGGTGCGGGGACGGTACGATACGGGTGCGTGGATACGGATTTTTGAAAATTACAGGGTGCGATTCGTGAAAGATTCGTCTATATTTTTAAAATATTTTATTATATTTCACCGATATATATATATATATATTAAATTTTATAAAATAAAATATTACATTGCAAACTAGCAAAAATAAGAGTTTCAATCAAAATAAGTATAACGCTGAATGTTCAATTCAATAAGATGACCATATAATATTCAAGATTCAACAAAAATATAAAATCTGCTACATACATCTAAGAATTGCTAGATATTTCTCCTTCATCGCCAAATAAAATAGACTCCAATTCTGGTTCATCAAGAGATAAATTAGCCCCTAAAATATATATTTAAAAAAAAAACTCCAAACACACCCGGTTTTTTATGTCACACACCAGATACGCGTATCCAAATTTTTTATTTTCTTTTTTTTTAAGATACGCCAGGTGGCGTATCCGGTGCACACCCCACGCGAATCGCACCTGCACCTGCACCCATCACGTATCCGATTCTGCAATGTGCTATTTTTTGGAGAATCCATGCATCATTGATTTTGTGGTTCTCTTCACTAGTAATATATATTTTTTGGTTTTTTTTTTAACTCTTACCAACATCCTCATAACATATTTTTCATCGATAGATAAAAAAATTAATATGATATAATTGTTCGTAGAGCATGAAATGTAAAATTTGTGAGGCAATTAAATTAAAAAATATCATAAGGGGGAATTCTCTATTTAGAAAAAAATTGCAAGTATTAAAAGAAATGTTAAACAAATGTAACATTATAAAATTAAAATTAAATGTATATTTTCATATTAAACTGTTCAAAGACATTTGAAATATTCTAAATAAAATGTTGGAAGATATTATCGTTATTAAGTATTTAAAAAATATTCTAGTCACTAATAGAAATTCGCTCATAAATGACATTCAATATGTGTCATATATATACTTAAAACAATGTCAAGTATACATGTCTCATCTATGAGGCCTCATAAATGACATTTTATTAGTGTCATAATTCGCTCATAGATGGCATTATTATATTTCAACATGACACGCAAATAATGTCATCTATTTTGTTATACTTGACATTTTTTAAATGTCATCCGTATTAAAAAAAAAATGTCATTTATAAACGACTAGTCAACATATTTAGCTATAATATATGACTTTTTCATCATGTAAGATGACGCTAATATAATGTCATCTATATTTTGGTAAATTTAACATTTTTCGTATTTTTAATTGATATTCCTATTTTCAATAATTTCATTTATGCCAATATAATTTACGAAATAAAATAATACCAAAACAAATTTTGTAAAAGCACTAAAAATATCCAAATGCATTAATTGTTCAATATAAAAAATTGTACATCCATGTCAAAATACTACAAGTTTAACTTAATATTTTTGAATCCACCAAGTCTAAAATCCAAAAACACTAATACTTAAACTAGTACACGACAAACCCCAAAATAATACTAGTTCAAATCACCAAGTCCAAAATCTACAAACTTCTCATTGATCAATATTTTCAAGACTTCACATGTCAATCTACAAGCAAAACGAGATAGAGCGAGATTTTTTTTATTTTTTAGTTAAATAAATAAAAATTAATAATAAAATTGATTAAGTTATTTTTACTAACCTCATATCATGGTTAGGGCTGTCAAAATTTACCGACAAAACGGTATACCGTACTTACCGTACCGAAAAATACAGTAAAATACCGAATATAAGGTATACCGAAATTTTTGGTAAGGTATCATACCGTACCGAACTTTTAGGTAAGGTAAAGGTATAATTTTTCCAAATACCGAGGTATACCGTCATATACCATATCGTGGTATATATCGAAAAAATTGGTATATACCGTTATTTTGGTATATATCGATATATATATATATATACACATATATTTATAATATTACATGTACATATATATTCGATTTGAATTATAAGAAAATTATTTATTCATAAATTATGAATTATAATTAATAAATATGAATGACAAACTACAAAAACATGTGAATTTATTGATAATTAAAAAGATTGAACAATAACTTATATACTACTTATTATCTTAAATAATAACGATAAACTAATATATATATATATATATATTGTTACATAAGTAAATAATTATGATATAGTTAGACGATCTATTAGTTACTAAATATAATATAAGTTGTAATATATAATTAATGAAAATATATTATTATTTTTATAATATATCATACATAAATGATCAAATTAATTATAATTATATGCCTAAATCTAGTTAATTAGTTATATGAAAATACAATAATATAGTTAGTTAATATATTGTAATTAATTATATGATATTAGTGGTTTATCTCATAAATTATGTTATTAAAAAAATAATACTTTATGTTTTTTATATGTTAGACCTTGTTTAAGGTGATTTTCATTATAAATAAATTCTGGTATATCGTAAAAAAAGGGTATATCGAATTAAGGTAAGATATACCGAAAGTAAATAAGTTTTGGTATACCGTGTAAGAAAGGTATACCGAAGTAAGGTAAGATATACCGAAAATAAGGTAAGGTATATGTATGTAAAAATGTCATACCGAAAGTAAGATATACCGAAAAGTATGGTAAGGTAACGGTATGAAATTTTTCATACCGAAGGTAAAGGTAAGGTATAAGGTATGACAATTTTAGTAAGGTATACCGTACCGCGACACCCCTAATCATGGTGCTAGCCCAATCCTCAAAAATCTCGTCAATCTCATTTTGAGAATGACTAAGTCTCTTTTCAATTAAACTGCACTGCACTGCACTGCACATGATGTTTAATATTAACTAGTTGTGTACGTAATTGATGGAGTGTATGAATTGAATGGCTAAGTCTCTTTTCTACTGCCACTATACATATACATATATATATATAGGGGTGGGTTCAGGTAGAAAGTGAGTTTTGGGTATAAAATAGGAAGTAATCCAAACCACACATCTCATAAGATCCAATGGTCCAGATTTCATCCTGATTTTTTTTAAAAACTGAATTTGCATTGCATTTCACAATGCAAAAGGGTATTTGAGGGAGAAAAAATTAATAGCAGTTTTTAATTGTGGAACTGATTTTACAAACCCATTGTTCACGCCACAAACAAGTAACTTCCCAAAATAATACTTCTACCCAATCCTCTGCCCTAAAAAAACGGAAACCACCACTTGTGTTCGAACAATATGGCTTCATCATCACGCCGGAGGTCTACAAGATTGTTGCAACGCACTGGAGAAGAAGATGATTTTCAGGAATTGTAGTTGGAGGAAGCACCAGTGGTGCAAAAGCGACCATGATGCAACGCCGGGGAAGATGACGACTTCGAGGAGGGCCGTTTACCAGAAGCGAACATGATGCAAAATCGTTTGAATGTGAGTGCAACAACTCGTAGAAGGTTAATAAAAAACAGTGCATCATGATTATATTAACAGTGCAACAATGTAACTGAAGTAATGCAAAACTGTAGCCTGGTTCAATGCAAATTGTCGTGTAAATAATGCAACAACGTAACTAAAACAAACCATACTGCCATGAATTCACCGCCCCTTCCATCAATTCTTTCTCAATGCAAACTATTAAGAATACAAATGCAACAACTCGTAGACGGTTAATCAAGAACAATGCATCATAATTATATTAACAGTGCAACAATGTAAATGAAATAATACAAAATCGTAGCCTGGTTCAATGCAAATTGTCATTTAAACGATGCAACAATGATCAAAACGATGCAACAATTAACAAAACGTAATGCATAAACGTTATTATATCATTCCAAATACATAAAAAAATCATTGTTATACATCCACTTTCCTTCACAACCTTGATTCACTGGAAATTACTACTGCAACACTTCGTCTCTTCACATCAATGATTATAATTGAACAAAAACTCACACCTCTCCTAAAAACGACGGTTATGGAATAGTATAATAAAGAATCCCTTTCCTCCCTAATTAATCGTTCGTTTCCATAACCACCATAGCATTAATTGTAGTCAATTTACTGGTATACCCTTTTTGCAATAAAAATGTATTATTTTAATCACATAATAACCGAAAATAATAGACAAATCTCAACCGCAAGATCTAAAAAATTGGTGGTTTGGATGACTTCCTATTTTATACCTTAATATCACTTTTTATATGAACTACATCCTCTATATATATATATATGTTACTTGCAATTCTCATTTTAGGTAATCACTTTCTTTCTTTCTTTTCTTTACATTATTTTCATTTCTCTATTCACACCTCATTCTAACGAATAAACTCTCACTTCTATACATATATCACTTCTATATATACATGTAAGCTCTCATATATATTTTTTAGCAAGATTATGTGAGTTAAGTTACTACTTATACCAAACAAGATTATATACATTATAATAGTATGCCAATTACTGAAGTTAGTTGTGTTAGTGGGTGCATACTAATATGTTATAATTACATTATTTTTTAATAAGTAGAAAAGTAAACAATCAAGTAAACCTAATCACATGTAGGACTATTAATCATGTGATATATTATAATCATATTGTCTATGTAACAATTAGGTTATTAGGTGATAGGTGCTCTCATATATATTTAGGTGATAACATGTAGTTAAACTAAAGAGAAATAGATCAGTCAATAAAATTGGTTTCTATCATATATAAAATAAAGTAAAACCATACATGTAGTAATCAATTCCATCTCACACCTATCATGAGTACAGACAAAAACAAAATAAAAATAGACTTCTTATCATGAGGTTCTCCCACGCCCTAACCATTTCGCACATCACAATGAAATTATTTAGCACATTTCAGCTAGTAAAGCCCTTTAATCCAGAAGAAGTTTCAAATTCCTCACAAACACAACAACAACATATACATGAAATCAAGCACCAACATTATGGAGTTTCACATGCCTCACAAAACAAAATTACTAGAATGAGTATATTTTCAGATTAGGTAATACTATAATTGATCAAAATTGATCAGTTTCGGTTCGGTTCAGTTTGAACCAAACTCAACCTATAAACATTATCAAAAACTTATGCAAAAAACATGTGTACTTCATTATCTACATAAGAAAATCTTGGCAGGAGTGACCTGGTCGATAGATCCGTTGTGTCATGAACACTCTCTGCACGAAGTCACATAACAGCTTGTACTCGGGAGCTAGCAACGTTCTGGAGAACTTTCTTCCCGTATAAGTGGTTGGAATAACCATCATCTCTTCAACAACTTCTTGTAACTGAGCCTTTGTAATCTCAGCTAAGTCCATTCCTTTATCTTTTAGATGGTATGCGTGCAAAATCATTTGCATAACGTCATAAGTGGTTTTGCTTGTATTTCGATCTCCTATCGGCATTAGTATCGTTGCTTCATCTGTTGTCTGGTCGTCTTCCCATATCAAATAGAAGACGGTAGTCTGCCTTGGTAAGTACATCTACGGGTGTGATGTCACAATATTGTGGAATTCTAGAAAAGAAATTTGATAAATTAATAACACATGATTATTTAAGCTTAAACCAAAATATATCAATTTCAACCATAATTATGCATATATGAACATCATATATGCATTTTTTCAAGTTTCTTCATATCTTCAAACAAGAATGCCAATATTCAACATGTATTTATCAAAATTTCAGGAAACACACACACACACACACACACATATATATATATATATATATATGATTCTCAATCATGCTTCTCATAAATAAAATCACAGTAAGATTTAAGCATATATCCCCTATGACTATTGAAAATTTAATCATAATAGCATGATGTGCAGAAAAGCTTAAATGTCAAATACAATAATGGCAAACATTCAAAAACTAGCATATAAAGTGCAGAAGCATATGTAAGCACAAATAAATTCAAAGTAAACATTTGCATCTTTGGATTAAAGTAAATAATTCTTTGAGTTTTTAAAAGCCATATGTATTATGAACCACATATGGTTCTGGAGAAATGTATTTTTGAACTTCGGTAACACGATTAGAAAACTTCATGATTGATTCCGCCATTGGAGAAGTTTAGAGGTTTTGAAAGGGTTTTGAAAAGCTTTGAAAACTTTTATAGAAAGAGAATGAGTTTGAATATCCGAAGGGTAAGAAATCTTAAATGCTAAAGTAAAGTGAAGGTGGAAGATGAACATTTAAGCAATGAATATATATATAAGCAAATAATGAACAATCAAGATTAAATGTAAAAGATGAAGGGTTGTGATGAATTCTCCCTTATTGGTTTCCCGCTTCCATTCTTTTATTTTCCCGCTTTGAAGTGCGTCCAGTTCACGCGTCCTATTTGTAGGGTTAGATAGCGGCGCGTACATTTCGTCCTTTGCCTTTACAACTTTTCTTTCCCAATTTTAGTAATCATTATTTCTCAATACGCTTTCCCATATATACAAAATTATTACAATGCATTTAATATGAGTTAAATCAAACAGTATTTATGGATAATATACTTAGAGAAATTAAGGCAGTAAATAAAATTAGAAATCGATACTAAATATCCGAGTTCCCCCTTAATTAAAGAATATTTATGGAAAATAATTTTCACGTGACATGAGTGATCTGAGTCTGAAATATAACTTCATGTGATCTGTTCCTTTATAGTGATCTGCTGATTTGACAGATCATCTGCTTTCCGAGCAATCTTATGCTTTGAAGTGATTTGTACTTCTTTTTTCAGTAATCTATTTTCTACGAATCTGATACTAGTGATCTGCTAAGTGGTATGTATCCAGTGATATGCTAAGTGATCTTTATCCTATCGATATGCTCTTAGCTATCTGGATCTATCGATCTTCTTCTAGCGATCTGTTTTTATCATCCAAGCTTAGCAATCATAGCTTTGCACATAATATCTTGAATGTTTCCTTATGTAGTGCTTTGGTTAAGATGTCAGCTCGCTGTACTTCGGTGTGTATCTTCTCGATCTGCACATTCTTCATTTCCACGTGATCTCTTATGAATGGTGTCTCACATCCACATGTTTACATATTGTATGTAAGATAAGGTTTTGTGTAATCGCAATAGCACTCGAGCTATCACAAAATATTGGTATTTCTTTGACGTTGATTTCATAATCCTTGAGCTGTTGTTTGAACCGTAGTATCTGAGCACAACAGCTTCCAGCGGCCATGTATTCAGCTTCAGTGGTTGATGTAGCTATGGAGGTTTGCTTCTTTGAGAACCACGAGATTTGCTTGTTTCCAAGAAATTGATAAGTTCCCGAAGTAGACTTCTTATCTAACTAACATCCTACATAATCAGAATCTGAATGACTAATTAACTCAAAATTATCATCGCATGGATACCATAATCTTATGTGAGTTGTTCCTTTGAGATAGAGAAGTATCTTCTTAGCAGCTTCCATGTGAGATTCTTTGGGGTTGACCTCGTATCTTGCACAAACTCCAACTGCAAAAGGAATGTCAGGTCGACTAGCAGTTAGATATAAAAGTGAGCCTATATTGGCAGGTTTTCCAATCTGGCGACTGGGGCGAATGTTTCATCGAAATCTATACCCTCGTGTTGACTGTATCATTTGACAACTAGTCTAGCCTTATTCCTTACTACTTCTCCGTTCTCGTCTCGTTTGTTTTTTAATACCCATTTAACACCTATTACTCCTCTGTGTTTAGGACAATCTACTAGATACCACACTTGATTTCTCTTGAATTTGGTGTAATGACCCGCTCTTTTCATTAGACCTATTTTTTTTATCAAGTATGTAGGTTGTTCCTAAAGTTCTAATTAAGAATAGATAATAAGTAGCAATTGTCAATATTATTCTCCACTTATGTTAAATTGAAATGGTTAAATTTATAATGATTCGGTGTTAGAAATCCTCATAATTTATTTACCCAACTTATTATCATTTCTAAGAATCATTAAGATCATTATTATTATTATCATTATTTATCATTAATATATATTATTAGTTGCTATTTATATTATATGCCTTCATTGTTATGATATATATATATGTGTGATAATGATAATTAGTGAGATAATTATATGTAGGTAGAAAATCAGTCACTAGATGTAATATATATATATACGTTATATATATAATATATACGCATAATAATAAAAGGGATTTGTCAAGTAGAATACTGCTAAAGGGATTTGTTGCAGTACAAATCTGTTGCAGAAACAAAATCTAATGATGGAAAAAAATGTACACTGTGTTAAAGGCTATAACACCCCAACAATACAAATAGACTTTATAGAAGTGTAGGCTGCAGTATAGGCGGCTGAGAAGATAGCAAGTAGAGAGAACGCCACACGCCACACTTCACTTTACTCAATCTATCCACACCTGCAGCATCCATAGAGATAGTCTAGTACATATAGCAAGTAGAGAGAACGCCACACGCCACACTTCACTTTACTCAATCTATCCACACCTGCAGCATCCATAGAGATGAGTCTAGTACAGATAGCAAGTAGAGAGAAAGCAGCAAAAAGATCCTCATTGCCTCTATATAAAGAAGTAAAACCTTAACAAAAAAATTTCAACCTACTCAAATCATACCAAAACGCTGCCGAATTGAAGACTTAAAGAAGAATCGGGAGAAGAGAATTAGAGACAGCTTTGAGGTAAGGGTTTAAAGCTCTAACATTTACTTTCATGCCTCTTAAAGCTCGAATTAGGAATATATGTATATATCACGTACATAACAGTTTTGAATTGATCTTAGAATGCTTAAACTCTGAATTTAGGCGCTGCCCTTTGAACTTAGAAAGGCATGGGAAAAGCATACGTCTAAGTCTTATGTGAATATTGATATGCGAATTTTCTAATCTATAATCTGCATGACAAAAAGAAGAAGAAATAAGAAAAGTTACCTATTTAATTAAGGAAGCGGTAGTGCACGGCTGTTGCACAGCCGTGAGCTTCCTCGAACAGGTCCCGAACTACCTCGAGAAGCCTCGAATCACCTCGAACGGCTCCGGACGACTTCGTACAACCTCGAGCAGGTTCCGAAACACCCCGAATGACCTCGGACAGCTTCGAAATAGCCCCTAGCCATCCCGAACAACCTCGAACCGCCCCGCTCGACTCCGAACAGACCTCGAATGGCTCCGAATCAATCCGGATAACTCCGGACAGCCCCGAACTAATCCTTAATAGCTCAATCGCCCTGAAACCAATCTGCATATATATTAGAATCCAAATCTGTAAACTTGAACTCCTCATATTAACTAACAACTAAATCATTGAAATGGATTAAATAAACTGAGTAAAGAAAGAAACTACCTAAAATAGAGGAACTGTCCTCCGAGCCTCTATAGCCGAACAGCCACGGGCTGTCTAGCCAGAACCAAGCCATCCCCAAATCTTAGCTTCACAAATCGATCTCCTCAAAGACCAGAAAGAACAAAACTAAATTAGTAAGGGAGAAACCAATCTGAAATGAAATAAAACAAATCCAGCTAGTTGGGATTCAAACCAATCTCAAACCTCAAATCACTCCTAATACTTTAACTAAGTTCATAGATAAACAGATTAAATGGAATGGGGGATGAGGAGAGTAAACCGGGGCAGACGATCGGCGAGAGCTGGCGCCAACCTCTCCGAGTGAGTGTGCAGAGCATGAGGGGAGAGCAGCGTGTAAAAGGCGACGAGGGAACGAAAGCAGAGCTGCTGCATGTCTGTGGAAGAAGCAGCGTGAGGGAAGAAGAGAAGAAAGAAGGAGAAAGAGAAGAAGGAAGGCGTAGAGAGATACACAGACCTGAGAGGCTGAAGCGGAGCGCGGCGGCGGGAAAGCAGCGGGGCTGAGACGGCGAGGCAGCGGCGGTGGAGGGCTGAATAGAAAGAGAGAGCACAGCGACCGAGAGAGGGAGGAAGAGAGAGTGCGCAGCGGAGAGGGAGGAACGGCCAAATGATTTGGGGAGAAAGGGATTGAGTTTAGTCTAGGTTAGACAATTAGAAGGATCTAAAAAAACGGACCCGGGTCTTGGGCCGGGTCATACTAATAATTGGGCTGAAATTAAATAACTACTGGGCTGTTAATTAATAAAATTGATGGGCCGAAAAAAATCTAGTAAGGTATTGGGCCGGGTCATACTAATAACTGGGCCGAGAACAAAAATAAGTAACGGACCCAAATTAAAGAGTTGACTGGGCCACAGATTAAATCATCTGGGCTATAAATAAAATCCTTTACGGGCCTAATGTAATTGGACTGTTGGGCCAATTTAATTAAGTTGATGATGGACTAGAATAATTAGTTATTGGGCTCAATTTAATAATTGGAATGGACCTAATCAATTAACACATGGGCTATTTTAATTAAAGTATTGGGTCTAGTTATTTATTGGACCAATCATTTAACCCAATAGACTAAGATTTTAATTAATTGGACTAAGTCCAAATATATATATTGTTAAAGCTAAAATAGGAGATTAATTTATTAATAGGCAATTAAATTTCTAACTAGAATTTAATTAATTAATTAGAACTTAATTGATTAATTAGAATTTAATCATAAGAAATGATTAAATTATAAATTATGCTTATGGTGGCAATTAAATTTAGAAATTAGCTTAAGTAGAAATTATTTGCCTCAAGTTAAGAATCGCGATATTAAATTAGAAATGTCTTTAGTTATATTGCCCAATAATTATTTATTGGGTATAGTAAATTCCCGAATTATAAAGTGGACTTAGAAATCATCATACGACTCCTCTAGAAATACAACTCCTAGACTCGTATAATAGTCGAGTTTTAAAGACCGAGAATAAATTCTCAAGATAACCAAGGATAGTAATCTCTTGCACTTAGAATTTAGTTGATATACTCGAGTAATATATCTCACCCGAGATTTATATTAAAGGTTTCGACAAGAGGTCGGATCCGCATCTCGAGAACAAAGCAGCTACCAGTCGAGACTATCCAAGTAGGCTTTTCTCACTCTATGAAAATATATGTGTGCATGCTTTCAAAATGAAACGAGATATTTTCAAAGCACTGTCTTGCCATAAATGTTTTCGATTTATGTATGATGCCTATCTGTTATATGATAATCGAATTCGGGTTCCAGTGGGTTAGCGTCTCCACTCGAACTAGTGTACACCATGGACTGTGTGTCAGCGGAAGGGCTGACCGGTCAAGTGTCTGTGGGAAGTGGCCACTTCCCCAACACCAATAACGTTCAGATATGGTTGACTACAAAGAACTAAGGACAGGCATGTCAACTCAAGTTTTCACAAGAAATGATTTTAGTGAACATAGGTGCTTTAGAGACAAAAATCCCTATGTTTCACTTGCGAATGGCATGACAGTTATATATGTATGTGTGTGATTTTGGCATGTGTCTACTGAGTACTTTTGTACTCAGCCCTGCATGTATTTCTAAACGTGCAGGTTGAGCAGTGATGAAGGAGGAGTGCTGCTTTCGGGCTTTTTGTCGATCTCTTAGTATTTGACTCTTGGGGGTTCTGCATGTCTTCATACATGTAGAGCTCAATGCGATCCATATGTCTTTCCGCTGCAAGTTTGAGATCATTATGTATTAAAAGCGAGACCCCAGTTCTTTCATATTATGTTGAATTGTATTGAGCCTAAGACTCAAGTCCCTTTATAATTCATGTGTAACGAAGTATTTGATGTGTTATAAGAATGTTGTTCGGTTCAGCCTCGTTCTAAGTTTCCCCCTTTCTATTCCCGTTTCTTTAATCCCTTCCCTAGTCACGGTTTCCCCGACTTTACTATCCTTAGTGAAGGGCGGGCGTGACATTTGGTGAGCTCCTCTTCCATAGCTACTATCCAATCTGCATCTTGTAGTGCTTCATATGTCTCAGCTGGTTCAACATGAGAGAGGTAACAACTTAGTAATGTGCTCTCTCCATGCATTCTACTGGTCTTCACACGTTTTGTGAGGTTCCCAACAATCTGCTCTGGTGGATGATCTTGAATCCACGTTATGCGCCTGGACATCTCCTCTTCTGATATCTCAGGCTCAGGTTCATCTGCTGGATCCTCAAACTCTGGAGGTGCTGATGAAATTGCTTGGAATGGATTGTCCATTTAAATTTCCAGGTTGGTATTCGGACTCTTATCGATCTCATTGAATTCATTAGGTTGATTATGAGCAGCTTCACTATTTCCAGATTGGTCTGGTCTGTTATGATCAGGTTCACCGTGAGCTGTTCCCCCTTGCAGTATGATGGTCTCAGCCGAAGGTTGAACATCAAATTCTTCATCTCTAAGTGGATTCCAGATCAGAACGTTTTCGAGTAGTAAATTTTTTGAGCTTCTAGTAGTCATCTGATTGTCAACCTGTTCTTCACCTGTTTCCCTATATTCAAGAATAGATTCGTTAAAAACAATATGATGTATTACTTTCATAATATAAGTCTTCCTGTTGTAAACCTTATAAGCTTTGCTAACATCATAATATCCCAAGAATATTCCAGGGTCAGCTTTGCTATCAAAAGTTTTTAACTGTGATTTCCTGTTATTGTGAATGTAACATATACATCCAAAGACACGAAAATACTTAATCCTTGATTTTCGATTGTTCCATATATCATATGGAGTCTTTCTATGTCTGAGAGTGATAATCGATCTGTTCTGAGTATAACACGTGGTGTTGATTGTCTCTGCCCAAAATTTCTTTGGCAGGTTGGTCTCGTTTAACATGGTGTGTGTTACTTCTTTTAACGATCTGTTCCGCCTTTCTACTACTCCATTCTGTTGTGGTGTTCTTGCGGCTGATGTTTGATATGTAATACCCATCTTGTTGCAGTATTCTTCGATCTTTTGATATAGAAACTCAGTACCGCGATCTGTTCTCATGGACACAATGGTGGTCTCCTTTTATTGAGTTATCTTGTTGAAGAAATCAGGTAGCTTCTCCAACGTTTCCTTTTTCTTGAACAAAAAGATAGCCCAAGTGAATCTAGAATAATCATCAATAATAACTAAAGTATACTTTTTACCGTTAATACTTAATGGCGTTACTGGGCCAAATAAGTATAAACGTAGAAGTTCGAGTATAATATTTGATAAATGAGCTGCTTTGCTAGAGAAAGATGACTTGGTCTGCTTTCCAGCTTGGCAAGCTTCGCAAATGTGATCTTTGTCATATACTTGATCTGGTAATCCTTCAACTAGCTTTTCTCTTACAATTTTGTTGATGAATTTGAAATTCAGATGGCTAAGTCACTTGTGCCATAACTAGCTCATTTCCGAGATTGATTTAGTGACTAAACATATCTCGATCTGGTTTGTCCATTGCACAATATACAATTTGTCCTGCATTTTACCGGTAAGAAGAGTTTCATTTCCTTCCTTATTCTTCCATCTTGCAATTACAGGGATTTAGCAACTCGTTCAATGATTGGGAGCTTGGTTAGTAGCAAATGTTCCTTTTGGAACCAAAATGAGATTGGTATTAGGAACACAGATTAAACAAGTGATTTGTCTCTTTCAGTCATATGTTCTTGAGATGAATTTGTAGACATATGGATGGTTTCTTTCTATGTTGTCCATGTTGATCTTCTGCTTTCTCGTTGATGGTGTTCTGGTAAGAGCCTTTTATTTTTTGTTCTTATCTGATTCGACATAGTGTGCACGTTTCCCTTTGACCTGGTAGTACCGATTGTTTCCTACTTATTTCACCATCATCTTATGTGGGTGATTCTTCTCGTTTTGTAGTTCAACAAATTGATTTGTTATCTTTTGTCTTTCAACTACAATTTTGGTTGAACCTGATCCTCCATTATAGCCTAAATCAGTAGTCGATCTGGCTTTATTCCGCATTTCCATAATTAGGCCAACTCGTTCACTGCTCTTGTTGATCTTACTCATGTTCTCTCTCGTCTTTTGCAGTTTCTCCTCAACTACTTCATTTCTGGCAATCAAATCTTTAACCTTTGAATTGAGTGAGAAGATCTCCTCATCTTTTACTTTAATCTGTTATTGGAGATCCTTCCCTTTGGTAGAGAACATCGTGTTGGCTTCACTTAGTATCTTCACGGTCTCATTTAGCTTGTCCTTCTCTTTGATGACATCTTAGAATAGTTTCTTCAAATTTTTTTATTTTTGAGCATTTCAATGATCTCTTCCCAAGTGACTTCAACTTCATCTTCATCACAAGAATCATATACAGGTTTGTTAGATGACATAGAAACATGTGAATTTACCTCATTTTGGCCGAGGCCATTGTCAATTCCCATGTAACACTCATCCCAATCTTCTTCTTGATCTCGTGCAAAGAATGCTTCATCATTCTCTGATGAGCTATCTGAAAAATGACTCGAGCTTGAATCTTCTTCAGCTAGCATAGCTTTGCGTTGAACCTTGAGTTTGCGATCTCTTGGATAAGTTTAAGCAATCGGTCTTGAAGTCACCTGTTCTGCCACAACCATAACAGGTATAATCAGTAGAATTACAAGATTTATTGGAACTTTTTATCTCAAGTTTACTCTGAAATCGGATCTAGGTCTCTACTTTTATGTTATCGATTTTTCTTATTTTCTTTGTAGAACCTCCAATATTTCCTCGATCTGGTTTCCACTTTCTCTAATCTCTTTGTGATCATATCAAATTCCTTAAGCAATTTGACATTTGAATTTTTTTCCTCTACAACAGGTGCAATAGGTTCCTTAGCTGAAATCTTGGCTTTGAAAGCTACTACCTTTTTTTTTAAACTGTTTTCTCCCTTCTTGCTAGATGAGTAATTTGTTCCGTGAATTATCTTCATATCGTACTCGTAACCAACTAGATGATCAAATAAGGCTTCAGTACTGAGAATGTTGAAGTCCGCTCTTAGTGGCTGCATTGCTGCGTAGATTTCCCAGCTAGGTGGTAGTGCTCTAATGACTTTGAGATTTTTTTCTCACTGAGTATATTTATCCTTCTTGAGAGCACATATCTCTAGTAAGATTTCAGTGAACCTAGTCTTCATTTGGTCAATGGATTCTCCAGGTCACATCTTAAATTCGTCAAATTTGTTGCAGGCCATCGAAAATTTATTTTCGATCATTGCTTATGATCCAAGACTGACTTCTCGAAGTGCTTCCCACATTTCTTTAGTTGTATCCAAATCTTGAATTCTTGCTCAATGAACTCCTTTTACTGTGCTGGAAATGATTCCTTTTGCAAAGTCATCTAAATTTACTTCACCCCGTTCCTCAACAGTATACTTTCTGGGATCTTTGAGTACTTGCTCAATAACAACTCCAGTTTCAGCTACACGAGTCTTTTCTTCATATATGGCCAGTGGACCTTCTTTTATCACTTTCCACATCAGATAGTGATGAGCTTTCTAACAGGTTTTGATTCTAAAGCTCCATTCTCTGTATCCTTGGATAGAGAACTCCACACAAGCCCTAATAACAGAAGATTTCATAGTGGCAGATAATATGCTTGTGAATGAAAATAAGTTTTCCTAGATCTATTCAATTTAACCACGCATGCGTTAACTTTGTGAAACATATACAATGGCCAGTTGAACCCACGAAAGAGTAAGGTTCGGTGTATTTGGGGGGGGGGAGAAGGGGGAGAATAAACCAAATACTAACTCTTCAGTTTACTTGGTAAATTAATATTAGAGATCAAACTTTCTCGCTGGGAGATTGCTTGTAGTGACAGATCAGGTTCACTATACCAGGTTTACTCGATCTGTCCAAGTAGCGCTCTCTCAAGTGAGTTACGCAGATCAAGAAACAAGAGTGATCTTGCTATCTTAAACTGTTTAGTGTGCGGAAGATGGTGGATTTACTTGGTAGCTCTTATATAAAAACCTTTGCAAATACATAATCGAATATATTAAGAGTTGATTAAATCGATGCAAGTTTGCGTGCAAGTGAAGGGTTAGAGAGTAAAAAAACTGAAAGATAAAATGCGTAAAATAAATAACACAATTATTTTTACGTCGGAAAAATCCCTACATCCACGGTCCAATCAAACTAAATCGGATATCCACTAATAGGATAATCTCTCTTCTTTAAACTCGCTGAGAACGAGCCACAAATTCCAGTCAAAACTAGACAGAAACTTGTGCACGAATTAGGATCGTGTCCCTTACAACTTGCAGATAAATCTACTACAATACCTCCATGTTAATCCACTTAGAAAGATACTAAGCTAGCGAAGATATCAACTCTCCTTCTCCATAAGACAGACTTAAATCGAGGGTGGGTGTGGCTGAGTTAACGAACGACTTCAAACACTTCTGGAATGAGAAATCTTCATCGTCGAATCCTTCGATGTTGCGTAGATTTTTGGGCAGCGTTTAAGCACTTATAACTTCAATGATAACTCTCGTATATAATAGCGGGTATGTTCGTGTATTTCTCTTTTTCTCTAGATTTTGTTCATAGCTTTTATAGGCTCAGAATTAAAATTCTGACCGTTGGGTTGATTGGCGAACATTAAATGTTTGATTGTCAATCGCAGATTTGAATCCCTAATATATCCTTTTGTCATGTAGAGAGCGATTAGCGAGATCTCCTTAATTTGGTAATAGATACGCTGATTGATCTCTTTCCATCTTTGATCTCTGATTTTCTCCTTCATTCCTTGAACTTTCATTGGATTATCTTTCCTTTTTCGAAGATCCTGATGATATGACATAACGATGAGATTCTCTCTAAGTACATTGAGTGACGCATTGTATCCCCAGATGAATTTTGAGAATATCAGATAACTATGCAAACTTCAGGTGACTCATTATATACCTGAAATCACATAATCTCCAATTTAGCGATCTGTAAGGGGACAGGTTCACTCTCTACGCTGGTCAGGTCAGGTTCACTTCCAGCGAGGTGATCTGGTCCAAATTTGCTCCTTAAGTAGATAAGAACAGTTGGGTGTAGAACATGTTTGGTCCAGGTTGGTTGACCTTATCAGGTTGTCTGCTTGCATTAGGTTCGCTGGTAAGCTCCGTAAATAGGTTAGTTTTCTATAGATAAGACTTTATAACTTATTCTTTTCTTTACAACATACCAACGCTAGAAAAAATAAAATCAGGCTTGCTCCCTATCAGGTTCACTTTTAAATTAAGTGATCTCCCTATTACCATCTGAGCAGGCTTAGTCTAGCAAGTAAGACGTAAAAATAAATTATGTGTTTGTTTCAAAAGAACATCATCAAAATAAAATATTATGAGGGTTTCCAACATGGTCATGTTGCCATCAATTAAAATCTTACAGCCATCTTAGAGAAGTCTTATCACATGAACTGGTAAAATATGATCTCGCATGGAATGAAGACAAGTTACTTCATGAAAAGACCGTCTCATGGAGACCATATGTGATCTTCGCAAAATTAAATTAATAAAATTGCAATCACAATTATCGCTTAGTCATTTTTAATAAAAAGTTATTTTTTACATGGAAAATTACATATTATGACATGTCTAAAATTCAGATAAGATCTCCAATAAATTGGCATATCAATTTAGACAAGTTCTACATAATAAATAGAAAATAAAAGCCAAATTAAACAATTAAGCACATAATAAGGCAAAAAATTACATCAATTATCCAAAATATGATAAAATTAACTAATTCTTAAAACTAAAGAATTTAAATTAAATCTTCCATCTTCTTCTCTTGTAGATGTTCTCCAATTCAAATTTCAAATTTTAACCAATATTAAATCCAAAAAAAAAATCAAAATTCAAATTCTAAATCTAAGGATCAATGGATGGCAGTAAAGAATATACTCAAATGGATTAGTCAGGTTGTAATCCGACACTACACCTTGGAGTATGTTCTTTACTGCCACCCATTGATCATTTCTTAGGTTAGACTGGTATCATGCTCCATGCCTATGGCAATGCAGATATTCGGCCTACTACACATCATAGCATATATGAGACTACCTACTGCAGAAGTATAAGTTTTTTTTCTCATCTCCTCTTTCTCTACAGGTGTCTTAAAACACATATCCTGAGAAAGTACGATTCCATGTCTGAAAAGTAAAAAACCCTTCTTGGAATCTTGCATGCTAAAGCATCTAAGTATAGTCTCGATATAAGACTCATGCGATAGGCACAACTTTCTCTTTCTTCGGTCACAAATGACCCTGATCTCGAGAATGTGTCCCGCGTCTCCCATATCCTTCATATCAAATTGACTGGACAGGTATGCTCTAGCGTCCGACAACATCTTCTTGATACTTCCGATCAATAGAATGTCATCTACGTATAGCACCAAGAAAACAACTGCTTTACCCTCACACTTCTTGTATACACAGCTTTCGTCAAGGCACTGATCAAATCCATAGGACTTGATAACCTGATCGAAACAAAAGTTCCATGACCGTGAGGCTTGCTTAAGCCTATAAATGGTTCTTAAGCTTCCACACCATGTGTTCCTTTCCTTGAACTGCATAGCCCGGGTTGATGCATATGGATGTTTTCCTCAATACTTCCATTTAGGAAAGTTGTCCTAACATCCATCTGCCATACTTCTCAATCCATATATGCTGCTAATGACAAGAGTATACAAATAGACTTGAGCATAAATACTGGTGAGAAGGTCTCAACGTAATCGATACCTTCTTTTTGAGTATAACCTTTAGCTACTAGTCTAGCCTTGAAGACAATGACTTTACCGTCGGGTATTCATTTTCTCTTGAAGACCCATTTATTCCATATGGCCTCGTAGCCATCGGGTAGATCAACTAGCTCGTATACTTCCTTCTCTACCATGGATTGCAGTTCATACTCCATAGCCTCTAACCAGAGCTGACAGTCCTTGTCGTGTACTGTCTCTTTGTAGTTCCAAGGATACGATTCATCTAGGCCTGGGACTGACTCAGATGTCTCTCCCACTCCAATGAATCGGTCGGCTTGATGAACAATCCTCCCACTACGAAGAGGCTCCATTCCAGGTGGTACAAGTGTTTGAGTTGGTGTTGTTGCACGATGTGTTTTTGTTAATTTAGACAAGCTATAGTTCTCATTTCCTCGAGAAGTATCTTACTTTTGAGCTTGTGGTTGTTCACAAAGTCTTCTTCTAGAAATTGAGTGTGGGTGGTGATCACGACCTTTCGTCTCTGTAGGATAACCAACGAGCATACACAAGTCAGTACGAGATGTCAATTTGTCACCGTTCTTTTCTAGCACGTGTGATGGACAACCCCACACCTTGAGGTGTCTTAGACCTACTTGGATGCTACCAAGTACAATGTGTAAACTGCCGTCTATAGGACATATCCCTTAAAACGAAATAGGCAACTCTGCATAACTCATCATAGATCTCACTATCTCCATAAATATTTTATTCTGTCTTTCTACTACACCATTTTTCTGGGGTATACCCGGTGCAGTTAACTTGGATTGAATCCCTACTTTCGACAAATGGTTCAAAAACTCAGCATTGAGGTATTCGCCTCTGCGATGAGAACACAAACACTTGGTAGTCTTTTTCTGATGATTCTCCAAAAGTACCCTGAATTCCTTAAATTTCTGAAAAGGAATCTAGCTTCTGGTGCATCAAGTAGACATATCCATATTTCGAGTAATCATCAATGAAAGTGATGAAATACTACGTGCCACCTCTGGCTTGAGTTGACATTGTACCACAAACATCGGAGTGAATGCTATCCAACACATCTTAGGCTCTATTACCTTTGACCTTGAAAAGTCTCTTGGTCATTTTACCTTCCAAGTAGGATTCACAAGTCGGGTATGGCTAATCTTGGAGTTTATCCAAAGGCCCGTGTCCCACTAACTATTTAATTCTCCTAAGGTTAATATGTCCAAGCCTTAAGTTCCAGATATGTATCATTCGATGAAAGACAAGAAGCTTTTCTTTTCTTGGAGTTAGTGGATAGGTTAAAAGTCGCACTTTGTTGCTTAGGTTGTGCAAATTTAGTAAATAAGTTGTTTACCATCGTGCTTGTCCAGATAAGATAATTTCCATCTTGATAGTTATATATTCATCAAATGAAACTAAATATCTACTCTGGAACAATTTAGAAACCGAAATTAAATTCTTTCTAAAACTAGTCACGAGCAAAACGTGTCTTAATACTTGAACAGAAGAAGTGATCTTCAACCGCACATCTCCCACTACAACGACCGCCACTTTCGTAGCATTGTCCAAAAAATAGAACTCTCGCCTTCCTTAAGTAGTCTGCTTCGCAGGAATGCCTGCGAGTTGCAGCAAACATGGTTTCTGACTCTTGTATCTACCACTCAAGACTGGGCAGAACTAGCCATCAAACATGTTTCCACTACTAGGTGTAGAATGTATCTTGACTGTTTCCCACTTCTCACGAAGTGGACGGTCAGATTTCTAATGACCTATCTGACTAAACCCTAGACTTTTCAGTTTGTTTCCTCTTGACAATCTGAAGTTTCTCCTTCCTATATGGAATTAAGGAAATCTGGAGGGTATTCTTTGTAAAGAACAAACCTCGTGTCATTGTAGTCAGGACTTTGTCCAAATTATTAAAACAATCAATATATTTAGGACCGTCGAGTGTAATCTTAAAAAACACGGGGTAAGTGAAATGAAAGTCATGCTTAAAAGAACAGAACCGAGAATAAATCAAATAATCCATCATAAATAACATGCTCAAGTGCAGGTAATCGAAAACCATAAAAAACAATCACGCGTTGAACATACTTTTTAAAACCAATCATGTAAGCCACGTAGTGTGACCGATTACACAATAAATTTTAAAATGGTTTTACTGGTCCTGTAAATCAACAGTCAGAGGCCGCGTAGTGCTGCTATAACTGCCAAATTACACCTAAGCCTTTACCATGAGCCTGACACCAAATAAATTAATCGACTTTAATAAGCCAACAGCGGAGGGGTCATATTGCTATCAATTAAATTCTTACAGCCATCTATAGAGAAGTCTTATCGCGTGAACTGGTAAAATGTGATCCCGCTTGGAATCAAGACAAGTTACATCACGAAAAGATTGTCTCATGGAGACCATATGTAATCTTAGCAAATTAAATTAATAAAATGCAATTACAATAATCGATTAGTCATTTTTTAATAAAATATTTTTAATATGGATAATCACATATTATGACATGTCTGAAATGTAGATAAGATCTCCAATAAATTGACATATCAATTTTGACAAGTTCCACATAATAAATAGCAAATAAAAGTCAAATTAAACAATTAAGCACATAATAAGCCAAATAATTACATTAATTATACAAAATAGGATAAAAATTAACTAATTCCTAAAACTAAGGAATTTAAATTTGAATCCTCCATCTTCTTTGTCTTGTAGATGCCACTGGGTATTGGAAAATAATTCCTAAGATTTAGAAAATCAAATTTTCACCAGATACAGGAAATTAATTCTTATAATATAGGAAATCAAATCACCTCTGAATTTTGAAAATTAATTTCTAAAATTAAGGAAATCAAGTCTCCCACGGATCTCGAGAATTATTTCTTTATCGTTGAAGAAATCAAATTTCCATCGAATCTTAAAATTAATTCCTAAAATATAAAAAAATTAAATCTCATTCGAATTTGAAATTAATTCTTCAAATTAAAGAAATTCTTGCAAATTAATTCTTTATCTTATGAAGAAATCAAATTTTCATCGAATCTTGTAATTAATTCACATGAAGTAGGAAATCAAATCTCATTCGAATTTGAAATTAATTCTTCAAATTAAAGAAATAAATTCCTTAGACTAAGGAAATTAATTCTTCAAATATGGGAAATAAATCCCTCAATTTGAGAAAACAAACTCCTTAAAATCCTTTTTCTTCTCCAATTTGAATTTTGAATTTAAATCGGACAAAAAAATAATCTCAAAATTCAAAAAATGAACCCGAATCACGTTCTGACCTGCACTGGGCCTGCCCAACCGCAGCCGATGGCTGCCGCGGAGTCAACCCCCGCTGGTGCATGCACCAGTGTGCTGCGCGCTTGTGTCGGGAGTTGTGCCACCTGCGCCGTGCCAGTGTGCCGCGCGCGCCAGTGCCTGCGCCGAGGGGCCCCTTAGCTCGCACCACGACCTAGTTCCGACCTTCGTTTCTCTGCCTCATTTTTCGCGCAAATTTATTTTCCACTCAAATTACATAATAAATATGAAATTTATAGGGAAATATTCTTATCTACCTAATCTAACAAGGTCAACCCCCGTGTGATTACATTAAAGTCTCAAACTGGGCACCGAAAATAGAACAAACGAATAAAAGCGGAATAAAATCATATAAGCCACGTAATATAACGATATAATGTTAAAATTAAATCTAGCATCCCTAATATCAAATTAGGATCACCGGAAAATAAATAACAATTAAATCCAATTCATATAATAAATTAAAATCATGTGACCGAATTTGATACCAATTGATGGAACCCGAATGAGGGGCTCACGAAACCGCATGATCCACAAGTTTAATTAATCACATGAATGATTAATTCTTAATCACATAAAACAATATAAATGCAAAATATAATGTTTTATATCTTATCCTAAGCAAATCCTCCGCTTGTGGAGAAATGATTTGAATTGTTAGCTAACAAACCACAATCCACAACGTTCGAATCTCCTAGAACTCCTTATAGTTTGTAACAATAAAAGCATCAAAGAAAAGTAGATAATGAAGTACACATCTTTCACTTCAAATGTCTTATAGTTTGTAACAATAAAAGCATCAAAGAAAAGTTTTCAAATCAAACATAACAAACGAAGAAACAAAGTCTATGTCTCCATAAAACAGTACAAAAAAAGTAACAATTCTTCCAATTCTTTGTCTTCAAGTTCTCATGTCATCGTCATTAATGTTATCACCAATGCCAGGACTCATCAAAGCTACAAAATAAAATAAAAATAAGTTTCAACAATTACAAGAACTAGAATAAAAAATTAAGTTACAAGTTAAATGTATATTCTTCATGCTTTTGAATGTCGTCCAAATCCTCTTCGATTCTTATAGGTTCTTTCGACTTCCTTAGCCAATTTAGAGTACAAATGAGACTTTCAATAATTCTAGGAGTCAATGAACTCCTAAAAGGATCAAAGACCCTCCCCCCGGTGCCAATTAGATGAGAAGGGATGGGCAACCAAAATTCTCAACATCATCAATCCCCCTCTCTTTCTCATGTAGGTAGACATCCATATCATTAGATTGCACATCACCTCCCCAAGCCGTTTTTTGTTTCTTGAACTTGTTAACCAAAAGATATGTAGTCGAAGATTCTACAGAACGTGAAGGTTGAGCTTGTAATTGTGGTTGTGCATTAGATTGATACAAACATTTGTAAGCATCATACAATTGATGTATCTCATCTTTCACATTTTTTACAATTGCACAAGAAACATCTTTTCCATATACTTCTTCACGTACAAACTCAACGATCTCAAACTTGTATCTAGGGTCGACAAGGACACTAGAAAAAAATGATCTTGTTCATTTTCTTCGATTCACCCCAATACTTGTCAAATTTTTTCTTCATCTACACCCTCATTTCCCTTATATCCATATATGAGTGTTGCACCCACTCTTTCAGTAAACAACACATATTAGTAATCTCATGCAAGAATACGTTTGAAGTGACATACAATGACCCATCATATGCCATTAGGAAGATAAACATTATAGAAATGATCTTTTCATTAAAAGCACTTGCATGTCTAAAAAGGAGACTGATTAATAAATCTCATAGCATCCCTAATATTTTTAAGAGAAGGATCCAATTCTTGCACAACCTGTTGGATCGGGAGCGCCCATCAGAATTGACGTACTGGCCCCACAAACCAACACTTTCTTTACCAGCCTGCTTTGTCCTCACTGACAGGCTGACCCAGGACACTTCCCAGTAGGTCACCCATCATAGTATTGCTCCAAGTCAAGCACGCTTAACCTTGGAGTTTCTACTAAGGGGTGTCACCTGAAAAGATGATGCACCACGTTGGTATGAGTAGTACTAATAAATTCTTTTAACCTCTCGTCAACAATGGTAGTGTAGGCCCTTTTCGACTGAGGCAGGCCGCACTCCCATAAGCTCTCTCGGGTACGATGCATGGAGGACCCACCCTCCGGGAGGTGCTGGAGTCCACTTCCCAACAAAACCATATTAACAATATGAGCTACACACCTCATATGAAGATATTACCCTCCCGCAAAACAACAATTACGAGCAACCAATTTATTTTTCAAAGCATCAAGACATGTGTCATTCGAAGAAGCATTATCCACAGTGACAGAAATGACTACTAATTCCCCATTCACGCAAACAACCATCAATTTGTCTACCTATATCCTCACCCTTATGATTCACAATAGTGCAAAAATTGATGATCTTTTAATTCAATTTTCACTCATCATCTATCCAATGGGCAGTAATACATATTCAACAAAATCGGGAACAATGAGGGCAAAAAAAAAGTAGGAGACTGGATAAATCAAATACCAAAAGAGAGATGATTGGTTCGACGATACGCAACATGATGAGAACGGCGACAGTTTTCGGCATCTGAGCGAGATTGAATAGGAAGTAGGATGAGACTTGAGAGAGGGATGCAAGAGAGTCAGAGAAATCAGAGATGGAGTCGACGGCTGTGCAGCACTGAGAAAGATGGAGCCTGAACACTGAAACCCTAATCAAATAACTATTATTTAATATTTATATTTTTAAATTCTTAAATATACTACTTAATATATAAATAATATTTTCGGTCATTTTGGTTACCGACCGAATCAAAAATCCAAAACCGCAAACCGAACCAAAACTATCGGTTCTAAAATTTTCAAAATCGAATCGCAAACTGATAAAACTAAATACCTAACTGAAACCGACCAAAACATATTGGTTGGGTCGGTTTATTCTGTTTGATTCGGTTTCTGCACACCCTAGAATGAAGAAGTACAAATTTGAAGTATCAAAATTCTCGTAGCCTGAAGTATTCAATGACTAAAAGTTACTCGTACAACTAGACCTAGATTTGGTCAATCACTGCAAAATAGGAGTTTCCATTTTTGGAAAAGATCTCAGAGCATGTTCTCAAGATCAGTTTCTAGGGAGTAAAAATGGTAAAAAGGATGATGATAGCAACAGGAAGAATTATTCCAAATCAATGAAGCTCTCTCTATCTCCAACGGCTATTATTCTGAGAAACCTCTATATATACCTCAACACTTTGTCATTTCAAGACACCAGTTACCCAAGCATTCAAACACTCTCAAGCTCTTATACGCTCCAAGTTCGAAATTGCTCTCAAGTTTTCATATCTTAGAACACTCAATCTTTCTGTAGACTCTCTAGATGTGTTCTTAGCAATATAACTTGTAACCGAAGAATAGATCTAACATTAGCCGAAGTGTTATAAGCTATAAGTGAACAGAAGCTACTGTATATCTAACCTTTTGAGGTTTATCACTTTAAGACACATCCATTTAATTGGAAACCTTCAAGCCACTTTGAGAATCGTGGACGTAAAAGTTTTCATTTCCAAACCAGGCAAACCAAATCTCTATGCCACTCTCTAATATTCTTTTGCCAAAAACATCTTAGGATGTGAGGTGACAATGTTGCAAAAACCTAGCATCATAAGAGCATTCACACAAATATATACATAGTCATCAGTTCATATGAATAGGTATAAATATACGCACAGGAATAGCAGTTCATAGGACAAGGAGTCACGGAATATGAAATGAACTCGGATAAAAGAAAGAAATAAATTGAAAACCTTTGCAGCGTGAAACCATGGCAAAAATTTCATCAAGCTTTCGAAAACCATGGGTTTCAAGTACAGCGTACGGTTCAGGTGAGAGAAATTTCTGAACCTCAGCTACGTGTTGCAGAAAGAGTGAAGTTTGAGGTGCCATAGTCAAACGCAAAGATGTTTTTGCGAAGAGATGCAGAGAATTTTGAAATGCTTAAGTGCTTAGAATTTTGAGAGTGCTCAGTGCGATGAAAGTGAAGGTGAACAGTTTAGAGAAGATATCGCACATATATATAACAATAATAATTATGAGAAAAGAAATTCGAGGAGTTGAAAAGATTTTCTCCCTTTTTAGATTTTTCCCGCTTTAAGATTTGTTTTGCCGCCTTTCTTTTGCGTGAGATGAACGCTCTAGATCCTAGGGTCTATATGCGAGCGTGTGTGTATCTCTCACTTTTTGGAAACTTTCCTTTTTCCTGTTTTTGCAGGGATTTCCTCGATCCCAGTTCTCAAGGTTGTGCTAATCATGACGAAAATAGAAGATTTAGTAAATCTAGGGTAAAAATATCTTTTACAGTCCTGTAACCTAGGAGAGTGGCATCTTTTATCTCGGCGCTTCACTTTCCTTAAAAGTTCCCCCTTGACTTAGCATTTAAGAAATAATTTTCACATGGCTTTCTCGTCAATTTATGGAGAAAATTATGCCACGTGTATTTTATTTCAACTGGGCTTTCTGGTAACTATCTGGTACCCTTCTGGTGTTAGCTATCTGGTAGCCTTCTGGTCATGACTATCTGGTAGTCTTCTGGTCATGACTATCTGGTAACCTTCTGGTCTTGGCTATCTGGTAGTCTTCTGGTCATGTTCATCCAGACTGAGTAGTCCAAGTTTTCCACATAGCATCTTAAATCTTTCATCTGGTAATGCTTTAGTTAAGATGTCAGCACGTTGGATGTCTGTATGAATCTTCTCAATCTTGATGTGCTTTCTCTCTACATGATCTATGATAAAATGATGTCTTACATCGACATGTTTGCATCTTGTGTGGAGTACTGGATTCTGTGTTATAGCTATAGCACTTGAGCTGTCACAGAATATAGGTATCTCCTTTACATCAATCTCATAATCTCTTAATTGTTGTTTCAACCAGAGTATCTGTGCACAACAGCTTCCAGCAGCCATATATTCTGCTTCTGTGGTTGATGTAGCAACAGATGTCTGTTTCTTTGAAAACCAAGATATCAACTTGTTTCCAAGAAATTGACACGTTCCAGAGGTTGACTTTCTGTCCAGTTTGCATCCTGCATAATCTGACTCAGAATAGCCAGTAAGCTCAAAATTATCATCTTGTGGATACCAGAGACCAATGTTAGCTGTTCCCTTAAGATATCTAAGTATCTTTTTGGCAGCTTCCATGTGTGATTCTTTAGGATTGGCTTGATATCTGGCGCAAACTCCAACAGCATATGTGATATCTGGACGACTTGCTGTAAGGTATAGCAGAGAGCCAATAATTCCTCTATATTGAGTAATATTAGCTGGTTTTCCTTCTGGGTCAGGATCTATTTTTCCATTTGATTGCATAGGAATTTTAACTGTTCTGCTGTCTTTCATTCCAAACTTGACTAGCAGATCATTAATGTACTTTGCTTGATTAACAAAGATCCCATCTGGTAGTTGTTTTACCTGCAATCCTAAAAAGAAATTCATCTCACCCATCATGGACATTTGGTATTTGTTCTTCATTAGTTCTGCAAATTTGTCACACAGATAGGGAGATTGTGATCCAAAGATTATGTCATCGACATATATCTGGACCAGCAGAATATGTTCTTTGACTTTGATGATAAACAGTGTCTTGTCAACAGAACCTCTTCTGAAGCCTGATTCCAGTAGGAATGTTGATAATGTTTCATACCACGCTCTGGGTGCCTGTTTCAACCCATAGACAGCTTTGGCTAGTCTATATACTCTCTGGTCAGGATTTTCTTCTTCAAAACCAGGTGGTTGCTCAACATATACTTCTTCTTCAAGTATGCCATTGAGAAATGCACTTTTGACATCCATCTGGTATACTTTGAATCTCTTGTATGCAGCATATGCTAAAAATAGCCTAATTGCTTCCAATTTGGCCACTGGTGCAAAGGTCTCATCAAAGTCGATACCTTCCTGTTGATTGTATCCCTTTGCGACTAGTCTAGCCTTGTTTCTAACTACTTCTCCATTCTCATCTCGTTTATTTTTGAATACCCATTTCACACCTATTACTCCTTGATGTTTTGGTCTGTCTACCATATACCAGACTTGGTTTCTCTTGAACTCATTGAGTTCTTCTTGCATTGCTATGACCCAGTCTGCATCTCTAAGTGCTTCATAGGTGTCAGAGGGTTCAACACGTGATAGATAACAGCTGAGAAGTGCACTTTCTCCATGCATTCTTCTAGTTCTCACTTTATCTGTTGGGTTCCCAACAATCTGTTCAGAAGGATGATTTTCTTGAATCCATTTCCTTCTGCTAGATATCTCCTCTTCTGATATCTCTGGTTCTGGTTCACTTGCTAGATCCTCAAATTCTGGATGAGAAGTTTGAAAAGGATTTTCAGTTTCTGGTTCTTCTTGATCATTATTCCAACCATTTGAATCTCTTGACTCTTCGAGTTGATCTGGTTCTGGCTCATTAGCATTGTGTCTTCCTTCTGGCTGATTGTCATCTGGTGTGGATACGGTTGTTTGTTCTGTTCCCCCTTGCTGCAAGCTTACTGCTTCAGCACTGTTGGGAACTTCAACTTCATTCTCTTCTGATGTATTCCAGATGAGAATATCTTCTAACAGAATCTCTTTTGCTTTCTGGTTTATGTTCTGATCTTGTGTTTGATCAGCATCTAGGTCTCTGTCACTAGTAACAGATTCATCAAAAACAATATGAGGTGTTACTTCCACAATGTGAGTCCTCTGGTTAAAAACCCTATAAGCTTTGCTAACATCAGAATATCATAAGAATATCCCTGGATCAGCTTTGCTATCAAAGGTTTTCAACTGAGATTTCCCATTATTGTGAATGTAACACAGACAGCCAAAAGAACGAAAATAATGAATCCTGGGTTTTCTGTTGTTCCATATCTCGTAGGGTGTCTTCCCATGTCTGATTGTAACAACTGATCTGTTCTGTGTGTAGCATGCTGTATAGATGGCTTCTGCCCAAAATTTCTTTGGTAATCTGTTTGCATTTAGCATAGTACGAGCTGCTTCTTTTAACGATCTATTTCTTCTTTCAACTACCCCATTCTGTTGAGGTGTTCTGGCTGCAGATGTCTGATGTGTAATTCCCATCTGGTTGCAGTAATCTTTAATTTTCTGGTTTAGGAACTCTGTTCCACGATCTGTTCTGATGGTGGTAACAGAAGCTTCCTTTTTCTTGGTGATTTTGTTAAGAAAGTTTGGCAGCTTCTCCAGAGTTTCTTTCTTCTTATGCAAGAATATTACCCAAGTAAATCTTGAATAGTCATCAATGATGACTAGAGTATATTTCCTACCATTTATGCTTAATGGTTTAACTGGACCAAATAAGTCTAAATGTAGTAATCCTAGTATTCTGGTTGAGCTCTGGGCAGATTTGCTTGAAAAAGATGATCTGGTCTGCTTTCCTGCTTGACATGCTTCACAAACGTGACTTTTGTCATAGACTTGTTCTGGCAATCCTTCAACTAGTTTCTCTCGTGCAATCTTATTGATTGATTTGAAGTTGAGATGGCTTAATCTTTTATGCCATAGCCAGCTAGTTTCTGACACTGTCTTTGTGATCAGACAGGTTTCTATCTGGTTGTTCCATTGCACAATATATAATCTATCCTGCAATATTCCGGTAAGGAGTATCTCATCTCCTTCCTTGTTCTTCACCAGACAGTTGTTAGTGTCAAAAATAATTTGATTACCATTTGTATAGAACTGACTTACAGAGAACAGATTGTGGCTGAGACCTTCAACATATGAGACATTTGAAATGGTGGTCTTGCCTACTTTTATGTTTCCATATCCTCTGGTATATCCTTTTGAATTACATCCAAAAGTAACATGAGGTCCTGGTTTCTCTATGTAGTCTGATAGTAGGTTTTTGTCACATGTCATGTGTTTTGAACAGCCACTATCAATTATCCAGATTGTTCCTTTTGCAATCTTACTTCTTCTTGCAGCCTTCTGGTCCTACAATTAAATAGATTTAGCTACCCTTTATTGTCTGGGTGCTTGGTTATTAGCAAAGAGCCCTTTTTGAATCCAAAATAGCTTTAAATTTGGAACAGTAATGTAGCTGGTGATGATATTCCCATTCTCATCAACAATGGACTTTGAGTGAAGAACAGATGGATGGTATCTCTCTGATCCTTTGCTTTCTGCTTTCTTCTGTGATGTCCTGTTGACTTTATTTTTGGGCTGTTGTTTGGATTCAGTGCAATAGGCAGGGTGTCCTTTGGTTTGATGATATTGTCTGTTACCAACTTGTTTAACAATCATCTTCTGGGGAAGATCTTTCTTATTTTTCAAGTTTATTACTTGATCTGGTATCTGACTTCTTTCTGGTACGAATTTTATTGGACCAGCTGCTTCTTCTGAGTGGCCTGGATATCCTACTCCAGCAGAGCCTTTCTGTTGTATGTTGATGAGCAGCTTGGCACGTTCATCACTCCTGTAGATCATATCTCTACCTTTCTTTATCTTCTCTTCAGCAATGTTGTTCCTATTGATAAGGTCTGTGATCTTTGAGTTCAAGGTATGAATCTCACTGTCTTTATTTTTGATCTGTTCTTCCAGAACGTTGATGTTAGCAACAAATTTAGTGTTTGCTTTACTCAATATCTCTTCAGTTTTCTTCAATCTGTCATTTTCTTCAACAACTTCTTTGAAAAGTCTCTTGATACTTGAGTAGCTTTTGAACATTTCATTAACTTCATCCCATGAATATTCATCTTGATCTTCTATTTCCTGATCCAGGTCGATGTCATTTGATGAATTAGAGTTGTAAGAGTTTACCTCTACATCATCTAGACCGTTGTCTAGTCCTGCAAAGCATTCATCCCAGTCTTCTTCTTCTTTAGCAAAGAATGCTTCATCATCTTCTGTTGAACTATCAGATAGATGGCTTGAGCTGGAATCATCTTCTTCCTTTTCTTCTGCTATCATAGCTTTACGTTGAGCTTTTAGCTTTCTGTCCCTTTTAGCTCGTAGTTCTTCTCTTTGACTTTTGGATAGGTCAGGACAATCTGTCTTGAAGTGTCCTGTTCTTCCACAACCATAGCAAGTATAGTCAGTAGAATTAGTAATTTTACCATTACCTCTACTTTCTGTTTTGTCATCAGATCGTTCTGCTTCTTTGTTCTTCTGGTATCTACTCTTGTTGTCTTTGTAGAACCTTCGATACTTTCTTGATCTGACTTCCATCTTGTCCATTCTCTTAGCAATCAATGAGAATTCTTTCAGTAACTTATCATATCCTCCTTCTTCTGATACAGTAGATGATGTTGATTCATCTGTTTTGCACTTCGCTTTGAAGGCAGTCTCTTTCTCCTTCTTAGTGCTAGTTTCATTCTTCTTGCTAGAGGAGTGATCTGGTCCATGTATCCTTCTGATATCACATTCATGGACAGCTAAATGATCAAATAGTGCTTCTACAGACAGATCATTAAAATCAGCACGTAGAGGTTGCATAGCTGAATAGATTTCCCAGCTTGGTGGTAAAGCTCTAAGAATCTTGAGATTCTTCTCTCTCTGTGTGTACTTATCCTTTTTGAAGGCAGACACTTCAAGTAATACTTCAGTGAACCTGTTCTTCATTTGTTCAATAGTTTCTCCATGCTTCATTTTGAATTCATCGAACTTATTACATGCTAGGGATAGCTTATTCTCGATCATAGCTTCAGATCCTAGGCTGAGATCTCTTAGTGCTTCCCACATTTCTTTGGCTGTGTCAAGATCTTGGATCTTGGCCAGATGAACTCCTTTCACAGTACTGGAGATAACTCCTTTAGCAAAATCATCAAGATTTGCTTCTCTTCTTTCTTCAGAAGTATACTTTCTGGGGTCTTTCAGTACAGTTTCCTTCACTGCTCCTGTCTCAGTGATACGAGTGGTTTCTTCGGTAATTGCCAAAGGTCCTTCTTCTATCACCTTCCACATCAGGCAGTGATGAGCTTTGAGACACATCTTGATTCTGAAGCTCCATTCTCTGTAACCTTGGATGGAGAATTCTTCGCATGCCCTGATAACAGATGATTCCATAACAGATAATATGCAGATGATGAAAAGATTTTCTAGATCTATTCAAGTTGACCACGCAGGTATTAACCTTGTGAAAACAAAACAATGGTCGTATGAACCACTGCTCTGATACCACTTGTTGGTCCCGAAAGAGCAAGGTTTGGTGTATGGGGGGGAATACACCAAATGCAAACTATTCAGTTTACTTGACTATTTCAATCAGAGAGATGTGAGCTTTCTGAATTACAGATTGCTCTAGATGATAGAACACTATGATTTTCTAATCAATTAAGTTCTATCCAAGTAAGATCTCTCACGTGAGATAAACAAAGCAGAAAGCAAGTGTGAACTTGATTCCAAACAATGTTTTGTGTGCGGAATAATGGTGGACTTAGTCGGTGCTCTTGTTAAGAAAACCTTTTGAAAATTTAATCGAGTATTTAGAAGTTGATTAAGAATGCAGATTTGAATGAGTATGATAGATACAGAATAAAAACAACTGAATATAAAGGCAGAATTTAAATGGCACAGTTATTTTTACGTGGTTCGGGAAACCCCCTACGTCCACGGTCTAATCCAAACTGGATTAGATATCCACTACTAGGATACTCTTCTTATTTAACCTCGCTGAGAACGAGCCACAAGTTTCAATTACAAACCTTATTGAAACTTATGCACGAATAAGGGTCGTGTCCCTTTACAACTTACAGAAAACTACTGTAAACAGGCTATCTTCACGTTAATTCACTAGAAAACTACTAGCTAGTAAAGATCTCCTTCTTCTCTCGATAAGACAGACTTGAATCGAGGTGTGATTGCGATCACGAACGGTTTGAAGCTTTTTGTCTGATTTGGAGATAGAATGCTTGAGAATATTTCTGTAGTATCGCTCTTGCATATATTCAGACTTTTAAACTTCAAACATATATAGGCTCTGATTTTGAAATTCTAGCCGTTTGTTGATTGACTTGATTTGATTTGTGGATTGCCAATCAGTCATAACTCTTCTTTCCTTGTAGAGTCATTGATTGAATCTTCTATGATTGGTAAGCAGATCATTTGTGATTGCTTTCCTTCTTCATGTCAATCAGTGATTCAGTTTCTGTTTCTTCAATGGAAAGTCTTTAATGCTTCTTTGACAGATTTGATTCTGCTCTTTCTGGTTTGCTTCTAACCTTCTGGTTGTGACCTCTCTGGTCTAGTACCTATCTGCTTGGATACTGGTTTAGACACTTTCTGGTTGAGGTACATTCTGGTAGAAGTACTTTCTGGTAAAAGTACTTCCTGGTAGAAGTACTTTCTGATAGAATTATCTTCTATCTTTCTGGTTGAAGCTTCTCTGGTTCAACTTTCTGTTAAAGTTGACCAGCTTCTCTTTCTGTTTGAGACTTTCTGTTTGGCATTCTGTCTTGAGACTTGCTGGTTTATGACTTTCTGGTTTAGCAATTTGTCTCGAGACTTGCTGGTTTTTTGTATTCTGTCTTAAGACTTGCTGGTTAGCGTTCTGTCTTAAGACTAAGCCTTCTGCTCCAGCCTTCTGCTCCAGCCTTCTGCTCCAGCCTTCTGCTTGAGACTGGCTGGTTTTAGTATCTGTCTTAGACAACTTCTATCCTTCTGTTTGAAGCTTCGACTATCTGTTATGCTGAAACCAAAAACAAAAGGGTACAGAACATGTATTATACCAAGTGTGTTTTGAAAAAGCATCATCAAAACTTAGAATATTTTATGGGGTTCCCAACACCATCTAAACTTCAAGTCAATCAACAGGATTACCAAGGAAAGGTTAGTGGAAGGACTACCAGATCAAGTGTATGATAAAGATCACATATGTGATGCTTGTCAAGCTGGAAAGCAAACCAGATCATCCTTTACAAGCAAAACAGCTCACTCAACATCAAAGATACTGGAGCTGTTACATCTTGATCTGTTTGGACCAGTCAAGCCACTAAGTATAAATGGAAGAAAATACACATTGGTGATCATAGATGATTACTCAAGATTCACTTGGGTCATCTTTCTGTTAAAGAAGAAAGAGACTCTTGACAAACTCCCTAATTTTCTAAACAAGATCACCAAACAAAAGGAGATGAGTATAACCTCTATCAGAACAGATCGAGGAACAGAATTTCTCAACCAGAAGATTGAAGCATACTGCAACAAGATGGGAATCACTCATCAAACATCTGCTGCTCGAACTCCTCAACAGAATGGTGTTGTTGAGAGGAGAAACAGATCACTCAAGGAAGCAGCTCGGACAATGCTCAATGCAACCAATCTACCAAAGAAATTCTAGGCAGAAGCAATCTACACAGCCTGCTACACTCAAAACAGATCATCCATCACACTCAGACATGGAAAGACACCATATGATATATGGAACAGCAGAAAGCCTAAGATTTCTTATTTTCGTACCTTTGGCTGTCTGTGTTACATACACAATAATGGGAAATCAGAATTGAAAACTTTTGATAGCAAAACTGACCCTGGAATATTCTTAGGATATTCTAATGTTAGTAAAGCTTATCGAGTTTACAATAAGAACTCTCATATTGTGGAGGTAACACCTCATGTTGTTTTTGATGAGTCTACTGTTGAGTGCAGGTCAATAGATGAAAAGCAGACAGAAAATCAGGTGACTACCAGAAGGATGAATGAACTATTACTTGAAGATTTTCTTATCTGGAATTCAAAAAGTGAGGATGAAGAAATTATCACTCCACTTGTTGCAGAAGAGATCATACAACAAGGGGGAATATCACAACACAATCTGGATGAAAACAGATCATCAACAGAAGACAATGAAACAATTATTACAAATGATGATCAACATGAAAATCCAAATCCCGAAGAAAGTCCAGATGAGAATCCATTTCAAACTATATCAACTGCACATCCTGAATTTGAGGAACCAGCAGATCAACCTGATCCTGAGATATCTGATGAAGAGATGACCAGGAGAAGGAGATGGATACAAGATCATCCACCAGAACAGATCGTTGGGAACCCATCAGACCGTGTGAAAACCAGAAGAATGCATGGAGAGAGTGCATTGTTGAGCTGTTACCTCTCTCGCATGGAGCCTTCTGATGCTTATGAAGCACTTCAAGATGCAGATTGGATAACAGCAATGCAAGAAGAACTCAATGAGTTCAAAAGGAATGAAGTCTGGTATCTCGTGGACAGACCCAAATACCAAGGTGTGATAGGTGTAAAATGGGTGTTTAAAAATAAACGAGATGAGAATGGTGAAGTAGTCAGAAACAAGGCCAGATTGGTAGCTAAAGGCTATAATCAACAAGAAGGCATTGATTTTGATGAAACATTCGCACCAGTAGCCAGATTAGAAGCTATAAGGCTATTTCTAGCATATGCTGCTCACAAACGGTTCAAGGTATACCAGATGGATGTCAAAAGTGCTTTCCTCAATGGTATCCTTAAAGAAGAAGTATATGTGGAACAGCCACCTGGATTTGAAGAAGCAGATCCAGATCAGAAAGTATACAGACTAGCTAAGGCAGTCTATGGTCTAAAACAAGCCCCTAGAGCTTGGTATGAGACCTTATCAACTTTCCTACTAGAATCTGGATTCAGAAGAGGATCTGTTGACAAGACTTTGTTTATCATCAAAGTCAAAGAAAACATTCTCTTAGTCCAGATCTATGTAGATGACATCATCTTTGGATCTCAATCTACCTATCTGTGTGACAAATTTGCAGAACTAATGAAAAATAAGTACCAAATGTCCATGATGGGAGAAATGAGCTTCTTTTTAGGTTTGCAGGTCAAGCAGCTACCAGATGGTATCTTCATTAATCAGACAAAATACATCAACGATCTGCTGACCAAATTTGGGTTAAAAGACAGTAACCCAGTGAAAATCCCAATGCAGACCAATGGGAAAATTGATCCAGATCCAGAGGGAAAATCAGCTAACATTACTCAATACAGAGGGATCATAGGATCACTACTATACCTAACTGCCAGTCGACCTGACATCACATTTGCAGTAGGTGTATGTGCAAGATATCAAGCAAATCCCAAAGAGTCTCACATGGAAGCAGCTAAGAAGATATTAAGATATCTCAAGGGAATAGCCCATGTAGGATTATGGTATCCATGTGCAGATAATTTTGAGCTAACTGGATACACTGACTCAGATTATGCTGGATGTAAACTGGGCAGAAAGTCAACATCTGGTACATGTCAGTTTCTAGGAAATAAACTGATTTCTTGGTTTTCAAAGAAACAGACATCAGTTGCCACCTCAACTACAGAGGCAGAATATATGTGTCACAGCCCAATTTCTTAACCCTATCTTAGCCAAGAGATTAGGCCATGACTTAACTAACTTGGAAGAAACTCAAGCAATTGATGTTTAAACACAAAGGAACTCAAAATGACTTTCGCGAAAAACAGGGCAGGACTGACACCTCAACTTCGGAAGCTCATAACTTTCTCATATGAACTCCGAATTAAGATCCGAAAGAACCGTTAGAAAGGTATCGAAAAGATCTTTCAAATGACACCAATATCAGAAAATTCGGACAAGTGAAACGTGCAGAAATGGGAAAAATAGAGGCTGCCCTGTTTCTAGAAATTTTCAAGTATTCACAATTGATGAACTTTGAGTTCCCAAACTATCAACGATCATCTCAAACAACCATGAAAGAGACGCAGAACACGTTAACTCACAAAGAAAAGTACCACAATGAGTAACAAAGGCTAACATAATATCATGGTACCAAACGACCAAGTGACGACAAACAAAGGTTCGTAACGGGAACATATCAATATGAATCTCACGGATTAATCAAACGTATCAACATACTAAGGACAATAAGGTGTCAAGTTTACTCATCAACAAGAGTGGATGATCATAAGTACAACAACACTACTTCAACCACTAAATACATATATGGTCAAAACAAAGGGACAACAAGCCCAAAGCCAGCATTCATCTCCATCTTCATCGCCGCTGCTCAACCTGCAAATGTGAATGAATATGCAAGGCATGAGTACGATGTGTACTCAGTGGGCACGTTGCCAAACTTTTCTTAAAAACATGTTCTTGTGACTTGCAATAACTTTCTTTAAAACTGAAACTTTTCATGCTCAACTGTAACATAAATAAAACATGCTGGTGTCTGCAGACAAAATCTTTCATATACACCATATCTACGCACTTCTTGTGTTGAGAGGTAGGCCTCCCTCTCAAACACTATGACCGGCCGATCCGCTCACCGGCTCACGGTCATATATGTGTACACAAACCCTTACCGGCAGCTCGTCCGGCATAGGGCCGATATCGTAATTCTCTCGTAGATAGGCAATGCAATCATGCTAAAAACATGCAAGTCACATCTTTTCAAAATAACATGCAATAGCAAGTTTCATAAAAACAATGCATACTTTAAAAGAATGTGCCCACCTGATTGACTTATGTTAGATAAGTCGAAGGCTCGTCCTCTTCTTGCTTAGGATCTGTATCTCTTCTTCTTACTCCACTTGTACCTTAATTATATAAATTTGGAGTATGTTAAAAAGATATCACTCCACAAATTCTTATTGATCTTTGCTTATGTAAATAAAATCCTTCGTCTTAACTTGGAGTATTAAGACTCTACTTTCTTTCGGGTCATTGCATCCTTTAACTACTCCATTACGTATCATCTTATAATTACACATACTTATGTATTCTAAGCTTACTTATACCCTTAACATCATACTTAGCTTACACCATCTTACTATTTCACTCTTTAAACATCAACTAACAATTTCTAACTTTCATATATCTAGCTCTTTCACTCTAGCAAATTTACATTAACCATCATCTTTTTCCCTTATCTCAAATATGATCTTGGATCACCCAAATAACTCTTCTACTTATAACTTTAGAACATCCCCTTCTCCAAGAGTTTTATAGATCTTAATGATGTGATGATTATTTCTTTAATCTCTTAGTTTATCTATGCTTATTATCATCTAATTAACTTCTATTCATCATCACTTAAGCAATTTACCATCAAGATATATGTAGACTATGAACTTCATCACCTCTTAGATTTTTGAAAGTTCAATTCTAGTGTATGAAAAATTCCCCAAAAATTATTCTAAGGTTTATTCATACCATTAAACTCAAATATGATCTCAAATTACACAAATAAAATCAAAATCTTATGGAACAATTCTTCCACATTTTCGGTCAATACACATATTTTAGGAGACTTGGATTTTGCTCTAATTTCTTACTCTAATCATGTTTATTGATGCCTAATCACACTTATCCATGCTTAAATAAAACAATTCCATTCAATTTCCACCAATTCAATTTAGGGTTCTTATAGAAGATTTAGGGAAAATCTAATTATTTATCATTTCTGACAATTCTTTGCAAAATCATACTTAGAACATGATGTTCTATTTAATTACTACAACTTATATAAAAATCAACATCATATCTTATGAATTATGAACATAACCTATCATGGATAGATAGACAACCTCTCTTCAAATTCTACAAATTAAAGAGGTAAAGATGATGGAATAATACCTCAAAGGTGATTATCTCTTGAAATTGAGCCTCAAATTTAATTTAGAACTTGAATTATGGAGGAGAAAATTTCTTGTCTATGGAGGAAGTGTGGTGCACGAAAATGAGGGGAAGGAGGAGGTGGAAGATGATGAAATATGATAAGGATGGCTTTCTTATATATTAAGTATAAGATTTTTTTATTAATTAAATAATTTGATAATTATCCACTTAGCTCTAGGGGCTTCTAGAAGGTCCCAACTCCTCGATTTTCGTGCATCGAGATTTTATTGCTGGATTACTCATCTCGACACAAGGAATCCACCGGTTCAGACCGTTCGCGATTCCGAGTTCAGATGAATAAATTATTCAAGTTTTAAGATACCGAAAAATTTAATTAAATAAATTCCTTTCTAAAGCAATATTTTCTAACAAAATCCTCATAATAATCTCTTCTATATATCTTAGAAAATTGGGCTTAATTTATAAATATTGCTACGGCTGTCGAATTCCCAAATTGAATTCCTGCCGAAAACTAATTAAATTATTACCGAAATTGCGATAATAAATTTTTATTCTTTCTTTTATCTGTTTTCAAGCTTAATGGAATTTCTAATTCCATTTTTCTATGTTATCTAATAGATAAAAATTTTCTCTTCTGAGGGGTATGCGTCGTCTAAATTTATTATATCTCAACCCCTTTCTTTTATCTCTAATATGGAATTAATAAATTCCATTTTCTTTCTAAACAAAATATTCGTAACTCTTTCTTCTAAATCATATAATAGATTCTTCAAACTCTTCTTAATCTCATAAAAATATTCTCTTAAGGATGCAATGCCCTAATTAAACTTTAATCATTGTTTAATGACAGCTACAGTATTTCGGGGTACTACATTCTACCCCCCTTAAATAAAATTTCGTCCCGAAATTTAGTACCTTAGTTGAAGATCTCAGGATACTTCTCTTTCATTTGATCTTCTAGTTCCCAAGTAGCTTCTTCTAAATCATGATGCCTCCATTGAACTTTTATTAAAGGAATAGATTTATTCCTTAATTTCTGCTCCTTTCGATCTAAAATGAGTTCAGGCTTTTCTTCATAGCTCAAGTCTGGTTCGGGAACCATTTCTTCTTGATGAACTATGTGTTTTGGGTCAAACACATATTTTCGTAATTGCGACACATGAAACACATTATGTACATTACCAAAATTTGGTGGTAATGCTAACCTGTAAGCCACAGGTCCTATTTTCTCTAGTATTTCATATGGTCCAATAAATCTCGGCTTTAGTTTTCCCTTTACACCGAATCGATGCACTCCTTTAGTAGGAGAAACTTTTAGGAAGACTTTATCTCCTATTTCAAAATTCAATTCGGTTCGTCGATTATCTGCATATGACTTCTGACGATCTTGAGCTTCTTGAATTCTTCTCTTTATCTGTTGTACGATCTTGATCATTTCTTCTATTGCTTCTGGTCCCAAGACTTTTCTTTCTCCAACTTCATCCCAATAAAGAGGTGATCTACACTTCTTACCGTAAAGAGCTTCATATGGCGCCATGCCAATCGTCGCTTGATAGCTGTTATTGTACGCAAACTCTACTAACGGCAAAGCTTGTTCCCATTGTTCACCTCGGTCTAACACTACTGTTCTGAGCATATCTTCTAACGTTTGAATCGTTCTTTCTGTTTGACCATCCGTTTATGGATGAAAAGCTGTACTGAAATTCAAACGTGTTCCCAATTCTTCTTGAAAACTCATCCAAAACCGAGAAGTAAACTTGGTATCTCTGTCGAACGTAATGGACATAGGCACTCCATGTAAGCGAACTATTTCTCGAATGTACAATTGCGCCAACTTGTTAGCTCCATAATTAGCAGGAATTGGGATGAAATGAGCGCACTTAGTGAGTCGGTCAATGATGACCCATATAACTGTATTGCCGCGTCTCGATCTAGGTAGACCGGTTACGAAATCCATAGCTATATGGTCCCATTTCCATTCAGGAATTTCCAAGGGTTGTAGCTTCCCATATGGCCGCTGATGTAACGCTTTTACTTGTTGGCAAGCTAAGCATCGTTCTACGAATGACGCTATATCTTGCTTCATTCCAACCCATACAAATTTCTGTTTGAGATCTTGGTACATCTTCGTACTTCCGGGATGCACTGTATAAGGCGTGCTATGGGCTTCACTCATAATTTCTTCTTTAAGCTTTTCGTCGTTAGGAACACATATTCTATCTCTGAACATGATAGCACTATCTTCAGCTTCGTGATAGTCAACAAGACCTTCAGTTCTAATCTTCATTCTTAACTTTTCTAGCTGCTCATCTTGCCATTGTGCTGCCACTATTTTGGTTCTCAAATCAGGTTCAACTACTAAAGACACAATAATGTCTTTTGTGGTTTCTGGTGGTAGCACCACTTCTAATCTCATCTTCTCAAATTCTTTAATCAATTCTTTTTCTTGCGTAAGGGAAATTCCCATCATCATTTGGCTCTTCCTGCTTAGTGCATCTGCCACGACGTTGGCTTTACCAGGATGGTACTTGATTTCACAATCATAATCTTTGACAAGTTCGAGCCATCTTCTTTGTCGCATGTTGAGATCTTTTTGTTCAAAGAAGTACTTCAAACTTTTATGATCGGTATAGATCTCACATTTTGATCCATACAAGTAATGTCTCCAAATTTTTAGCGCATGAACAACATCAGCTAACTCTAAATCATGGGTAGGGTAGTTATATTCATGAGGTCTCAACTGTCGTGATGCATAAGCAATCACTTTTCCCTCTTGCATTAAAACGCACCCTAAACCATTTCTCGATGCGTCTGTATATAACGTATATATCTTATCGGGATCTGGTACAGTCAATACAGGTGCTGTAGTCAAACGATTCTTAAGCTCTTGAAAACTTTCCTCGCATCCCTTGGTCCACTGAAACTTTACTCCTTTTTGTAATAACTGGGTCATTGGCCTAGCTATCTTGGAGAATCCCTCAATGAATCTCCTATAATACCCGGCCAGACCAAGAAAACTTCGTATCTCATTTGGTGTGGTTGGAGACTTCCATTCTTGAACAGCTCGAACTTTAGATGGATCCACTTTAATTCCCTCTGCTGAAACTATATGTCCAAGAAAATTTACTTCTTTTAGCCAAAATTCACACTTACTAAATTTGGCATATAACTTCTCGGCTCTTAATTTTTCTAGGACAACTCTCAAGTGGATCTCATGTTCTAATTCATCCTTAGAATATATCAGAATATCATCAATGAATACTAAGACAAATTTATCAAGGTACTCATGAAAAATTCGATTCATTAGATCCATAAATACGGCTGGAGCATTTGTTAAACCAAATGGCATCACTACAAACTCGTAGTGCCCATATCTTGTTCTAAAAGCCGTTTTAGGGATATCCACTTGTCTAATCTTCAACTGGTGATACCCGGATTTCAAATCAATTTTGGAGAAAATGCCTGCTCCTCGAAGTTGGTCGAATAAATCATCTATTCGAGGTAACGGGTATTTATTCTTTAGGGTTAATTTATTTAGTTCCCTATAGTCTATGCACATTCTTAACGTTCCATCTTTCTTCTTGACAAATAGCACTGGGGCTCCCCAAGGCGACACACTCGGTCTAATGAAACCGAGGTCCAAAAGTTCCTGCAATTGGATCTTCAACTCTTGCAATTCTTTTGGAGCCATTTTATATGGTGCTTTTGAAATTGGAGCTGCTCCCGGTTCAAGGTCAATAGTAAACTCCAACTGTCTATCCGGAGGTAACCCAGGTAAAGAGTCCGGGAAAACATCTGGATATTCTCTAACTACTGGTACATCTTCAACCTTCTTCTTAGGTTGATCTTCCCCAACTAAATGTACTAAGTAAGCACGAGTCTCACTATCTTTCATCATCTTTTCTACTTGCAAAGTAGAAATTATGGAAACTCGTTTTTTTCTCTCATTGATGCCATAAAAGCAACTAGATTCCTTTCCTGGGGGTTGGAAAGATATTTCACGTTGCTCACATCGAATCGTCGCGAAATTTTGGGTTAACCAATCCATTCCTAAGATAAGATCGGTATCCCACATTGGCAACAAACGTAACGATTCAGCTTTCAACTTAAGGGATCCTAACTCAAATTCTAAGTTAGGACATACATGAGAGATCACTTCAGATTTTCCTAGTGGAGTGGTAACTCTTAAGTTTTGATCTGTTCTTTCTACCTGAAGTTCAAAATTATCTACGCATGCCGTAGAAATAAATGAATGTGAAGCTCCAGTATCAAAAAGAATTACTATGGGCACACCTTTCAATGTACCCATACCTGTAAGATTGCTTGATTTCTTCTCTACCTGAGGCTGGGTAAGAGAAAAAGCTCTTTGGTACTGGGGTATCTGTTGGGGAAACTGCTGTTGCGACGGCATCTGGGACGTTTGAGGAAGTACTGCCGTCTGATACGGAAAGTCAACATATTGCGGAGTCTGCGGCTGCTGACTTCCTACAATGGCTTTCATCGACTGACTTTGCCTCGGTAAGTTTGGTTTGCTTCCAGTGCCGGAAATTTTAGCTCGATTTGGGCATTTATTAGCATAATGCCCTACTTGTCCACATACGTAGCATGCATTGCTACCCCATTTACATACTCCGGCATGTGCTCTACTGCAGATTGGACAGCTTGGCTTTCTAACTTGGCTCGATTGTGAAGACTGACCTTGGGTAGTCGAACGTGACGAGTTCTGGGAGGTCTGAGTCGGGGTTTGCCATTGCTTCTTATTGGGAAAATTCTTACCTTCCCATTTTCTCTTTCCTTTAAATTTCTTGTCTCCAAACGACGGTTTGGGTTGAGTCTGATCTACATTGGGAATCGATTCTGAAGGAGTCTTTTCCAATTTCATTTCCATCTCCATGTCCAAAGCTCGATTCAAGGTCTCGGCATAAGACATTGGAGGTTGGCTGACTAGTATAATTCTCATCTCCCGATTCAGCCCGGCGCGAAACAAGTCGGCCATCTTCTCGTCCGTATCCACTTTATATGGTGCATAGCGTGATAACATGCAGAACTCTTGATCATACTCGGCTACGGACTTCTTACCTTGTTTTAAATTGGCGAATTCTATCTCCTTCTGCTTCCGGTAGCTCCTTGGTATGTACTTCGTATAAAGCTCTTCCTTGAATTGTTCCCATGTAAAACTTTCTCTTTGTGCAGGAGTCATAGTTCGTAGTCGGGACTCCCACCAGAAATCGGCATGTCCTTTCAACTGAAATGATATACACAATAGACATTCTTTATCATTGCACTCCAAAAATTTAAATATCCGATCTGTAGCCCTAACCCATTCTTCGGCCTCAACTGGACCACTAGTTCCAGAAAATGTAGGTGGGTTTTGGCGAAGAAAAAGTTCGGCTATCTTTCTTTCAGGTTGAGGAGGGGATTGAAAAGGTGCATTCTGAGGAGTGGTATGACTTTCTCGGGCTTCAACTTGGGTAGGAACTCTTCTTCTTTGCGGCATACTACAAAATAAAGGATTAGAAATTTTGGACAATATCAAAGGGTTTAAATTGAAACAGGATATATTTGCAATTAATGAACAGGTTCAGGTAATCAATCAAAGAAATATGTTGGGAACCCCATAAAAATTTATTAAGTTTTGATGATGCTCTTAC